>CM055267.1:86136642-86641642 GCA_029237695.1 Conchocele bisecta | reverse complement strand
ATATTTTTATGAAACTTCACACATTCAATTAGACCACGAACCGAAGGTGTGTCGTGCACAAGAATGACAACTCTTGCATAGCTAATTTTTGAGTTATCTCCCTTTTTTGTTTTCGCGCACTGATTTCCTGTCCGGAGCATAACTCGACCACCCTTTGGAATATTTTCATGAAACTTCACACATGCATAGACCACGACCCGGAGGTGTGTCGCGCACAAGAATGACAACTCTTGCGTAGCTAATTTTTGAGTTATCTCCCTTTTTTGTTTTGCGCACTCTACAAACTGGACAATAATGCATGAAGACCCGTTTTCTCGTCTGCTCTGTACACCTTTTCTCGTGAGCTCTGTACACCTTACCTGTAGAGAGAACAATAGAAACTGGGAGAACCATTCACCTGTGCATGTGCTAGCATGTGCAAATGTCCAGTCTTGACCAGTCTTGACCACTCTTGACCACAGGTAATTTATACAGGTAAATTACTACATTGGATATTACATTTCCGTAAACTGTGTTGAAAATATTGTGGCATTATGTGGACCTGTGCAGATATATGTAGATAAATATAGGACTATTAATAAAAAATTCTGGGCTCTAGTAGCAAGCATTATTATTTTTAATTTTTAAACTTTTTTTTCAATTTTTTTTTTTCATTTTTTTTTTAAAATTCTTTTTCAATTTTTGTCTAGTAGCATAAGGTCGTAAGTGCTATATACAGACTATTATCATATAATAAAACAATTATTGACTAGTGAGCCATAGAATATAATCTGATATTCCATGGCTCACTAGTCAATAATTGTATAATATGTTCGGGCCAGTGAAAATTGCTTTCGGGCCCAGGCTCGAGGTCAAGGCGGGACGAGGCGAGGCATTTGATTCCGCGGAATTCTTGTTTACTTATCTCCCTTTGTTGGTTCATGCTCTGATTTCGTATCCAGAGCATAACTCGAACACCCTTTGGAATATTTTTATGCCTCACCACGATAGTGGAGGGGGCATTTAGTGTTACCCTTGTCCGTCCGTCCGTCCGTCCGTCCGTCCGTCCGCACGAATGGGTACTTGTTGTAAGCGTACGGGGATCTTATTGGGTAGGGTTAGGATAGTGTTGGGTACTCTTGTTGGGTATTTTTATACAGTAAAAACCCAATAAGTATTCATTCGTAGGAACGTGCGTCCCGTCCTCCCGTTGGTCCGTCACAAAACTTTAACACTCGGGTAAATGTCTCATAATTTCTTCATCCTTCGACCGATCTGTTTCATATTTCATATACGCATTGCTCTGATGGTTCACTACCGCCCTGTGCCAAATCCACGTTCGTCCTGCCCCCGCCCCCGCCACATACTTGGTGCTTCAAAAACTTTAACGCTCAGGTAAATATCTTATAATTTCTGTTTTCTTTCACGGATCAGCTTCATATTTCATATACGCATTGCTCTAATGGTCCTCTACCGCCCTGTGCCAAATCCCCGTTCGTCCTGCCCCCGCCAAGCCCAGGGTCAAGGTCACATACTTAGTGCTTCAAAAACTTTAACGCTCGGGTAAATATCTTATAATTTCTGTTTTCTTTCATGGATCATCTTCATATTTCATATACGCATTACTCTAATGGTCCTCTACCGCCCTGTGCCAAATCCACGTTCGTCCTGCCCCCGCCAAGCCCAGGGTTAACATCACATACTTAGTGCTTCAAAAACTTTAACGCTCAGGTAAATATCTTATAATTTTTCTTTCCATTCACGGATCAACTTCATATTTCATATATGCGTTGCTCTAATGGTCCTCTACCGCCCTGTGCCAAATCCACGTTCGTCCTGCCCCGCCAAGCCCAGGGTTAACATCACATACTTGGTGCTTCAAAAACTTTAACGCTCAGGTAAATATCTTATAATTTTTCTTTCCATTCACGGATCAGCTTCATATTTCATATATGCATTGCTCTAATGGTCCTCTACCGCCCTGTGCCAAATCCACGTTCGTCCTGCCCCCGCCAAGCCCAGGGTCAAGGTCACATACTTGGTGCTTCAAAAACTTTAACGCTCAGGTAAAAGAAAATTTTGACTTGGAATTTGGCCTCATTTATTATCAAAGCGATATGTGGGACATCCGTGTTCTATGAACACATTTTCTAGTTTATTAAACTTCACACATGCATAGAAGACGACCCAAAGGTGTGTCGCACGTAAGAATGACAACTCTTGCGTCGTTAATTTCTTAGTTATCTCCCTTTGTTGTTTCGTGCACTGATTTCGTGTCCGGAGCATAACTCGAACACCCTTTGGAATATTTTCATGAAACTTCAAACATGCATAGACCACGACCCTAAAGGTGTGTCACGCAAGAATGACTACTCTTGCATCACTAATTTTTTAGTTATCTCCCTTTGTTATTTCCGTCACTGATTTTGTCTCCGGAGCATAACTCGAACACCCTTTTTTCAAACTACTTGTGTATCTGGGGAGGGGGATACACATGCGCTTGTCGACAAGCGTCCATTTCTAGTTTCTGTTTGCCTTCAGCTAATATCTTCATATTTAACACATGCATTACTTAGTAACGATACATCCTTCCACATTAACACAATTACCCTCGCTACTGATCGTATGCCCGTCCGTCCGTCTGTTTACTTATGTGAATGTTTTTGTAACAGTTTCTCAAATCACCTATTATTTCTGTTTGCCTTCACCTAATATCTTCATATTGCACATATGCATTACTTATTAACGATACATCCTTCCACTATAATACAATTACCCTCGCTACCTATCGTACCGCCGTCCGTCTGTCTGTTTATTTATTTGAAAGTTTTTGTAACAATTTCTCAAATAGGGGCCCTAAGAGCGTCAACAGACCACATTTGCTAGTTGTTATTGCGATTTTCGCAATCTGTACCGCTACACAGGACAATGGCAGTGATCTATAGCCATCGCCGGAGAGTAGCGAGAGCAGTTGGGCCATAACTAGTCTAGCTCTGATTCATCTACTGTGATTGCTCAGCTCCCACTTGTCATTTCAGAGCGGGCTACAGATGGAACCCAGGCATCAGAGAACTGGGGCCTGTATATGGAAGTATGTGACTTAATCAACGAAACAGAGGAAGGGTACGTTTGTGAACACCCGTTTGAAAAAAATAGAAATGTTTATATGGTGATGGACCTGTGCAACAACTTAAATGCATTTTATGTTCAATTCTTAGCTGTATAATACGTACAGCTACCACACCTTTACATGATAATCAGCTAGCTGTATAATACGTACAGCTACCACACCTTTACATGATATTCAGCTAGCTGTGTAATCGCAGAGCTCCAGTTAAGGTGCGTAATTTGGAGGTAAATTTCTTATTTCTCCATAAAAAATGGCATGTTGGGAGTGCTTTAGAATCGTCTCAATGAGACAATTCTAAAGGAATCACAACTTGCCAGTTTTGATGAAGAAATAACAAAATTTCACCCAAGTTTGTCAAATTACGCACCTTAACTGGAGCTCTGTAATCGGAAAATGACACACACGTACATGCATACCATTTGACCTTCATATGAACTTGGCCTACAACCCACTTTGATTCAAACTTAATTACTTCATAAATGTGATGGGATATATGTATAACATACATGTGAACATTCTCTTCTTACTGCATCCTATATGGCGCATGGAGTTGCCATCTGTATGTTCAAGCCATCGGTCAGTTTCACTTCTTGTGGCAGTTGACGCACATAGCAAAAATATATGACAGATAAACAGATACAACGTGCTACAAAGTTTATTTTTGTGTTTAAGTTGTTGAGCGTTACATCCATCAGTGTTACTGATTTCTTGTTCGTGTATATTTTAAAAAAAATCAATTCAATTATCACTTTTTATCTTGACTATTCGAAGAATAGTGAGAGCTTATGTAGTCACCCCGGTGTCGGCGGCGTCACCGTCACTCCTTGGTTAAGGTTTTTAGTCAAGCTTGTATATGGAATACTCCTGGCCCTACACCCACCATACTTGGACAACTTCATCTCCTAGTGATGTACATCAACAACCCCTGACCTATATTTGACCTTGACCTACATTTAAACTTGAATTACTTGTTAATTCCCCTTGGTTAAGGTTTTTAGTCAAGCGTGTAGATGGAATACTATTGTGCATACAGACACCATACTTGGACAACCTTTTCTCATAGGGATGTACATCAATAACCCCTGATCTATATTTTACCTTGACCTACACTTCCTCTTGAATTACTTACTTAATTCCCCTTGGTTAAGGTTTTTACTCAACCTTGGTTAAGGTTTTTAGTCAAGCTTGTAGATGGAATACTATTGTGCATACAGACACCATACTTGGATAACTTTTTCTCATAGGGATGTACATCGATAACCCCTGACCTATATTTTACCTTGACCTACATTTAACCTTGAATTACTTAGTTATTTCCCCTTGGTTAAGGTTTGTACTCAAACTTGGTTAATGTTTATAGTCAAGCTTGCATATGGAATACTCCTGGGCCTACAGCAACCATACTTGGACAACTTCATCTCCTAGTGATGTACATCAATAATCCCTGACCTATATTTGACTTTGACCTACTTTTACCCTTGGATTACTTAGTTATTTCCCCTTGTTTACGGTTTTTAGTCAAGCTTGTATATGGAATACTCCTGGGCCTACAGCAACCATACTTGGACAACTTCATCTCCTAGTGATGTACATCAATAACCCCTGACCTATATCTGACATTGACCTACATTTAACCTTGAATTACTTAGTTAATTTCCCTTGGTTAATGTTTTTAGTCAACCTTGGTTAAGGTTTTTATGCGGGCCACGGCCACCTTCTTTGTCAAGCTATGTGTACATCGACAACCCTCGTAGTCGAGCTATGCTGTTCTCCTACAGCTCTTGTTACATTGGTTTTAGCCCAAATTCAATGAAATGTAAATAGTAAATGCCGTCTATCTCTTCTTATTCTAAAATTGATAATACACTAATGATTGTTTATGGCCTTACTTGGTCACACGGTGAGTGGCCGGTGGGAGCATGTGATGGGTATTTTAACGATCGGGGTTCAACATTACCAGAATTTCGACTGGAGACCTGTAGCCTATTTCACCAACATTGCAAAGTATACTTTTCTAGCAAAGTATACTTTGAGGGAGAAATTTTCAATTTTAGGCCTATTTGGCTGTAATAATGTAATAAATTCAGTATAATAATTCTGCATACTTTTAATCATCAAATATATGCAGTGGTTAGTTCTATATGAAATAATGCATTTCAGGAAAAACAAATTATTACTCCCTCAAAGTATACTTTGCTAGATAAGTATCATTTGCAATTTTGGTGAAATCGGCTACTGGTTTGGCTTTCACATACATCTTTGGCATTTTGTATGTGACAATTGAATCTGGTTATACCCCTTATGTGAGTATTATGATTATTCGTAATCCAATTTTAGGTTATGTGGCCAAGTGACTTTGGTGTGATATGGACCTGGCACCAGGTCAGGTTATTCTAATTTCAGGGCTGAATACAGTATATTATTTCTCGATGTAAATATACTGTTCTGATTTTGGGTTTTTCCCCCAATGCAGCAGGTTAAAACGGGATCAAACCCGTCCTACATGACCTTAGCTGTTGATAGGCCATTAAACACCAATAAATAAACAAAACATACTTGGCCACACCCAGCATGGCTATACTGGATTGGAGGCAGAGTTACGGGGATTCTGAGCAGCCTTCAGTTGCTGTCCATTGTTTCAGTGTAGATCTCGATCAATTGTGTAGTCATAATGCCAGATAAAAATCTAGAAAAATTGCTAGTTGTCAAATGGCTGAATGACCAACAGTGTAGACCCAGATCAGACAGAGTAGTCGGTCATGTATTTGGATAATAACCCAGACTGATCGCTAGTGTAGATCCAGATGAGCCGGCTCGTGACGAGCCGTCTCATCAGGATCTGCACTTTTTTCAAGTAATTTTCACCATTTTGAGATGATTGGATTGGTCCGGAAATATAACGTATACAAATCCATTCCCGTTACTTAGGGGTGAAAGTATGACTCCATCACATGTTACAGGCCCAAAGAAGCCAGCAAGGCGATCCGGAAGCGGTTAACCCAGAATATGGGTAAAAACAACACCGCTATCCTATACACATTAACGGTAAGCATATCTCATTAAGTCTGAACAATTTAAACATATTTCATTGCTTAATTTTCCACTATTGATGTAGGCCTATACAAAGCCATAATTAAAAAAAGAACACTCAAATAAACTTTTTTCACAGATTGTATGCAAATTTTTTCCCGAATCTATTTATGCGAAACTTGCAAAAACTTTCCTATTTTGTTTCTCGCGTTCGGCCACCCATTTCTCCACTATCTGTTCCACGTTTTGCTGCCGACAAACTTTTGGCTATTAAATCTAAAAAATATTGAAATGCAAGTACTTTTTCATCAATAACAAAAAAGGCACCCTCCCCAAAAAATTTATTTCATGAAATTCTATCAAATATTGATTTTAGTGTGAAAAAACTATTTTCCTTATTTTAATTTAATGATGTAAATAAGAAAACAAGTTACATTTTGAAAATCAGTCTAGTCAAATAAAAAATGTTAAACAATCTATTTACCGGTATGTTAAATTCCCATCGGCTTTCGCAATAATAAAATCAATATAATATTTGATCGAATTTCATCAAATCATTTTAGTGGGGGGTGGGGGGGGGGGGATCCTTTTTGTTTATTGATGAAAAAGAATTACAATGAAATATATTTTTTAAATTGAATGTTTTTAATAGCCAAAAGCTCGTCAAAATGTGAAACAGAAAGTAGGTGCCAATGATGACAAACGTTCACTATTCAAAGGTAAATATTGGAAGGTTATTGCACAAACTTGGTCATATTGGTATTGTTATTTATTTCTCCACACACATGGAGGTGGTAATATAAATATTGTAAGACATGACAGACTATGTGTGAATGATCTATTGACATACCTGTTAATTTGGCTAATAAACATGGACAATGACAAATCAATACCTCTGGTGTCCACTTTCATCATACACACTCACTCAGTACACAGGTTGAAGAAACGGACCGAGGTCTATAAATACATTAAATATGCCTAAAAGCATCAATAATTGAAAACAAAATAAGCTAAACAATTGTTTTTACTCCCTCCATATAGACCATAAATCTATATGGAGGGAGTAAAAAAAATTGTTTAGCTTATTGTTTTAGCTCACCTGAGCGAAACTCATGTGACCTATTGTTACCGCAATGTGTCCGTCCGTCGTCGCCGTCGTCCGTCCTTGAACATTTTCAAACATCTTCTCCTCGGTAACCATTGGTAGGGGGATTACAAAATTGTTAAAATGACGTCCTTACGTAATCCAAGATGGCCGCCATCTAAAAATAGCATAAATTCTTCAAAAATCTTCTTCTCAAGAACCGCCAACCAGATTTCGACAAAACTTAGTAGGAATGATCGATGTACAATGCATATTTTTGACCGAATATGGTCATGTTATATATCAAAGCAAAGGTATCAACGAGGCGATCACTCTGGTGCATTTTTTGTCGAAATCGGATGGTCATGTCATCCAAGATGGCTGCCGAAAGGTCAAACGGTCGTTCTTTTATTAGAGATTTCAAAATTCTTCTTCACATGAACCGCTTGGCCCATGGTAGCCAAACTTAAAAGTTATGGTCCATGGGTGAAGCCTTTTCAGATTTGTTAAAATGGAGGTCATCGCTAATTCAAGATGGCCGCCGTCTAAAAATAGCATAAATTCTTAAAAAATCTTCTTCTCATGAACCGCTAGCCGGATTTCGACGAAATTTGGTAGGAATGATCGATGTACAATGCTCTTTCAAAGTTGTTAAAATGGTGACCCCGGGGTCAAAAATGGGCGTGGCCCGTGGGGTCAAATTTTATTTTTGACCGAATATGCTGTCATATATCAAATTGAAGGTATCGATGAGGCGATTGCTCTGGTGCAATATTTGTCGGAATCAGATGATTATGTCATCCATGATGGGCGCCAAAAGGTCCATTTATTCGAGATTTTGAACGTCTTTTTCGCAGGAACCACATGGCCGATGCTGGCCAAACTTCATAGTAAGTTAAGATCCTTGGGTGAAGCATTTTCAGATTTGGTGAAATGAGTCATCACTTAATCCAAGATGAACGCCATCTAAAAATAGCACAATTTTTTTAAAACATAGGAACTCAATGTCACATTCTCCTCTGGTGTTCATGGAGTCAGGTGAGCGAATTAGGGCCATCATGGCCCTCTTGTTTCATTTTTTTAGGCTTTTAGGCATATTTAATGTATTTTGAACCTCGGTGCGTTACTTCAACCTGTGACTCAGTAGGTACACAATGTTCTTTATAGTAATTGTATCCCCCAGACTCCGTCGGGGGATACTATGGATTTGACAGTGGGCCGCGTCCGCGTCCGCCGCAGACACTTCTTGTCCGGAGCATAACTCGAACACCCTTTGGAATATTTTCATGAAACTTCACACATGCATAGACCACGACCTGAAGGTGTGTCGCGCACAAGAATGACAACTCTTGCGTAGCTAATTTTTCAGTTATCTCCCTTTTTTGTTTTGCGCACTCTACAAACTGGACAATAATGCATGAAGACCCGTTTTTTCGTCTGCTCTGTACACCTTTTCTCGTGTGCTCTGTACACCTTACCTGTAGAGAGAACAATAGAGACTGGGAGAACCATTCACCTGTGCATGTGCTAGCATGTGCAAATGTCCAGTGTTGACCAGTCTTGACCACTCTTGACCACAGGTAATTTATACAGGTACATTACTACATTGGATATTACATTTCCGTAAACTGTGTTGAAAATATTGTGGCATTATGTGGACCTGTGCAGATATATGTAGATAAATATAGGACTATTGAAAACATGTTCTGGGCTCCAGTAGCAAGCATTATTATTTTTAATTTTTAAACTTTTTTTTCCATTTTTTTTTTATTTTTTTTTTTTCATTTTTTTTTTTTCAAATTCTTTTTAAATTTTTGTCTAGTAGCATAAGGTCGTAAGTGCTATATACAGACTATTCACCTGTGCCTGTGCTAGCATGTGCAACTGACCACTGACCACTTACAGGTAATTTATACAGGTAAATGATTATATTACATTTCCGTAAACTGTGTTGAAAATATTGTGGCAATATGTGGACCTGTGCATATATGATATGTAGATAAATATAGGACTATTAAAAAACATTCTGGGCTCCAGTAGGGAGCATTATTTTTTATTTTTTTTTTTAAATTTAATTATTTTTTTTCCATTTTTTTTTTACATTCTTTTTCAATTTTTTAACTGACCACTAACTTATTACAGGTAATTTATACAGGTACATTATTACATTTCCGTAAACTGTGTTGACAATATTGTGGCAGTATGTGGACCTGTGCAGATATATGTAGATAAATATAGGACTATTAACAAAAATTCTGGGCTCCAGTAGCGAGCATTATTATTATTATTTTTTGTATATTACATTTCCGTAAACTGTGTTGAAAATATTGTGGCATTATGTGGACCTGTGCAGATATATGTAGATAAATATAGGACTATTAAAAAACAATTCTGGGCTCAATTCTGGGCTCAATTCTGGGCTCAATTCTGGGCTCAATTCTGGGCTCCAGTAGCAAGCATTATTATTTTTAATTTTTTAAACTTTTTTTTTCCATTTTTTTTCTTCATTTTTTTTTTCAAATTCTTTTTCAATTTTTGTCTAGTAGCATAAGGTCGTAAGTGCTATATACAGACTATTATCATATAATAAAACAATTATTGGCTAGTGAGCCATAGAATATAATCTGATATTCCATGGCTCACTAGTCAATAATTGTATAATATGTTCGGGCCAGTGAAAATTGCTTTCGGGCCCAGGCTCGAGGTCTAAGGCGGGACATGGCGAGGCATTTGATTCCGCGGAATTCTTGTTTACTTATCTCCCTTTGTTGGTTCATGCTGATTTCGTATCCAGAGCATAAATCGAACACCCTTTGGAATATTTTTATGCCCCACCACGATAGTGGAGGGGGCATTTAGTGTTACCCTTGTCCGTCCGTCCGTCCGTCCGCACACACGAATGGGTACTTGTTGTAAGCGTACGGGGATCATATTGGGTAGGGTTAGTATAGTGTTGGGTACTCTTGTTGGGTATTTTTATAACGTAAAAATCCAACAAGTCTTCATTCGTAGGAACGTGCGTCCCGTCCTCCCGTCCGTCCGTCCGTCCGTCCGGGCACACATTAGGGTACTTATGGGGTAGGGGGCGTGGCCTAAGACAATAGAAGACAATGGAACTTATTCCGTACCCCGTAAGCCTATTGTGTCTTACGGGGTATTTCCTTTGATCTTTTATATAGCAAGTACCCCCTAAGGTCCGAAATGTAAGTTCGTCCGTCCGTCCGTCACAAAACTTTAACACTCGGGTAAATGTCTCATAATTTCTTCATCCGTCGACTGATCTGCTTCATATTTCATATACACATTGCTCTGATGGTTCACTACCGCCCTGTGCCAAATCCACATTCGTCCTGCCCCCGCCAAGTCCAGGGTCAAGGTTACATACTTGGTGCTTCAAAAACTTTAACGCTCAGGTAAATATCTTATAATTTCTGTTTTCTTTCACGGATCAGCTTCATATTTCATATACGCATTGCTCTAATGGTCCTCTACCACCCTGTGCCAAATCCACGTTCGTCCTGCCCCCGCCAAGCCTAGGGTCAAGGTCACATACTTAGTGCTTCAAAAACTTTAACGCTCGGGTAAATATCTTATAATTTCTGTTTTCTTTCATGGATCATCTTCATATTTCATATACGCATTGCTCTAATGGTCCTCTACCGCCCTGTGCCAAATCCACATTCGTCCTGCCCCCGCCAAGCCCAGGGTCAAGGTCACATACTTGGTGCTTCAAAAACTTTAACGCTCAGGTAAATATCTTATAATTTTTCTTTCCATTCACGGATCAACTTCATATTTCATATACGCGTTGCTCTAATGGTCCTCTACCGCCCTGTTCCAAATCCACGTTCGTCCTGCCCCCGCCAAGCCCAGGGTTAACATCACATACTTGGTGCTTCAAAAACTTTAACGCTCAGGTAAATATCTTATAATTTCCGTTTTTCTTTCACGGATCAGCTTCATATTTCATATATGCATTGCTCTAATGGTCCTCTACCGCCCTGTGCCAAATCCATGTTCGTCCTGCCCCCGCCAAGCCCAGGGTCAAGGTCACATACTTGGTGCTTCAAAAACTTTAACGCTCAGGTAAAAGAAAATTTTGACTTGGAATTTGGCCTCATTTATTATCAAAGCGATATGTGGGACATCCGTGTTCTATGAACACATTTTCTAGTTTATTAAACTTCACACATGCATAGAAGACGACCCAAAGGTGTGTCGCACGTAAGAATGACAACTCTTGCGTCGTTAATTTCTAAGTTATCTCCCTTTGTTGTTTCGTGCACTGATTTCGTGTCCGGAGCATAACTCGAACACCCTTTGGAATATTTTCATGAAACTTCACACATGCATAGACCACGACCCTAAAGGTGTGTCACGCAAGAATGACAACTCTTGCATCACTAATTTTTTAGTTATTTTAGTTATCTCCCTTTGTTTTTTCCGTCACAGATTTTGTCTCCGGAGCATAACTCGAACACCCTTTTTTCAAACTACTTGTGTATCTGGGGAGGGGGATACACATGCGCTTGTCGACAAGCGTCCATTTCTAGTTAAATAAGTTTATAATTATGTTGCATTGCTCGAATATGTGTATGCATCTTATAGCTGCAGCTATTATTCTTTTATGTAAAACAATGCACATGCACTTGGCAATTACTTTGTGTATTATAATAATTCCAGCACAAACATATTTACACAATTCCCTAACATTTGATTGGTCCGTAGCAAGTCTCTGTCCAAAATTTATATCCCAGTAAACTCCAATGCCGAACTACTTTCCGTAACTGTGAGGCGCAGTTAAAATAATTCTTAAGAAAACGGAAAATAAACACATTTTCTTGATGAATTTATTTCAAATGCTGGAATTATAAGGAATGATTGGCCTTTTTGTGGAATTTATCGGGGATTTACCCTGATAAATTCCACAAAAAGGCCATTCATTCCTATATACACTGGAACCTCTCTAAACCAGACACCTAATACATATACATGTATGTTATCTTATTTTTGATGAGTTTCTTGGTGAATTATCTCAGGGGATATTGTCTATTTGTGAACACATAGCGCACAACTATGGCTCAGAATGATCAAATGCCTGATTTACAGTGAAACCTCTCTAAACTGGACACGCTGGGAGGTCCCCAGGGTGTCCAGTTTAGAGAGATTTCACTGTATGAAGAGGCTTATGAGTGACTCAGTCTAAAGAAAAGGCATGTTAGGTGGGCCTCTTTTTCATCACAAAAAAAAATGCAAACAGAAAAAGAATATTAAAGAGGTACTCAGTAGGCACAAAATGTTTTTTTTATAGTAATTAAATAAGTTTATAATTGTGTCACTATTTCACCAGTTCTAAAAATTACAAGTGCTTAGTAATATTTATTTTACTGATAGTGACTCGTGGTGGTATCAGGCTATTTTCGTATGCAAATGAGGCATGATATTTTTTAATTATTTATACTAATTAAATGCATCACCGGAAAAAATAATATTTTTAGACAGATTATAAAGTATTATCATTGCACATCAAAAAATAAATACAGAGAATAAATAGTAATGTCCGTTTACATTTTAAAGAAACACGGTTATCTCCCCTGATATCAGTGTGGAAATTTACGTCTCATATAAAATGTATAATAATGCCAATCAATACATGGGGCTGTGTGAGGGTTGAACTGGTCGAATAGTGACACAATTATCCACTTATTTAAATTGTGTGCCTACTGAGTGGGCATGTACCGGTACCTTTAATATTTGGTTTTGCTGAATTTGTTGTCATGTTCAAATTTCAATGTCAAATTAACCTGCGCAATGCTGAATTAAATTTTGTCATCTGCTGTTTATTTAGTATGTTCTATATTTCTCATCAACAACATGTCTTGACAGCACTTTAGAATCATTTCCATGGGAAATGATTCTAAAATGCTGCCAAATCATGTTTTTATAGAGTAAAAAGAAAAAATATTAAACAACAGCAGGCGACAGTTGAAAAACTAACTTTCTGGATGCCTCAAAGTAGTATTAAAGGTACATGCCCACTCAGTAGGCAGAAAATGTTCTTTATAGGAATTAAATAAGTGCATAATTGTGTCACTGTTCCACCACCAGTTCTAAAAATTACGAGTGCCCACTATACAGATATAATCATTTAGTAATATTTATTTTACTGATAGTGACTCGCGTTGGTATCAGGCTATTTTCATATTGCAAATGAGGCATGATATTTTTTAATTATTTATACTAATTAAATGTGTCACATGAAAAAATAATATTTTCGATTTATTAATTATGATCATTGCACATCAAAAAATAAATACAGAGAATAAATAGTAATGTCCGTTAATGTTTCAAGTAAATACGGTTATCACCCCTGATGTCAGTGTGGAAATTTACGTCTGATATAAAATGTAAAATAGGGTCAATCAATACGTGGAGTAATGGTGAATAAATGTTTATTTTGCCGGAAAATGTGTCAGATGATGTCATTATAAAGAACAGTTTGTGCCTACTGAGTGGGCATGTACCTTTAAGGGAAATCTCTAGTGTTTTTTAGTCAAACCAACTTGTGTTGAGCCATAGCAGAATTTACACCTATAAATTGTGATTACAATATATATCAATACTGATAATCACTTTTTATATCCACTTTTTGAAGAAAAATTGGTATATAGTTTTTGTCATGGATGTCCGTCCATATGTACATGTATATAATTCCAGCACAAAAATATTTACACAATTCCCTAACATTTGATTGGCCCATAGCAAGTCTCTGTCCAAAATTTATATCCCAGTAAACTCCCATGCCGAACTACTTTCCGTAACCGTCAGGCGCAGTTAAAATAATTCTTAAGAAAACGGAAAATAAACACATTTTCTTGATGAATTTATTTCAAATGCTGGAATTATAAGGAATGAATGGCCTTTTTGTGGAATTTATCGGTGATATAAACTTGGAAAATTCGCGGGAATACTGGACGAGGCCTTCCGGCCTTTGTCCAGTATTCCCGCGACTTTTCCAAGTTTATACCCCGATAAATTCCACAAAAAGGCCATTCATTCCTATAGTACGTCTGCCCGTATGTCGGTCACATTTCTTGTAAGAAGTAAAACATGTAAACCGTAATACCATAGCTAGATACATGTACTTGAAACTTGGTATGTGGCTTCCTTATGGTGTGTAGATGTGAAAGTGAATTTTGATTTGTGATTTGAGCACAGTCATGGATTATCTCTCACTTTTGGACTTAGAAAGTTGGAAAAAGTGGTGGTGCACCTTCGACTTGCCTCTAGTATGATAAGTAGAATAGTCTGTAAATAAACATAGAAGAGAGTCCATTCCAACCCAGGGGTGAAAGGTTAAATATTTATTTGCAGTGCCTGGAGACGTGTGTAAAGAACTGTGGGAGGAGGTTCCACGCTTATATTGCGAACAAAGACTTCCTCAACGATATGGTGAAGGTGATCGGACCAAAGTATGACCCTCCGCAGGCTGTGCAGGAGAAGGTTCTCAGTATGATACAGGTATGTATGTGTTGCATGTTGATGGAAGGGATTGTATCATGTTTACGACCATAGTAGTCAAATAAATATGACTAACTGCTATGATGTTACTTTGCTATTAGGTGAAGGGAGCGACCAAGTGAACGGATTGAAACCTTGCTCTACGACTGTATAGGTCCGTCTCTGGTATTACCTCTGATCACAACTGCTACACCATGGCTTATAGTCATGAACTCCATTGAACAATCAGTAAATACTTTAATTGTCACCAGGGATTCCGCTGGGGAAAATAAAAAAATCGCCACTTCAAAAAAAAATAAAAACATTTTTTTTTTCGAAAATTGTAATTTTTTATCGCCAATTGTTTATTTTTATTGCCAATTGCGAAAGTGGTGATCGCCAGCGGAATCCCTGTGTCACTATGTATAATACATTTTTACACAGTGACTACCCCGACATCAAAATATGTTTACACCACTAGACCCGAATCTCCTCTGCAATCCTTTCCCACTGTAGTCCTGGGGGCCGTTTCACTAAACTGTGTATGACTAAAATGTTTGTAAGTGCAAACTATGATACAGGGGTCGTACCAATTATCCGGACAATCAATTTATCGGACAAATGAAAATGGCTGTTAATTTGATAGCATTCATTTGATCCGATTTTGCAACGAACACATCTAAGTCACTCAGATGCTTGCTGTTTCCATTCCAGTGTAAATAATATATCGCCAAGGTAAACATTTTAGTAAATTTGCTGAAAAGATTCCCCCCAACTATGTCCACAAGTTGTTTACAACGTCAAACGTCGCGCGGGGGCTTGTATCTGTCACTGCGCATAATTTGAGGCCCCTATAGAGTTTTTCAATACTCTGTTGTGTGAAGTATGCAGACGATACGATGCATTCCTCCAATATCAGACTGTTTAATACACAATGTACAATACAGAGCAGATAGGAAGGAAGAACGAACGAAGAACCCAACGAAGAACGAAGAGCTACTTATCCAAAAACAAATAATAATTGTTTCAAGGCCAAATCGCCCCAAGCCATTTCGGACCCAAGCCATTACACACCATTTCGCACCCATATTAATTTGTGGGTAAAATCGACAGGTGCGAAAACACCAGTGTACGAAACGATCAGAATTTTCTTTATGTGCCTCATTACCGCAGATTTTTCTACCGAATTATGACGAGGTCAATCGAGTGCGCCCATTGCGTTATTGCAGAGTTGTTCTATAAATACAATAAATTCTATAAATACGATGTTTTCCAAGAAGCGAATGGTGATTGTTTTTTCTGCAGAACTACACAATGCTGTTTACACTGGTTTTCAGGCGATAACATTATGATTTTAAGGTGAGAATACAAGTTATAAGACGGTTATACATTTGTCCGGATAATTGATTGTCGATGTTAATTTTGGGGCAATCTTACGACTGATGATCTGACCCAATTTTAAGTGAGAAAGATGGCACAGTTTGATAAATAGTTTGCATGCGTTCAGAAAGCAAGAACCGATGTTTGCTCTGTGAAAATTTTATGCCCGTAGCTGCTATTTTAAGAAAAAATATCATAAAACAACTGCCATTTTTGTCCGATAATCTAGAGGATCCCTGTAGTCTGTATATTTCACATTAGCAATGTGTTCTTGTAAACAATTATTGTATCCCCCGGACTCCGTCGGGGTATACTATGGATTTGACAGCGCGCCGCGTCCGCGTCCGCCGCAGACACTTCTTGTCCGGAGCATAACTCGAACACCCTTTGGAATATTTTCATGAAACTTCACACATGCATAGACCACGACCCGAAGGTGTGTCGCGCGCAAGAATGACAACTCTTGCATAGCTAATTTTTTAGTTATCTCCCTTTTTTGTTTCTCGCACTGATTTCGTGTCCGGAGCATAACTCCACCACCCTTTGGAATATTTTCATGAAACTTTACACATGCATAGACCACGTTTTCTCATCTGCTCTGTACACCTTTTCTCGTGTGCTCTGTACACCTTACCTGTAGAGAGAACAAAAGAAACTGGGAGAACCATGTGCTAGCATGGGCTAGCATGTGCAGATGTCCACTGCTGACCAGGTAATTTATACAGGTAAATCACTACATTGGGTACTGTGTTGAAAATATTGTGGCATTATGTGGACCTGTGCAGATTTTTGTAGATAAATATAGGACTATTAAAAAAAAATCTGGTCTCCAATAGCAAGCATTATTATTTTTAAAAAAAATTTTCCTTTTTTTTTTTTTTCATTTTTGTTTTCTTTTTTTCCTTTTTTTTTTCATTTTTTTTTTTCAAATTATTTTTAAATTTTTGTCTAGTAGCATAAGGTCGTAAGTGCTTTATACAGACTATTCACCTGTGCATGTGCTAGCATGTGCAACTGACCACTGACCACTTACAGGTAATTTATACAGGTAAATGATTATATTACATTTCCGTAAACTGTGTTGAAAATATTGTGGCATTATGTGGACCTGTGCAGATATATGTAGAAATATAGGACTATTAAAAAAAAATTCTGTGCTCCAGTAGCAAGCATTATTATTTTTAAACTTTTTTTTTTTCCATTTTTTTTTCATTTTTTTTTTCAAATTATTTTTCAATTTTTGTCTAGTAGCATAAGGTGATAAGTGCTATATACAGACTATTCACCTGTGCATGTGCTAGCATGTGCAACTGACCACTGACAACTTACAGGTAATTTATACAGGTAAATGATTATATTACATTTCCGTAAACTGTGTTGAAAATATGTGGGAATATGTGGACCTGTGTATATGATATGTAGATAAATATAGGACTATTATTCTGGGCTCCAGTAGGGAGCATTATTCTTTTTCTTTTTTTTAATTTAATTTTTTTTTCCATTTTTTTTTTTTTTTTTTTACATTCTTTTTCAATTTTTTAACTGACCACTAACTTATTACAGGTAATTTATACAGGTACATTATTACATTTCCGTAAACTGTGTTGACAATATTGTGGCAGTATGTGGACCTGTGCAGATATATGCAGATAAATATAGGACTATTAACAAAAATTCTGGGCTCCAGTAGCGAGCATTATTTAAAAAAAAAAAATTTGTATATTACATTTCCGTAAACTGTGTTGAAAATATTGTGGCATTATGTGGACCTGTGCAGATATATGTAGATAAATATAGGACTATTAAAAAAATTAATCTGGGCTCCCAGTAGCAAGTATTATTATTTTTTATTTTTCAACTTTTTGTTCTCAAATTTTTTTTTTTTTACATTCTTATTTTTAAAAAATTTAACTGACCACTAACTTATTACAGGTAATTTATACAGCTAAATTATTACATTTACCTAAACTGTGTTGACAATATTGTGGCAGTATGTGGACCTGTGCAGATATATGTAGATAAATATAGGACTATTAAAAAAAATTCTCGGCTCCAGTAGCGAGCATTTATTTTTTTTATTTACATTATTCTATTACATTTCCGTCAACAACTGTGTTGAAAATATTGTGGCATTATGTGCACCTGTGCAGATATATGTCATAAATATAGGACTATTAACAAATAATTCTGCACTCCAGTAGCTTCACACATGCATACACCCTAAAGGTGTGTCGCGCAAGATTGACAACTCTTGCATCACTAATTGTTTAGTTATCTCCCTTTGTCCGTCACCGATTTTGTCTCCGGAGCATAACTCGATCACCCTTTTTTCAAACTACTTGTGTATCTGGGGAGGGGGATACACATGCGCTTGTCGACAAGCGTCCATTTCTAGTTGGCTTTACATTTATTGAGCATAGGCTGCATAAATGTACATCCATCAATTGAAATTTCCTGACGATCCTAATTATAGACTAACAAACATTTTAGTTGTACAAAGTTTAGTGAAACGGCCCCCAGGCGAGTAGTTCTCCAGGTATGTCACGTGACCTCTCTGCCCACCTATCCACTAGCTGTCTGCTGCAGCCAGCGTACACTGGGAATTAAGACCTTATTCTAATTCTAAGCTAACGGACCCTGCTTGGCATCGGACTAGGATATGGTCAATGAAAAGCATATGATGAAATACATATTTCCTTACACATCATCATATTGCACTCATGTTGATTTACAAAATGTTCCATAAATTGGCAAATAATTCAGAGCTGATGCGGAATTCAATTCTGAATGAGCTGTGAATTTTTTGTCACGTTTCGACATCATCTTTAGAAAAATTGCATTTTTTCAATATCATTATCAACAGAAATCGATAATGCGTTACGGAAGGTAAAACCGGAGCAGAACTCATGTTTTATTATGGCAGAACGTATACACCAGTCTCCTGCAACCAACTTGGGACCATGGAGTGTCATGTCGGGTTGGACATGTGAGATGTGGCCAGATGGCTTTGACTTGTACGTATGTACATGTACGCTGAGGAGTCGGTTACTAATAAATTGACCAACTTATTTCAGACATGGGCCGATGCATTTCGCGGGTCATCTGATCTGAAGGATGTGGAGAAAGTATACCAGGACCTCAAATCAAAAGGAATAGAGTTCCCGATGACAGATCTCGACCACCTAGCCCCAATACACACACCCGCACGGGTACGTTTGCTTATTTCCAATGCACCATGTGACTGGAGAAATTGGGCTTATGACATTTGTGGCCAGTCTAGTTCCTGATCTGTGATTGGAGAAATTGGGCTTATCGCACTTGTGGTCCGTCTAACCCTTGGTATGTAACTGGAGAAATGGCACTTGTGACCAGTCTAGCTCCTGATCTGTGACTGGAGAAATGGCGTGTGTGACCAGTCTAGCTCCTGATCTGTGACTGGAGAAATGGCGTGTGTGACCAGTCTAGCTCCTGATCTGTGACTGGAGAAATGGCGTGTGTGACCAGTCTAGCTCCTGATCTGCAATGGGCGAAATGTCACTTGTAGCCAGTCTACGCCTGATCTGACTTCAGCAATGGGGTTTATGACATTTATGACAAGTCTAACTCCGGATCTGTGGCTGAAATGGATTTACGGCTTATGGCACTTGTGGCCATTCTAGCTCCTGATCTGTGACGCGAGAAATGAGATCTATGCCATATGTTAACTGTCTACCTCCTACCATACCCAGTGGGTGGTGGTCGGGCGAACGAGACTGCGTAAATTAACGGTAGGGGTTCCTCGTTCTAGGAATCACGATTTGCCTGGTTTGGCTCTCCGGTACGTTTTTATCTTTGGCTCTTTTCTTACCTGGGAGTTGAATTGGGTTATTGCCCATTATGAAAGTAGTAAGATTATTACTGATCCTACTGCTTTTGGGAGGGGCCAAGTGATTCTGGTGTGGTGAGGACCTGGCATCAGATCAGGATTATTCTGATTTCAGGCTGAATATATAGTTTTGTTATTGTAAATATTCAGTTCTAATTTTGGTATCCCCCCCCCCCATTTGTATATGTACTTGAACATGTACATGTACTTGTACAGGTAATATATGGGATTTAGTACTAAACCCATTGACCCGGCCTTAAATGACCTTAGCTGTTGATAGGCCGTTAAACCCCAACAAATAAACAAACCTACCATACCCATGCATCCCGATACAGAACTGAACATTTTTGTGACAACCTCAATAAACCTCTCTCATGTGGCAAGTCATTGATAGTGGAAATTAAATCTGGTCCACGCTCATTCTGAACGCCAAGTGGTGCTGACTTTGGATGCTGACTGACAAAGTTTAAAATGAACTTATTCTGAAAATATTTACAAAATTTGGGATTGTTTTTGTAAATGACGTCGAAAGTTGACAAAATATTCATAGCAGATGAGCTGGGATTTGTGACCAGTGTAGTTCCAAATCAAATAGCACACTCGTGTAGCCTGATAATGATATATAGTCCTTGTTAGAAGCATGCCAGTATTTCATTGATGGAATGACGAACAGTGTGGATGCACAGGCTGATCTGGATCTACACTGGTCACACAACCAATAAGCCCCATATCTCCAGTCACAGCCAGTAACAGCCTTACAGGTGTTAGTGTTACGATTATATTCTATAATTGTACTGTGTGAATGTGTATACAGCAAAATGTGCCACATATGCAATTCATATGAAACTTTTATAGATTTAAAAGCATTGTACATGGGTCTTCATATGAAATTCTTATGATTTGCATATGAAGTTCATATGATTTGCATATGCAATGCATATGGAGATTTTGCATTTGAATTGCGTACGGCTGACTTTATATCATTTGCATATGAAATTTCCATATGAAATTCGTATGAAAAACATGTGAAATTCATATGCCATACATTTTGTAGTGTATAAGGACCAGGGGCTCGTTTCAATAAATGTATTACGATAACAATGTTTGTACATGTCTGTAGATTTTTAATAATTTGCTTCTTACATTAACGTGGTTAACTGTTATCAGTTTGTAGCTATATGCATACATCATTACATTTGGACACTTTGACAAAAAAAGATTTTTCAACGTTGGCAGTCAGTGTAAATGTTATTCTAAAATGAAACGGATCCCTGAATCTATAGTTGTTGCAAATGCCATGATGTGATGGTTTCCAGACGACAGGCGGTATTGATCCTGAGCCACCAATCATCAACAGAAGTAGAGGGGGCACCAGCCAAAGATCTGTAAGTTTGTCCACAAATGCCACAATTTTTGTCGGTTACATCAAATTCCCCCGTTACGTCAAATTCGTGTCCAAGTTTTATTTTAAATCCTATTATTTTCAATGTAACTGGCTTCCATTACGTCAAATTTTGTTAGTCAAATTTTCGCCAATTCAAACTAATTGTTAGGTCCCGAAAACAGAAATGTGTGGTATTTCACTCTCGTTAAGTCAAAGTGCCAGTTTGCGCTCGAAGTGTGAATTTTCGGCGCCAATTTACCGGATCAATTACTGGACTGTTAAAGGTGATTTCCTCGACACCAATTAAACTTAAAAGTTGTCACACCATGTCAGCTTTTGAAACAATTTACGGAATATTTTCCCAAATTTTGTTTCAATCAAAAATCGAAGATACAATAAAGATGGTTTTCTCGTATGGACTCACATTCACCCTCAGATTGACAAATGCTGTGTGTATCTATAATCAAGTTCGGTATGCACAACAACTTGTTAATTTCCGGTTTACATTCTTTATTTATTAAACATAATAAAATGTTACTTTACTGCTTCGAATTGTCTTTTCTTGTTCCACCCTGATAATACAGATGTGTATACTTAGTTCGACTACACACATGCCACATGTGTGTAGTCGAACTAAGTATAAACATCTGTATTATGCTACATGCGACATGCGTGTATAGGCAAACACAAGTAAGCACATTAGAGTTGCAAAAGTGTAACTCCGTGTGTCACAGGTCGTATGGGAGTTGCGTCCCGTAACGTGTATGACAATATTTCGAGGTCCTGTTCAGATTTGAACTTCGGTTTACTCAAAGTATTTATCACAGTCCGACTTCGAGTAAACGAGCGTAGGCTGTACATGCGTCCGGGTTATTCGGTATACTATCAAAGCCTCGGCGGCGAGACTTGCGGGCCGCGGCCATCTAGTTAGAATAATGGAAGTAAACATTTGTTGTCATAGACATCAGGCCTCGACAAATTCTTAATTTCCACTCGTCCAGATAGGAAATGAAGTCGTCAGTCATCGAGTGTATTTGTTGAGGCGTGCATCATGATAGTATGTCATGACTTTCATTTTGTTTTTGTTTATGTTTTGTTAATCTACGTCTTTGTGTGGATAATTACATCGAAATGTAAACATAGCATCTGTGCAAGCGGTATTTTTAACTATAGTAACATTTGCGGTTTTAAAACGGGAATTAAATTACATTGCAGAAACGGGGCTTAATATGGGTATGCGACCATTGTAGATCCAGATCCGCAGTCTGATCAGGATCTGCACTTGGTCATCAAAATTGCACAGTATCTTCTGGAACTAAATGTAATTTGTCTGCCATTCTGAAATTCAAAGTTCTCCATGTGTACAGGTATCGGGGTTATTTCCCATGCTTTCACTTTACGTTTTAACAGGTACCAAGAAAATAATATTCTCTTAGTTACTTCGCCTAATCACACCAGGAGGAGAAGTGATGTCTCCCGACTAGCTCCTGGGGGCCGTTTCACTAAACTTTGTACGACTAAAATGTTCGTAAGTGCAGATTTAGAATAGTCTGTAAATTTCAATTGATGGATTTACATGTATTGAGCATAGGCTGCATATGCAGCCTATGCTCAATAAATGTAAATCCAATAATTGTTTACAAAAACACATTGTTAATGTGAAATTTACAGACTATCAATTTTGTACTTACGAACATTTTAGTCGTACATAGTTTAGTGATTTGTTAGCGAACTGTACAGACTGTGTGGAAGCACATGCTTGTTTGGGTCTACACTGTTCTTAAATACTCCATATTGATTGTGCCAGATCATAGCCCATTTGGCTATTTATGTGGCTATGATTGGAGAATAGTGAATAGTGGATATCCTGATCAGACTGATCTGGCTCTACACTGGTCGCATTTCTCCAGTCACAGCCACATATGTATCCAATTGTGATATAATGTAGTGGCTATTACAGAGGTGTTGTTTTGGAGGCGATGTTGGTGCTTCTGGTAGCCATTTGGCTGCTAACATTTCAGAAATGGCCATTTTGGCTACTGACGATTTCAGAAATTACTATGTGTACATTTTGGAGCAATTAATGTAAAATAGTATTGTCTTTTTTGTCTATTTTGATTACTAATTTCGAAGTCAGTTTATTCTAATTTCAGGGCTGAATGTATACTTTGTATGCCCCTGCCACCGAATGGTGAGGGGTGGGGCATATAGTCTTACCGGTGTCCGGCCGTTTCCTTACACGGATCTGCTTGATATTTCTCACACACATTGCTTTAATGGTCCTCTACCGCCCTGTGACGAATCCACGATCGTCCCACCCCCGTTAAACCCAGGGTCAAGGTCACATACTTGGTGCAATGGAAACCTTAACGTTCGGGTAACTGTCTTATAATTTCTGTTTCCTTGAAAAATTCATGATCATCCTGCCCCTGCTAAGCCCAGGGTCAAGGTCACATACTTGGTGCATTCAAAACTGAGGTAACTATCTTTCTGTTTCCTTACACGGATCTGCTTGATATTTGACACACGCATTGCTCTAATGGTCCTCTACCGCCCTGCAAAAAATCTACGATCATCCTGGCCCTGCTAAGCCCAGGGTCAAGGTCACATACTTGGTCCATTGGAAACCTTATCACTCTGACAGGTAAATGTCTTATAATTTCTGTTTTCTTGCATTCATCTGCTTGATATTTCACACACTCATTGAATTAATGTTCCTTTACCGCCCTGTGACAAATTCACGATCGTCTCGCCTCCGCTAAACCCATGTTCAAGGTCACATACTTGTTGCATTCGAAACCTTAACGCACGGGTAAGTGTCTTATAATTTCTATTTCCTTATATGGATCTAGTTGATATTTCACACACTCATGTGAAAATACACAGTCATCCTGTCCCCGCTAAGCCCAGGGTCAAGGTCACATACTTGGTGCGTTTGAAACTCAGGTAAATGTCTTATAATGTCGCTTTCCTTGTATGGATGTGCTTGATATTTCACACACCAATTGCTCTGATGGTCTGCTTTCATGCTTCTCTGGCCTTCTGTGTTTTCAAATGTGCCATTATTTTCTTTGGCTGCCAGCGGGGGTATTCGTGTGCTGACAGGCCACATTTCTATACTGTAAAAATTCAGTTTAGATTTTGGGATTTCCCCCAAATCACAACAGGTGAAATATGGGATTTATCCCCGTTAACCCGGCCTACAATGACCTTAAATGTTGACAGGCCGTTAAACAACCATTAAATAAATATGTAAATAAATAATTTCAAAATTCTAGCGCCAACCGAGAGAGGGGAGACCAGTGATGGAGGTTTGTCTATATATTTCAGGGATCAGTTCGGAACCAGGGCGTGGTGATTGGCCCAGGCCCACAGCAACAGCCCCAGATGCCAATGGTCATGTCACAACCCCCAATGCCGATGGGCGTGCCCCAGCCCCCGATGCCGATGGGTGTACCCCAGCCCGTTGCACCGGGAACCGGCCATGTATCCCAGGAACACCTGGCGAAGTTGCGCAGCGAACTCGACGTCGTGCAGGGGAACGTGCGCGTCATGAGTGAGATGTTGACGGAGCTCACACCCAACACTGTCGTCACCTCCGACCTCGAACTGCTGCAGGTGATGTATAGACCAGTGCTATGAGTGAGCCGGGAATACCACAAGTTCAACTATTAGAACTATTGCTGTGTAGATCCGTCTTATAAATATGTTACCAAACTAGGAAATTTCGAGTAACTTCCCTTAGAACTACTTCTTTTTGACCAGTGTTATAAATAGGTTGCCAAACTTGGAAAATCATGAATTACTTCCCTTTGATCTACTTTCAGTTGCATCTTGACAGAATTTGTCGGTTTGATCACATTGCTTAATTTAAACTAAGCAACTAGAGGTGGGTGGGAGTTAGTCTGTTCCACGTTTTGCTGCCGACAAAATTGTGACTATTAAACACATTAAATCTAAAAAATATTTAAAAGTTAGTACTTTTTTATCAGTAACAAAAAAGTCACCCTCCCCAAACAATTTTATTTGATGAAATTCCATCAAATATTGATTGTATTGCGATTTTCCTATGGGAATTTAACATGTGGAGTCAATTTCCAAAACTTTGGAAATTGACTCCGAAACCTGGCAAGATAGCTTGAAAATAATGTAACAAAAGTTAGATTTTGAAAATCGGTCAACAAATAAAAAAAATATTTAAAAAAAATCTATTTTTAGCCCCCATGTTAAATTCCCATAGGAAAATCGTGTTTTCACAATAAAATCAATAATTATTTTTGGGGAGGGTGACTTTTGTTATTGATAAAAAAGTACTTTATTTTAAATATTTTTTAGATTTAATGTGTTTAATAGAAAAAGTTTGTTGGCAGCAAAACGTGGAACAGACCGTAGGGGATTATTTGGTGACCCAGTAGTTTGTATTTGTGCCATTTGTGCTACAGGAGCTGAACCGGACCAATCGACAGATGCAGCAGCGGATAGTGGATCTGCTGGACGGCGTGCCCAACGAGGAGGTTACAAGTGAGTCCGCGGCCACGTGTAGCTCCATCACCATCGTGATACTCTGTGACAATGTGATGAAGGTCAATTTCCTTAGCTGGCGACACGCCAGCTAAGGAAATTGACCTTCATCACATTTGTGGCCAGTCTTCATGTCTGCCCATGCAATCAACTGATCAAAACTATTGTACAGTAGCCTAAACAATGTTCATTTGACAGAATGGTGACTAAGATACTCCCTGATCAGTGCAAGTGCAGTCTGATCTGGTGCTATGCTAGTTCCAAATGTCGTAAGGTTTGTCGCGCCTGGACAGCCGATATAGTTGGCACATTGGCGTACGTCCGTACGTACATGGTCTGAGTAAAGTGTTTTGGTATACTATCTAAGCCTCAGTGGGAGTGACATGCGGGCCGTGGCCAACTTGTTTCTCAGCCAGCCACTCAAATGAACCATTTAACCCAACATTTCTTCTTACAATTTTGGCCTGTTTCCTTAATCATGAAAGCTGTATATTTATAAACATGAAAATTATTGACAAACACTAAGCTTGTTAGAAGCCGTCTCATCTAGATCTTCAGTGTTTGCAACTTTTTATGCCCCCCATGATAGTGGAGGGGGCATTTAGTGTTGCCCTTGTCCGTCCGTCCGTCACCAACCTTGTAAGTCGTAAAACCATTAATCTGTAATGGCTACAGATCTGAAACCTGGTATGTAGCTTCCTTATGATGAGTAGATTTGCAAAGTTTTTGATTCGACCCCCGGGCCATGGATTACCTCCCTCTTTTTATTAGCCAGGTTTTTTGAAAAAAAATCCAGGCTATTAGATTGGCGAAAGCCGGGCGGGAAGGCGGGCGGGCGGCGTCCACAATCAATGTTAAGTTTTCGTGTTTGAGTCCATTTCTTTGTTACTGTACCACCTAGGACCACCAAACTTTCACAGCTTCATAATCAAGGGGTGCCCACCACATATCACTATCCAACATGTTACTTTTTTTTTAACTTGACCCATTTTTTCCGCGCAGTCGACTTAGCCATTTTGAATGTTAAGTTTTCGCGTTTACAATGTTAAGTTTTCGTGTTTAAGTCCATTTCTTTGGTACTGTACCACCTAGGACCACCAAACTTTCACAGCTTCATAACCAAGGGGTGCCTACCACATACAACTATCCAACATGTGACCATTTTTTTTACCTTCACCTATTATTTCTACGTAATTGACTTAGCCATTTTCAACGTTAACTTTTTAACGTACGTCTGGTTAAAGTTTTTTGGTTAAAAGTTTTTGTTATACTATATCTCTGCAACTGCTTCGCCCATTACCTTGAAACTTCACATGGGTGTTTATCATCATCCATATTTTCATTCTAACCCCCAACCGTGCGGCCCCTATGCCCAATGTCAAGGTTAAATTACTTTGATTTTTTTTGTTAAAGTTTTTTCGTGTACTATATCTCTGCAACTGCTTCATCCATTACCTTGGTACTTCACATGGGTGTTTATCATCATTGTCGCACCCGCTTGCGGAAAGCGCGATATCGTCGGCATTTTGGCTTATGTCCGTCCGTCCGTACGTCCGTGTGTCCGGTTAAAGTTTTTTTTTCGTTAAAGTTTTTCCATCTACTATATCTATTTTTGTCGCGCCTGCTTTAGCAGAAGCGCAACTATAGTCGTCGTATTTTCCGGCGTCGTCCGCGTCGTCCGCGTCGTCCGCGTCGTCCGCGTCGTCCGCGTCGTCCGCGTCGTCCGCGTCGTCCGGTTTTTAGCTCGACTATTCGAAGAATAAGTAGAGCTTATGTTGTCACCCCGGCGTCGGCGTCACCGTCACCGTCACCGTCACTCCTTGGTTAAGGTTTTTAGTCAAGCTTGTATATGGAATACTACTGGCCCTACACCCACCATACTTGGACAACTTCATCTCCTAGTGATGTACATCAATAACCCCTGATCTATATTTGACCTTGACCTACATTTCCTCTTCAATTACTTGATTAATTCCCCTTGGTTAAGGTTTTTAGTCAACCTTGGTTAAGGTTTTTAGTCAAGTTTGTATATGCAATACTACTGGCCCTACACCCACCATACTTGGACAACTTCATCTCCTAGTGATGCACATCAATAACCCCTGATCTATATTTGACCTTGACCTATACTCAACAAAACTAGAAACGTCCCTGTTTTATAGCCGGTGTAGCTCTGTCTATGTATGTACCACATGTTCAAAGTACATGTATTTTAAACCGTGGCGATGTTCAGAATACGATCGTGTAGAGTTTAGCCGATACACACGGTTTACATAGCGTCCAGTGACCGGAACTTTGATTTCCACTTTTTGCACGTGCACGCTATACTTGTCATCGATAAGGTGATTCAGTTCATGTCGTACCATTCATGCGATAGGGGCTATTCGGAAAATTAAAAAACTTTTTTAATTTTTCACTGTTTTCGATATGCCACGGCTTTCCGAAAACGAGCGAAATCAGGCAATTGGGATGCTTTGCGGGTGGGATGGCCGCCAGGGCGGTCGCGCCTCGGTTTGGTTGCTGTCGGAAGACGATTGATCGTCTTGCAGCCCGGTACCAACAGACTGGGGCTGTTCACGACCGGCAGCGACCTTGGTAGGCCTCGTGTAACGACGGCTAGAGCCGATCGTTACATTACGTTGACGCACTTACGTCAACGTCGATTGGCAGCCACAGTCACTGCTAGGCGATACGGTGTCTCAGGGCAGACCATTCGTAACAGGTTACGTCGTAACGCCCAACCAATCCGGGCACGCCGCCCGTACACTGGTCAGATAATGACCCAACGTCACCGTGCTGCTAGACTGTTATGGGCGCGACGTCATCTGAACTGGAGAAGGGCTGACTGGAACCGAGTTTTGTTCACCGATGAATCTCGGTTCACAGTTAGTCATGTTGACGGAAGATTACGGGTATACAGGCGTAAAAATGAAAGATTCACCGATTGTTGCATTGTTGAGAAGAACAGGTTTGGGGGAGGGAGCGTAATGGTCTGGGGTGGGATCATGGGAAACCGGAAGACAGATTTGGTTGTTGTACAGGGCAACATCAATGCACAACGTTATGTTGCAGATGTGCTAAATGCACATGCCTTACCATTTAATCCGTCAGCATGGTCCTGGTGTGACATTGATGCACGACAATGCCCGCCCTCACGTAGCCAGGGTCACCACTCAATACTTACAGCAAAACAACGTCGACGTCATGCCATGGCCCGCGGTCTCCCCGATCTCAATCCCATTGCGCACATATGGATGAGCTGGGCCGCAAAGCACGAGCTAACCATCAGATTGACAATGTTCGCGATCTTACACGGGCGTTACAACGGGAATGGAGGAATTTGCCCAACGCACTGGTATTGCGTTACGTCACGTCGATGCGGCGTAGGATCATTGCATGCATTCATGCAAATGGTGGCCACACTCGGTACTAACGAGATTTACTGAATTTGCCACATTACTTATTGAAATTCCATCTCTAAACATTAAGTAACACATTTCTGAGTTTTTGTGATTTTTGATTTTGACCCCTACCGCCCTTGGCCGGTTATCTCTCGAATATTTAACAAGATATCCAAATGCAATTTATTGGCTTTGATACAGAAATGAATGAACTTGTTTTTCCATTTTGATTTTTAAAAGTAACCCTTTTGGTTTTTGATGAATCTTTCCTTAAACATGGAGGGACGTTTCTAGTTTTGCTCAGTATACATTTCCTCTTGAATTACTTACTTAATTCCCCTTGGTTAAGGTTTTTAGTCAACCTTGGTTAAGGTTTTTTTTCAAGCTTGTACATTGAATACTATTGTGCATCCAGACACCATACTTCAACAACCTTTTCTCATAGGTATGTACATCAATAACCCCTGATCTATATTTGACCTTCACCTACATTTCCTCTTCAATTACTTACTTAATTCCTTTTGGTTAAGGTTTTTAGTCAACCTTCTATATGGAATACTACTGGCCCTACACCCACCATACTTGGACAACTTCATCTCCTAGTGATGTACATCAACAACCCCTGATCTATATTTGACCTTGACCTACATTTCCTCTTGAATTACTTACTTAATTCTCTTTGGTTAAGGTTTTTAGTCAAGCTTGTAGATGAAATACTCATGGCCCTACACCAACCATACTTGGACAACTTCATCTCCTAGTGATGTACACCAACAACCCCCATGACCTATATTTGACCTTGACCTACATTTAACCTTAAATTACTTACTTAATTCCCCTTGGTTAAGGTTTTTACTCAACCTTGATTCAGGTTTTTAGTCAAGCTTGTAGATGGACTACTATTGTGCATACAGACACCATACTTGGATAACTTTTTCTCATAGGGATGTACATCAATAACCCCTGACCTTTATTTTACCTTCACCTACATTTAACCTTCAATTACTTGGTTAATGTTTATAGTCAAGCTTGTATATGGAATACTTCTGGGCCTACATCAACCATACTTGGACAACTTCATCTCCTAGTGATGTACATCAATAATCCCTGACCTATATTTGACCTTGACCTACTTTTATCCTTGGATTACTTAGTTATCTCCCCTTGGTTACGTTTTTTACTCAAGCTTGTATATGGAATACTCCTGGGCCTACAGCAACCATACTTTGAAAACCACGCATCTACGTCCAAGGTCAAGGTCACTGTTGAAGGTCAAAGGTCAAACCTATTGAAATTCCCTTCCGCTCTTATCTTCTACACGATGCATGGATTATCAAATGGCTTGGCACAAATGTTTCTCACGATGAGAAGGTGTGTCGCCATCAATAACCACGCACCTACGTCCAAGGTCAAGGTCCAAAGTTGAAGGTCAAAGGTCAAACCTATTGAAATTCCCTTCCGCTCTATATCTTCTACACTGATGCATGGATTATCAAATTGCTAACCACGCACCTACGTTGCAAGGTCACAGTTTGAAGGTCAAAGGTCAAACCTATTGAAATTCCCTTCCGCTCTATATCTTCTACAACGATGCATGGATTATCAAATGGCTTGGCACAGATGTTTCTCATGTTGAGAAGGTGTGTCACAATCAATAACCACGCACCTACGTCCAAGGTCACAGTTGAAGGTCAAAGGTCAAACCTATTGAAATTCCCTTCCGCTCTATATCTTCTACACCGATGCATGGATTATCACACTATTCCCAGGGTCAAGGTCACAGACTTGATATGTTTGAAACCTTAACGCTCGGCTAAATGGCTTATGATCAAAAATGCCTCGTTTTCTTTGGCTGCCATTGGGGGTATTCGTGTGCCGACAGGCCACATTTCTAGTTTCCCTTGGTTAATGTTTTTAGTCAACCTTGGTTAAGGTTTTTATGTAGGCCGCAGCCACCTTCTTTGTCAAGCTATGTGTACATCGACAACCCTCGTAGTCGAGCTATGCTGTTCTCCTACAGCTCTTGTTTTGTAAGGCAAATGCGTTAAAGTTATTGTTTTTTCACAATATCTCTTTAACCCCTTGCCAGACATTGATAATATTTCACATCAATGTTTGTCTAGGGATGATGCTTCATTACGCACACCCCCACATCCAAATTTTGAAGGTCAAGGTCATTTATTTCCTTGTAATGTTCACCCGTAACAGAAATGCGTTAAAGGGTTATTGTTTTTCACATCTCTTTACCTCTTGCCAACTTTGATAATATTCATCAATTTGTTTTCTACGGATGATGCTTTCATTCCGCACCCCCCACATCCCAAATTCTCAGGTCAAGGTCATTTATTTACTTGTAAATGTTCACCGGTTTTGTAACAGAAATCGTTAAAGTTATTGTTTTTTTCACAATATCTCTTTAACCTCTTGCCAGAACTTTGATAATATTTCATATCAATGTTTGTCTAGGGATGATGCTTCATTACGCACACCCCCACATCCAAATTTTGAAGGTCAAGGTCATTTATTCCTTGTAATTGTCACACCGGTTTTTGTAACAGAAATGCGTTAAAGTTATTGTTTTTTTCACAATATCTCTTTAACCCCTTGCCAGACATTGATAATATTTCACATCAATGTTTGTCTAGGGATGATGCTTCATTACGCACACCCCCAGATCCAAATTTTGAAGGTCAAGGTCATTTATTTCCTTGTAATGTTCACCGGTTTTGTAACAGAAATGCGTTAAAGTTATTGTTTTTTCACAATATCTCTTTAACCCATTGCCAGACTTTCATAATATTTCACATCAATATTTGTCTACGGATGATGCTTCATTACGCACACCCCCACATCCAAATTCTCAAGGTCAAGGTCATTTATTTACTTGTAATGTTCACCGGATTTGTAACAGAAATGCGTTAAAGTTATTGTTTTTTCACAATATCTCTTTAACCCCTTGCCAGACTTTGATAATATTTCACATCAATGTTTGTCTAGGAATGATGCTTCATTACGCACACCCCCACATCCAAATTTTGAAGGTCAAGGTCATTTATTTACTTGTAATGTTCACCGGATTTGTAACAGAAATGCGTTAAAGTTATTGTTTTTTCACAATATCTCTTTAACGGTAAACCCCTTTCCAGACATTGATAATATTTCACATCAATGTTTGTCTACGGATGATGCTTCATTACACACACCCCCACATCCAAATTCTGAAGGTCAAGGTAATTTATTTACTTGTAATGTTCACGGTCAAATGCCTCGGTAGGCGCGACACCGCTTCCGTGGCGGAATTCTTGTTAGCTCCACTATTCCAAGAATAGTTAGAGCTTATGTAGTCACCCCGGCGTCGGCGTCACCGTCACGCCTTGGTTAAGGTTTTTATCGCGTCTGCTTTAGCAGAGGCGCGACTATAGTCGGCGCTTTTTCCGTCGTCCGCGTCGTCGTCGTCCGCGTCGTCCGGTTTTTTTTGTAAGGCAAATGCGTTAAAGTTATTGTTTTTTCACAATATCTCTTTAACCCCTTGCCAGACTTTGACAATATTTCACATCAATGTTTGTCTAGGGATGATGCTTCATTACGCACACCCCCACATCCAAATTATCAAGGTCAAGGTCATTTATTTACTTGTAATGTTCACCGGTTTTGTAACAGAAATGCGTTAAAGTTATTGTTTTTTCACAATGTCTCTTTAACCCCTTGCCACACTTTGATAATATTTCAATCATTGTTTGTCTAGGGTTGATGCATAATGAACATCCAAATTCTCAAGGTCAAGGTCATTTATTGACTTGTAATGTTCACCGGTTTTGTAACAGAAATGCGTTGAAAGTTATTGTTTTTTCACAATATCTCTTTAACCCCTTGCCAGACACTGATAATATTTCATATCAATGTTTGTCTAGGGATGATGCTTCATTACGCACACCCCCACATCCAAATTTTGAAGGTCAAGGTCATTTATTTCCTTGTAATGTTCACCGGTTTTGTAACAGAAATGCGTTAAAGTTATTGTTTTTTCACAATATCTCTTTACCCCTTGCCAGACATTGATAATATTTCACATCAATGTTTGTCTAGGGATGATGCTTCATTACGCACACCCCCAGATCAAATTTTGAAGGTCAAGGTCATTTATTTCCTTGTAATGTTCACCGGTTTTGTAACAGAAATGCGTTAAAGTTATTGTTTTTTCACAATATCTCTTTAACCCATTGCCAGACTTTCATAATATTTCACATCAATATTTGTCTACGGATGATGCTTCATTACGCACACCCCCACATCCAAATTCTCAAGGTCAAGGTCATTTATTTACTTGTAATGTTCACCGGATTTGTAACAGAAATGCGTTAAAGTTATTGTTTTTTCACAATATCTCTTTAACCCCTTGCCAGACTTTGATAATATTTCACATCAATGTTTGTCTAGGAATGATGCTTCATTACGCACACCCCCACATCAAATTTTGAAGGTCAAGGTCATTTATTTACTTGTAATGTTCACCGGATTTGTAACAGAAATGCGTTAAAGTTATTGTTTTTTCACAATATCTCTTTAACCCCTTTCCAGACATTGATAATATTTCACATCAATGTTTGTCTACGGATGATGCTTCATTACACACACCCCCACATCCAAATTCTGAAGGTCAAGGTAATTTATTTACTTGTAATGTTCACGGTCAAATGCCTCGGTAGGCGCGACACCGCTTCCGTGGCGGAATTCTTGTTAGCTCCACTATTCCAAGAATAGTTAGAGCTTATGTAGTCACCCCGGCGTCGGCGTCACCGTCACGCCTTGGTTAAGGTTTTTGTCGCGCCTGCTTTAGCAAAGGCGCGACTATAGTCGGCGCTTTTTCCGTCGTCCGCGTCGTCGTCCGCGTCGTCCGGTTTTTTTGTAAGGCAAATGCGTTAAAGTTATTGTTTTTTCACAATATCTCTTTAACCCCTTGCCAGACTTTGACAATATTTCACATCAATTTGTCTAGGGATGATGCTTCATTACGCAACACCCCCCACATCCAAATTATCAAGGTCAAGGTCATTTATTACTTGTAAATGTTCCACACGGTTTTTTGTAACAGAAATGCGTTAAAGTTATTGTTTTTTGCACAAATGTCTCTTTAACCCCATTGCCACACTTTGATAATATTTCAATCATTGTTTTTTGTCTAGGATGATGCTAACGAACATCCAAATTCTCAAGGTCAAGGTCCATTTATTGAACTTGTAAATGTTTTCACACCGTTTTGTAACAGAAATGCGATGAAAGTTATTGTTTTCTTCACAATATTCTTTCAAACCCCTTGCCAGACTTTGATAATATTTTCATTTCACTTCAATGTTTGTCTAGGGATGATGCTTCATTACGCACACCCCCACATCCAAATTCTCAAGGTCAAGGTCATTTATTGACTTGTAATGTTCACGGTCAAATGCCTCGGCAGGCGCGATACCGCTTCCGTGGCGGAATTCTTGTTTTAGTGTCCATGCCTCGCCCCAAGGTGCGACATGCAGGCCAAGGCCATCTAGTCTACAAAAAGTGGGTATAATTATGTTATCCAAGTGTCTATGCTTGGAAAAAACCTGGCCTTCGTGGCTTTGCCTCGTTTCTTGTTTTACTTATAATTTGGCAATTTTATTTTGTAAGTCTTAAAAGTTTTAAACCGTACTAGCTACACACCTGAAACTTGGTATGTAGCTTCCTTATGATGAGTATATGCGCAAAGTTTATTTCGATTTTTGATTTGACCCCGGGTCATGGATTATCTGCTCTTTTGGACTTTTGCCTCGTTTATTATCAAAGCGATATGTGGGGCATCCGTGTTCTATGAACACATTTTCTAGTTGTCTTTATAAAATGTATAATGATTTATATATTCAATACTTGTGTGAGCTGTACAGGTGATATTGTGACTACATTGCAAGGGGAACGTGCATTTATGTAGGTATATCAACAACATTGCAATTTTTTCTCATTTCTCAGAATTCTAATTGATCTCAACTGGCTTTTTGGTAGCAAGTAAAACAAATACATCTGCATCAAATTCACAGTTTAATTATGAACATATTGTATGTTTTATATGAGTCAGTAGAAGAATGGGGCTAAGTCCCTTCCACAGGTGGTTGGTCGGGCGAACGTGAAGGCATAAATTAACGGTAGAGGTTCCTCGATTTGCCTGTTATGTTTTTATCTTTTGCTCTTTTGTTACCTGGGAGTTGACAGACCCATTTCCTTTCGTGTTTTCACACCCAAAATTATGTATTTGCAGATGAGTTGTTGCGGGTCAATGATGATTTAAACAATGTGTTTCTGCGGTATGAGCGGTTTGAGCGTTACCGGACGGGCCAGCCGGGTCAGCCCGGGGGAGATGAGACTGCAGAGCCTGCCCCCGCGGAGTTTGTGGCGCCCCCGTCGTATGATGACAGTGTGCAGCCGTCTAACCCCAACGTGGGAAATCTCATAGACCTGGGGGACGACGCAGCTACAGTAACAACAACACCAACAGCTACGTCAACGGTGGCCGCTACTAATGGAATAGCGGCAATGAGTAAGTTGTATATAGCGATATAGAAAATGTTTCTTCTGGTATACTTAATATAATGACAACAATTGGTTTAAACAATATTTATTTCAGGAAGGATAACTCATAAACACTGTGCTTTTTGCAGCTCAAATAAGTGAATTTTTAAATGTGTTTTATGTTTTTTATCATTTGCTCACTATTTAATTATTAAAGGAATAAAATCAATAATGCATTTGTAAAAGTGAAATATGCATTGAATTGTCAATCTGGGGGTTTAATACTCTTTCGATACAAAACTTATCTGGAGCCCAGTAGTCTATTTCACCAACATTGCAAAGTATACTTATCTAGTAGTCCATCCATGCAGCCTTTGTGCTCAAGGTCAAATGACTTATAAATTTGTTAAAGTTTTTGAGGGGTACATCTATCATTGTTACTGATTTCTTGTTTGTTATTATAGGAATGAATGGCCTTTTTGTGGAATTTATCAGGGTATAAACGTGGAAAAGTCGCGGGAATACTGGACGAAGGCCGGAAGGCCTCGTCCAATATTCCCGCGACTTTTCCGAGTTCATATCCCCGATAAATTCCACAAAAAGGCCATTCATTCCTTATAATTCCAGCATTTGAAATAAATTCATCAAGAAAATGTGTTTATTTTCCGTTTTCTTAAGAATTATTTTAACTGCGCCTGACGGTTACGGAAAGTAGTTCGGCATGGAGTTTACTGGGATATAAATTTTGGACAGACTTGCTACGGACCAATCAAATGTTAGGGAATTGTGTAAATATTTTTGTGCTGGAATTATTGATTCACAATATTTGGTGAGTGAGCAGGTAGTTAACTGATAAAATTTTGATCTGTAGCCTATTTCACCAACATTGCAATGTATACTTATCTACCAAAGTATACTTTGAGGGAGAAATTTTCAATTTAAGGATAAATTTATGAATTTTTATTATGCTGAATTTATTACGTTATCACAGCCAATTTGGCTGTGATAATGTAATAAATTCAGTATAATGATTCTGCATACTTTTAATCATCAAATCTATGCAGTGGTTAGTTCTATATGAAATAATGCATTTCGGGAAAAATAAATGATTACTCCCTCAAAGTATACTTTGCTAGAAGAGTATACTTTGCAATTTTGATGAAATCGTGCTACTGGTCTAACTATCCGCTATTACTTGCAGATGTGACGTCTGGGGGCCAGGATGATGGCTTCGATATGTTTGCTCAGTCTAGGAAGTCTTTCGACCAAAATAAAGAAAACATGGGGTAAGTTTAATCGTTCTAAAAATCAATCAGTTTGAATTGCAAATACTAGGCACAGCTCAGGCTCAGCCAAACAAAAACTTCCTGAGATTGAAATACATTCTTATATTCTCATAAGGTTTATTATCACAGTTTCTGAACTCTTGAACGTTCACTCAATGAAAGTACCTTACATTGTATTTTGAACATACGACCGATACTAGCAGAGTAAGTCCCGGGGTGTCCACGGTCAGGGAAAAGTCAGGGAAAAAATAATTTTTTTCAAGGTCAGGGAATTTTGAAATTGGTCAGGGAATTTTAAAATTTCTGAAAAGTCAGGGAATTTTAGAATTTCAGGCCGAGAACCGATGAAAACTATGATAATGCCTAGGGCAGTTTCTTCCAGTTTGGCTATTAAAATAGTTATTTCTAAATAATCATAATGAAAACGTTTCTTTAAAGCATTGTACAGCCCATGTGGTTGAAATGGTTGATTCAAAAACACCACATTCAAGAAAATAGATTATAAAGAAAATAAAATTTTAAATATATTATATATACTACCATGATCTTTAAAAGGTGGTAAGGGTTGGCTGAAGGGGAGGAGGAGGCCAACATATTTTTTATTCTAATATATTTGTGTAATCATGAATACTGGGAACCCGATTCTGAGAATGCAGGAAATGGCGTTTCACACACACCACTTGGATTTCAAAAAATTTCACATTTTTTTAGGACAAAACATGCGCAATAAAACAATTACCAACATTTGCAGGTGTGCATTACACATGTTATTCTCCAACCAATCAATTTGTTGGAGCCGTGCCACAATCTCGTACATCTCGTACATTTTGGATATTTTTGTCAAGATTGGGAAATATAGAAACCGTGTTGAAATATCCATACAGAAACAGGAAAAATGAGAGTAATGGAATGTGCTCAACCTTTGCTGAGAATGCAGGAAATGGCGTTTCACACCACTTGGATTTCAAAAATTTACGGGGGGGGGGGGGGGGGGGGGGGAGGGGGGGGGGGGGGGGGGGGGGCATGCCCCCGGACCCCCCTAGCGCGATCGGGCCCTTTGGGCCCTCAACATTGGCTAAAATTGGTCAGGGAAAAATAATTTGGGTCAGGGAAAAGTCTGGGAATTTTAGTTTTCCTAAAGTGTGGACACCCTGTAAGTGCCTGACACAGTTGTATAGTCACTGAGCCTATTCTGTTGTAGGGGTACTAGTGGCTATGTGGTGAACAACGACAAGTTTCCAGAGTCTTTGGGGCAGGCTGTAAACATGAAGTCACAACTCGATCCATCGGTAGGTTCATTCTCTTTAGTATTATCCATTTCGTGTACATTTAACCCTTAAAATGCAGGAATTGTTGTCTGCTGTTTATATATTTTGCCCTTTTTATCATGTTTATGCCCCACCATGATAATGGAGGGGGCATTTAGTGTTACCATTGTTTGTCAATAAAAACATAGTTTGGCAGCAAATTATGCCAAACTATGTGTTTACTGATAAAAGTAGAAATTAAAAAATAAACAGGAGATGACAAAATTGTTTGTGTAAAATGTCTGGAATGGACTATTCCTTGTTGATTGTTGGTCTGTTTCATTGAACCAGAAGGGGTGCAATATAAGATCTTATAATTCCAGCACAAAAATATTTACACAATTCCCTAACATTTGATTGGTCCGTAGCAAGTCTCTGTCCAAAATGTATATCCCAGTAAACTCCCATGCCAAACTACTTTCCGTAACCGTCAGGCGCAGTTAAAATAATTCTTAAGAAAACGGAAAATAAACACATTTTCTTGATGAATTTATTTCAAATGCTAGAATTATAAGGACTGAATGGCCTTTTTGTGAAATTTATCGTGGTATAAACTTGGAAAAGTCGCGGGAATACTGGACGAGGCCTTCCGGCCTTCGTCCAGTATTCCCGCGACTTTTCCAAGTTTATACCACGATAAATTTCACAAAAAGGCCATTCATTCCTATATTAAATAAATTGCTGTGTAGATGCTACAGAGATGGCTCGTTATGAGATGAGCCAGCTTATCGGTCTCTTCACTGCAGTGGTATTACCTTAATAACCCTAAATATTCGGACACGATTTATTTGGAAAGACATATAAAAAATATGGTTTCCCCACAACAGTGAGCGTGACAATATGTAGGGTTAGTATGGCAGTAATGGTCTAATCTCAATAACAATGTAGGGTTAGTATGACAGTACTAGTTTCATCAGAATAACAATGTATTTGGATATAATTTGTTTTGGGAAACCCCTATTTAATAAATTTGTGTCCAAATATTAATGGTATGGTATCACTGTGAAAGGGCTAATCCATTCCAGATTACATATTTGTTGTCGGCCTTTCCTAATTATATGTACCCCGAAACAAATATCGGGATACATATAGTTGGCACCCTGTCCGTATGTTCATCTGTTTGGCCAAGATATGAATTCATATTTTCGGCTACCTACTATCTCTGTTACCGTATGTTTGATTGGCTTGATACTTCATTATTTATTTGTCATCCGCCATATGTGGCGGTCCCTGTGCTCAAGGTCGAGGCCAATTGACTTAGAAATTTGCTTTAAAGTTTTTGAAGGGTACATCCATCAGTGTTACAGATTTCTTGTTTTTATCAGAAACATGTTTGGGCATCACATGTGAATTGATTCTCATGTGCCATCAGACCATATTTATGAATGGAAATAAAATACGCGTGGTGAACGTAAATGCAGAATTGATAATTACATCAGTTACCACCGTTAAGTTATACAATGATTTTGGTAATACCGGTAGATGTTGTTTGGTTACTTTCTGTAGGTCCCTGCGATAGTCGGTGTTTATGTGATGAGACTGGAGTACTTGAGCTTATGGGTTTTGCGACCAGTGTAGATCCAGATCAGCCTGTGCATCCGATCAGGATCTGCACAGTTCGCCATTCCATCAATGAAACACAGGCCATGCTTCTAACAAGCAATCTAGATTGTTATTAGGCTACAGCAGTGTTCTATTGACTCGGGAGCTACACAAATCTCATAAGCCCCATTTCTCCAGTCACAGCCCCAACTATTGTTTCTTCTATGCGTATTCTGTCGTCTTGCGGCAGTGCTCCAGATAAGCTTTGTGTCGAAAGAGTATTGTACCCCCTGATTTCAAATTCAATGCGTATTTTATTTTTACAAATGGATTTTTGATTTTCTTCTTTATTAAATAGTGAACAAATTTAAACATTTACTTATTTGAGCTGCAAAAAGCAAACAGCAGCTCAACTAAGTAAATTTTCAACTTTATTACAGTATTTTCACTACTCAATTTGAAAATCAATGCGTATTTTCACATGGCTGTGAGTATTCTGTACTCCCACTTTTGATAATCAATGCGTATTCAGCAACAATGAGTGTGTAAAAGACGCCAATACGCACCTTGTCTGAAGCTCTGCTTGCGGGTCAGTTTTGTATTAATTGTCGGAAACAACTGTACATGTATACCGTAATAACCCTTCATATTCATTCTGGGAAACACAGGGATTCCGCTGGGGAAATTAAAAAAATTGCCACAAAAAAAATAAAACAATTGGCGATAAGAAATTACAAAAAAAAATTATTATTTTTTTTTTTTTTTTTGAAAATTGTAATTTTTTATCGCCGATGTAATTTTTTATCTCCAATTGTTTATTTTTATCGCCAATTGCGAAAGTGGCGATCGCCCGCGGAATCCCTGGAAACACTTATAAAATATGGTTTTCCACAATAGAGTGTCACATATTTATTAGGTAAGCATGATTGTATCTGTTTATCACAATAGAAATGTTGAATGCAATTTGTTTTTGGGAAACCCCTATTATATGGTGAACAATATGGTTTCTTTTCCCAAAAAAAAATAGTGTCAAAATATTTAGGTTATTACGGCATTTAAATTGTCTCGTATATCAATATATCCTCAGCCTACGCCCTCAGACTACACTCGATAATTAGTGCTATAACTAATTACTATTACTTGAACCAAATCAGTGCTATAACTAATTACTATTACTTGAACCAAATCAGTGCTATAACTAATTACTATTACTTGAACCAAATCAGTGCTATAACTAATTACTATTACACTGCAGCTCCATTATAACGCGATCGCGTATAGTGCAATCGCGTATAGCGCGATCTCCATTATAACGTGGGTCTCTCGTGGATCCAAAAAAAATATAAAAAAAATAGAGAAAAAAGAAGAAACGCGATGTTTGTGACAGTCATCAAAGTACAACTACCACGCATGTCATACCGGGTTTAGAAGGTTCTTGAACCAGTTCCCACATTTAAATATAAGATAACTACCGCTTTTTGTCACCAAGTAATGTCAATGTTATGAGACATATATCCGTGTTAACACATAATTGTCGCTAATAAATGGTTGCGTGTTCGGTCGCCTTTCTCTATTTTACTCGACAGGTGTAATATTTAGCGTTCTATAAATAGACTGGGTATGGGATCACATGGTCTATTGTTTACACTGCAGCCCACGGCAATCATGATGTCTCGCGTAAATCGTAAATTTCATTCATCAATATGACTGTTGCAGTGTAAACAATAGATCACGTGACCCCACATCCTGAGATTATGCACGTATCAACAGCTAATCGTCCGCATGAATAGGCAGGACACGTGACCATTATTTATTATCAATTAATCCTTTTAAGCGCCTGTTGATCGCGAGCAGTATACATTGTAATAAGCGTCTGTCTATCGCGAGCAGTATACAACGTAATAAGCATGATTTTATAAATAACTCATATGTTTTAATACATTAATACAAGTTTGTATGTCATAGTCATTATTAATACTTACTTTAACTTCTGTTCAAATGACATGATTTTATATGGGTCCGTTGCTAATGGAATTCCCGCAATAGTTGGTAACCGAAATGCGGATGATACCAGTACCCGTGTATGTCCCGAAATCTTATAACGCGATCGGATTCGATCGCGATTTGAAATCTTGGACCCCGACCATCGCGTTATAATGGAGCTGCAGTGTACTTGAACCAAATCTCTTACTCACTCAACTTCTCTGTATCACTGAGATATAATGTATTTATTCTAAAAGACGCCCCCAGAGTTTTCTGAATCAGTTTTACCTAACTACTGTCGCGACAATTTATATACATACTGTCTAAAGTGATTTTACTATAATGAAAATAACATTTGTATTGGAAATATTGAGTGGGACTACTATTAGAGGAATGGCTCCTAGTAGAATAAATATGGAAAGTTTAATGTACTCTTAATTGTAGTCCGAACTAAGTGAAGAAGATATGTTGAAGGTAATGATAGCAATAAATGATACACTATTAATAAAGTATAGAATATATATATTATATTATCAGTATAGGTGTATTATTTAATGTGGCTTTATACTTAGGGTATTGCTTGATGCATGAAACTAATTTGCTTTGTAGTTTAGCCCATTGCATTCTGAGGATACGCCATTTTTGTTTGTGGAAAATCCTAAATACTTTATATGTGCTTAAAAGTATATGTCGTGACCACCATTTGAACCGTCTCATCGAGACGGTTCAAATGAGTGGTCACAACATATACTTTTGTTGAGAAATAATAAAAATAAAATATTTTTAAAACAGTTCATACCTGTAAATGTGTATTCCGAATGTATTGGGTTAATTATCTTCTCGCCAATATTCCAGACAAGGGTATTCCTGGTTGCAACCAAATGGATATTTTGCCACTGTCTATAGCTAGAAGTTGCCAACCACTGTTCTCTGTTGGGCCTTATCCTACTGTCTGTTCCATGTATAATCAGTTGTTGTCTTATTATGCTGGTTGGTGGTAGGTGGGAGCATGTGATGGGTAATTTAACGATTGGGGTTCATCCTTAATACCGGAATTCCGACTGGTGACCAGGTTTGTCCCTCACGTACGTCTTTGGCAATTTTGGTATGCGACAGTTGAATGTGGTTATACCCCTTATGTGAGTATTACCATTATTCATAATCCTATTTTCGGTGAAGGGGCCAAGTAGCTTTGGTGTGGTATGAACCTGGCACCAGGTCTGGTTATTCTAATTTCAGGGCTGAATATATTTTTTCTCGATGTGAATATTCCGTTCTGATTTTGGGATTTCCCCCCCCCCCCCAATGCAGCAGGTTAAAACGGGATCGAACCCGTTTGCCTGGCTTTACATGACCTTAGCTGTTGATAGGTCATTAAACACCAATAAACAAACTTATTAAATCTGAAAAATATGCTTGCTAGATTTTTCAAAATATAGAAATGTTTAGGTACCATCACAAATGTTTCATTCCATCAAATTCTCATACTGACCATTATAGTTTGTTAGTGAGCTAGAAGGATATAGCTCTTTCGGTGACCCCATTGGACAAAAACAACGTCAATGCATCAAGTTACTGTTTATGAGAATCCGTAGTGCTCCAGGATATTAATTGTATCCCCCGGACTCCGTCGGGGGATACTATGGATTTGACAGCGCGCCGCGTCCGCGTCCGCGGTCCGCCGCACACTTCTTGTCCGGAGCATAACTCGAACACCCTTTGGAATATTTTCATGAAACTTCACACATGCATAGACCACGACCCGAAGGTGTGTCGCGCACAAGAATGACAACTCTTGCATAGCTAATTTTTGAGTTATCTCCCTTTTTTGTTTCTCGCACTGATTTCGTGTCCGGAGCATAACTCCACCACCCTTTGGAATATTTTCATGAAACTTTACACATACATAGACCACGACCCGAAGGTGTGTCGCGCACAAGAATGACAACTCTTGCATAGCTAATTTTTTAGTTATCTCCCTTTTTTGTTTCGCGCACTGATTGACCATAACTCGACCACCCTTTGGAATATTTTTATGTAACTTAACACATTCAATTAGACTACGAACCGAAGGTGTGTCGTGCACAAAAGAATGACAACTCTTGCATAGCTAATTTTTGAGTTATCTCCCTTTTTTGTTTTCGCTCACTGATTTCCTGTCCGGAGCATAACTCGACCACCCTTTGGAATAGTTTTCCATGAAACTTCACACATGCATAGACCACGACCCGCCCAGGTGTGTCGCGCACAAGAATGACAACTCTTGCGTAGCTAATTTTTGAGTTATCTCCCTTTTTTGTTTTGCGCACTCTACAAACTGGACAATAATGCATGAAGACCTGTTTTCTCGTCTGCTCTGTACACCTTTTCTCGTGTGCTCTGTACACCTTACCTGTAGAGAGAACAATAGAAACTGGGAGAACCATGTGCTAGCATGGGCTAGCATGTGCAGATGTCCAGTGCTTGACCACTGTTGACCAGGTAATTTATACAGGTAAATCACTACATTGGGTACTGTGTTGAAAATATTGTGGCATTATGTGGGCCTGTGCAGATTTTTGTAGATAAATATAGGACTATTAAAAAAAAATCTGGTCTCCAATAGCAAGCATTATTATTTTTAAACTTTTTTTTTTCATTTTTTTTTTTTTCATTTTTTTTTCTTTTTTTTTTTTCTTTTTTTTTTTTTCATTTTTTTTTTTTTCTTTTTTTTTTCTCTTTTTTTTTCTCAAATTATTTTTCAATTTTTGTCTAGTAGCATAAGGTCGTAAGTGCTTTATACAGACTATTCACCTGTGCATGTGCTAGCATGTGCAACTGACCACTGACCACTTACAGGTAATTTATACAGGTAAATGATTATATTACATTTCCGTAAACTGTGTTGAAAATATTGTGGCATTATGTGGACCTGTACAGATATATGTAGATAAATATAGGACTATTAAAAAAAAATGCTGTGCTCCAGTAGCAAGCATTATTATTTTTAAACTTCTTTTTTCCATTTTTTTTTTTCTTTTTTTTTTTTATTTTTTTTTTAAATTATTTTTCAATTTTTGTCTAGTAGCATAAGGTGGTAAGTGCTATATACAGACTATTCACCTGTGCATGTGCTAGCATGTGCAACTGACCACTGACAACTTACAGGTAATTTATACAGGTAAATGATTATATTACATTTCCGTAAACTGTGTTGAAAATATTGTGGGAATATGTGGACCTGTGTATATATGATATGTAGATAAATATAGGACTATTAAAAACATTCTGGGCTCCAGTAGGGAGCATTATTCTTTTTCTTTTTTTTAATTTAATTTTTTTTTCCATTTTTTTTTTACGTTCTTTTTCAATTTTTTAACTGACCACTAACTTATTACAGGTAATTTATACAGGTACATTATTACATTTCCGTAAACTGTGTTGACAATATTGTTGTAGTATGTGGACCTGTGCAGATATATGTAGATAAATATAGGACTATTAACAAAAATTCTGGGCTCCAGTAGCGAGCATTATTTAAAAAAAAATAAATTGTATATTACATTTCCGTAAACTGTGTTGAAAATATTGTGGCATTATGTGGACCTGTGCAGATATATGTAGATAAATATAGGACTATTAAAAAAAAATTCTGGGCTCCAGTAGCAAGTATTATTATTTTTTATTTTTCAACTTTTTTTTTCAAATTTTTTTAACAAAATTTTGTTACATTCTTTTTCAATTTTTTAACTGACCACTAACTTATTACAGGTAATTTATACAGCTAAATTATTACATTTACCTAAACTGTGTTGACAATATTGTGGCAGTATGTGGACCTGTGCAGATATATGTAGATAAATATAGGACTATTAAAAAAAATTCTCGGCTCCAGTAGCGAGCATTATTTTTTTATTTACATTCTATATTACATTTCCGTCAACTGTGTTGAAAATATTGTGGCATTATGTGGACTATTAACAAATAATTCTGCTCTCCAGTAGCTTCACACATGCATAGACCCTCAAGGTGTGTCGCGCAAGAATGACAACTCTTGCATCACTAATTGTTTAGTTATCTCCCTTTGTCCGTCACCGATTTTGTCTCCGGAGCATAACTCGATCACCCTTTTTTCAAACTACTTGTGTATCTGGGGAGGGGGATACACATGCGCTTGTCGACAAGCGTCCATTTCTAGTTGTACTAATGTATAGTGTACTAACTAGAATTATTGCTAACAATGCTTGGTTTTATAGCAGGCTCCAGATGGACAGTATTTTCATGGTATTGGTGCAAGAAGAGGTGATCTTTGGGTGGGGTGTGTAATTGGTTGAGTTAGCCAGCTTCTTGCACTGCTTCTTAACCCTTAAACTGCTCTCAATGTTTTTCAACTGCTAAAACTGATTAAAAATGTACAGTGATACAACTGTATTATTTCATATCAAAGACAGTGATATTATAATAGTCGGCTTTTTTCAGTACATGTACTGGGATTAACACCCAATCAACTTGGAATCCATGATTGACACCTGGGGCCAAGTTATTTGTTGTGATATGGATACCTGACATTGCTATGGTCAGAATTACTCTGCTTCCTTTCTGCTGGAAATGACGCAGGTTTGAAATTGTAGGGCTCTTACACCTTGAAAATGTATAGATGTACTTGTACAGGTAATATATGGGATTTAGTACTAAGCCCATTGACCCGGCCTTAAATGACCTTAGCTGCTGTTGATAGGCCGTTAAACATCAACAAACAAATACACCTATGGATAAGAAACTGATGCAGGTGCTAAACATTGTTTATTATATTATTTCAATTTTCAGAAATAGGGACATGCAAATGAAACTTGTTTATCTGGACTTGCTACTTCTGTGTTGTGGGTGGGGTGAGCACCGGAGCTGGACAATGATTGGGAATTGGAAACGCCTTTATACTAACATGTCCCTGTAGGTTGAGTACAATGTGTGATATGCCCCGACTGCAATCTTGGCTAACAGACTTATTCAGGTTTTAATCCGTGTCGTTTCTTCTAGGAAACTTGTACAGTCTGTACGAGTTTGCTAGAAGAATCATCGGTCAAAACATTAACCCATTTCATGCTGAAGATATGTCATTTTGTTTGTGGAAAATCCTAAATATTTTCTTTATAATTGCTCAGAAGTATATGTTGCGACCACCATTTGAACCGTCTCAAATGAGTGGTCACAACATCAGAAGTATATGTTGTGACCACTCATTTGAACCGTCTCGCCCAGACGGTTCAAATGAGTGGTCACAACATATACTTTCATTGAGAAATAACAAAAATAAAAATAAAATATTTAAATAAATTCATACCCGTAAATGTGTATTCCGCATGTAATGAGTACTCTTTGCATGCTGGGAAATTTGTGGGCTATAAATAGTTCAAAATTGGGTAGTTCAAAATTTTAATTTGGTGAAAAAACTGATTACACATCAACAGATCTCAATTATTGAATAGTTTGCTTCGAAATGAAAACATGTCTTGGCATTTCATTAGAATTCTAATGAAATACCAAGATGTGTTTTCATGGAAAATAAGAAAAATATGCTATATTTGTGGTCTGTATATTGTTTTCTGCAGCATGATAAAGGTATGTACCACAATCTTTTTATTGCTTTTTAGCTCGACTATTCGAAGAATAAGTAGAGCTTATGTTGTCACCCCGGCGTCGGCGTCGGCGTCGGCGTCGGCGTCACCGTCACGCCTTGGTTAAGGTTTTTAGTCAAGCTTGTATATGGAATACTACTGGCCCTACTACACCCACCATACTTGGACAACTTCATCTCCTAGTGATGTACATCAATAACCCCTGATCTATATTTGACCTTGACCTACATTTCCTCTTGAATTACTTGGTTAATTCCCCTTGGTTAAGGTTTTTAGTCAACCTTGGTTAAGGTTTTTAGTCAAGTTTGTATATGCAATACTACTGGCCCTACACCCACCATACTTGGACAACTTCATCTCCTAGTGATGCACATCAATAACCCCTCATCTATATTTGACCTTGACCTACATTTCCTCTTGAATTACTTACTTAATTCCCCTTGGTTAAGGTTTTTAGTCAACCTTGATTAAGGTTTTTTTTCAACATTGAATACTATTGTGCATCCAGACACCATACTTCGACAACCTTTTCTCATAGGTGTGTACATCAATAACCCCTGGTCTATATTTGACTTTCACCTACATTTCCTCTTCAATTACTTACTTAATTCCTTTTGGTTAAGGTTTTTAGTCAACCTTCTATATGGAATACTACTGGCCCTACACCCACCATACTTGGACAACTTCATCTCCTAGTGATGTACATCAACAACCCCTGATATATATTTGACCTTGACCTACATTTCCTCTTGAATTGCTTAATTCCCCTTGGTTAACGTTTTTAGTCAAGCTTGTAGATGGAATACTCCTGGCCCTACACCAACCATACTTGGACAACTTCATCTCCTAGTGATGTACATCAACAACCCCTGACCTATATTTGACCTTGACCTACATTTAACCTTGAATTACTTACTTAATTCCCCTTGGTTAAGGTTTTTACTCGACCTTGGTTAAGCTTTTTACTCAAGCTTGTACATGGAATACTATTGTGCATACAGACACCATAATTGGACAAACTTTTCTCATAGTGATGTACATCAATAACCCCTGATCTATATTTGACCTTGACCTACATTTCCTCTTGAATTACTTACTTAATTCTCTTTGGTTACGGTTTTTAGTCAAGCTTGTAGATGGAATACTCATGGCCCTACACCAACCATACTTGGACAACTTCATCTCCTAGTGATGTACATCAACAACCCCTGACCTATATTTGACCTTGACCTACATTTAACCTTAAATTACTTACTTAATTCCCCTTGGTTAAGGTTTTTACTCAACCTTGGTTAAGGTTTTTAGTCAAGCTTGTAGATGGAATACTATTGTGCATACAGACACCATACTTGGATAACTTTTTCTCATATGGATGTACATCAATAACCCCTTACCTTTATTTTACCTTCACCTACATTTAACCTTCAATTACTTGGTTAATGTTTATATCAAGCTTGTATATGGAATACTTCTGGGCCTACATCAACCATACTTGGACAACTTCATCTCCTAGTGATGTACATCAATAATCCCTGACCTATATTTCACCTTGACCTACTTTTATCCTTGGATTACTTAGTTATCTCCCCTTGGTTACGTTTTTTACTCAAGCTTGTATATGGAATACTCCTGGGCCTACAGCAACCATACTTGGAAAACCACGCACCTACGTTCAAGGTCAAGGTCACAGTTGAAGGTCAAAGGTCAAACCTATTGAAATTCCCTTCCGCTCTATATCTTCTACACTGATGCATGGATTATCAAATTGCTAACCACGCACCTACGTTCAAGGTCACAGTTGAAGGTCAAACTTATTGAAATTCCCTTCCGCTCTATATCTTCTACATCGATGCATGCATTATCAAATGGCTTGGCACAGATGTTTCTCATGTTGAGAAGGTGTGTCACAATCAATAACCACGCACCTACGTCCAAGGTCAAGGTCACAGTTGAAGGTCAAAGGTCAAACCTATTGAAATTCCCTTCCGCTCTATATCTTCTACACTGATGCATGGATTATCAAATTGCTAACCACGCACCTACGTTCAAGGTCACAGTTGAAGGTCAAACTTATTGAAATTCCCTTCCGCTCTATATCTTCTACAACGATGCATGGATTATCAAATGGCTTGGCACAGATGTTTCTCATGTTGAGAAGGTGTGTCACAATCAATAACACGACCTACGTCCAAGGTCAAGGTCACAGTTGAAGGTCAAAGGTCAAACCTATTGAAATTCCTTCCGCTCTATATCTCTTTTACACGATGCATGGATTATCAAAAATGCCTTGGCACAAATATTTCTCAGGATGAGAAGGTGTGTCGCGATCAATAACCACGCACCTACATCCAAGGTCAAGGTCACAGTTGAAGCTGAAAGTTAAAAAATATTGAAATTCCCAAATGGCTTGGCACAAATGTTTCTCACGATGAGAAGGTGTGTCGCGATCAATAACCACGCACCTACGTCCAAGGTCAAGGTCACTGTTGAAGGTCAAAGGTCAAACCTATTGAACTTCCCTTCCTCTCTATGTCTTCTACACCGATGCATGGATTATCAAATGGCTTGGCACAAATGTTTCTCGCGATGAGAAGGTGTGTCCCGATCAATAACCACGCACCTATGTCCAAGGTCAAGGTCACAGTTGAAGGTCAAAGGTCAAACCTATTGAAATTCCCTTCCGCTCTATATCTTCTACACTGATGCATGGATTATCAAATTGCTAACCACGCACCTACGTCCAAGGTCACAGTTGAAGGTCAAAGGTCAAACCTATTGAAATTCCCTTCCGCTCTATATCTTCTACACCGATGCATGGATTATCAAATGGCTTGGCACAGATGTTTCTCATGATGAGAAGGTGTGTCGCAATCAATAACCATGCACCTACGTCCAAGGTCAAGGTCACAGTTGAAGGTCAAAGGTCAAACCTATTGAAATTCCTTCCGCTCTATATCTTCTACACCGATGCATGCATTATCAAATGCCTTGGCACAACTGTTTTCTCAGGATGAGAAGGTGTGTCTCGATCAATAACCATGCACCTACGTCCAAGGTCAAGGTCATAGTTGAAGGTCAAAGGTCAAACCTATTGAAATCCCTTCTGCTCTATATCTTCTACACCGATGCATGCATTATCACACTATGCCCAGGGTCAAGGTCACAGACTTGATGCGTTTGAAACCTTAACGCTCGGCTAAATGGCTTATGATCAAAAATGCCTCGTTTTCTTTGGCTGCCAGTGGGGGTATTCGTGTGCCGACAGGCCACATTTCTAGTTTCCCTTGGTTAATGTTTTTAGTCAACCTTGGTTAAGGTTTTTATGTAGGCCGCAGCCACCTTCTTTGTCAAGCTATGTGTACATCGACACCCTCGTAGTCGAGCTATGCTGTTCTCCTACAGCTCTTGTTGATACTCGCTACTTCTGATTTCAATTGGGTTTTTGGCAAGTTTAATTGGGTATTTAAACAAATACGCAGCTTATCTGGAGCTCAGGTTGAATTATCCTTTATTTCAATGTACCTGGTTATGATGATGATTATGCAGTTGAAACACCAATTCATTTTTTTGTTCATATCGGCATGTGTTCAGAAATTTGAATCCTGTTACATGTATATCAATCAGCCTGTGCACATACGTAATTAGCGGCATATCAGTATTGTATTTGTATTGTCCAGCTCCTGTGATGGGTATTGTCATTAACTACAGTAGCTATCACCAATGTTTGCTTGTACACGTTTGGTTATACAATTTAACCTATTGCTGACAAAAGGGACCTTGTGATGTTTGCCACCAGCGTAGACCCAGATCTACCTTGTGTCGCCACACACCGTCTTATCAGTAGCATATTTCACCAACATTGCAAAGTATACTTATCTACCAAAGTATACTTTGAGGGAGAAATTTTCTATTTTGGGAAAAAATTATGTGATAATGTAATAAATTCAGTATAATAATTCTGCATACATTTAATTATCAAATATATGCTGTCGTTAGTTCTATATGAAATAATGCATTTCGGGAAAAATAAATGGTTACTCCCTCAAAGTATACTTTGCTAGAAAGTATACTTTGCAATGTTGGTGAAATAGGCTACAGGACCGACATGGTTCACCATTCAGTCACTGGAGGAGCAAAGTACCGTATTGGGAACTAACACTTAGAATGTGGGAAATGAATATTGTCGTTTGCTGTTGTTTCATATTTTCTATTTTCAATAAAAAACATGATTTGGCAACACTATAGTATCAAATGGAAATAATTCTAAAGTGTCGTCAAACCATGTTTTTATTCTGGAATAAGACAAATATAAAACAAGAGCAGACGACAATTGACGGTTTTCTGCATTCTAAGGGTTAATAAAGTAATACTTTGCTTAACCCTTTCAACACTACAGGCCAGTATAGTGATATTGCCAGTACTTTTCATATGTTTGAGACCAAAAACACACCCTGGTCATAAATGGACTAGTCTGAAAATTATTTTGTGACGATTGGATTGGTTGCAAAATTAACATCAAAATCCGTTCCAGTTATTTAGGGGTGAAAGGGTTAATCAGTGACTGAATGGTAAAAGTTTACTGTTGCGGTGATCTATAATAATTGTTGCAAATATTGTTATGTCCCTCTGGCCAGTAGACTGTTTGTATATGAGGCACGCTATGGGATTTTGTACTTTCGGGCATCTACGTAATTTCATGAAATACGTTTACAAAATTTATAATATTTTGTATAAATAAAGTCGGTTTACAAAAATTTCATACCGTAGTACATGCGGATATACGGTAAATATTGTAAATTTTGTAAACGTATTTCATGAAATTGCGCAGATGCCCGAAGGTACAAAATCCCATGGCGTGCCTCACATGCCTCACTGTGATCATAGAAATGAGTCTTATGACATTGGCAGCCAGTGTTGACCCAGACCAAAACGAAATGACTAGCGTCGGTCCTGAGCCAGCTATGAGCATACCACTACTATGGGATTATCTGTGTTTTTCTCTAAATCATGTAAAATTTATAATAATTGGTTAACCCGTTCAACCTTATTTAACCCTTTCCCTGTTTTGCGATATTTCGACTCATCCAAATCCAAAACATCTGAATAAAAGAATCAAATGCTCGGTCAAATGATGGTTAAATTATCTGATAGAGTAGAAAACATTGTGGGAAAAGGAGAAATTGCTTGTTACAAGCAATTTCTCCTTTTCCCACAATGTTTTCAAAAGATATCTTCTGCAGAGGCGTGAAAATTTGTCTCTATCAGGGAAAGGGTTAACTGGAATGGATTTTGATATGTTAATTTTCTACCAATTCAATCGTCACAAAATTATTTTTCAGCCGAGTCCATTTATAAATTTTTTTTTTTTTTCTCAGATCCTGATTAGAGACGACTCGTTATGAGCCGGCTCATTTGGATCTACACTGTGTGCAAACATCACAACAGAGGTCTATAGTGTTGAAATGGTAACAAAATAGATTCTTATAAAAGTCATGGATAAATAGGCAAGTCTGAAGCTACGCTGGCTGCAAAGTTTATTAGTCACATATTCTCATGGCACAACAAAACTCATTGTAGCACATCTATGTAGTAATTCTCACATTATCACTAATTGACTTTTCTGTGTTTTGTATTCTGTTTGGTTATGGTGTGCAGTTGGCAGAGTTTGACGCCATAGAAAAGAGAAGAAAGGTTGGTACATTTGCACCCGGCTTTCTCCTATTATTAGGATGGGTTGATAGTACAGTGGTAGAGCATTGGACAACCGGATGTCGTGGGTTCAAATCCCGCTCTGTGGTGGTTTGTTGGGAGCATGCGATGGGTAATTTAACATTTTTCATCCTTACCGGAATCGCGACTGGCGACCTGGTTTGGCCTTCAGGCTCATCTTTTGTATTCATGTATCTGAGAGTTGAATCTGGTTATACCCCTTATAAGAGTAATACGATTGTTCCTAATCCTATTACATTTGGGGGACGGGGCCAAGTGATTCTAGTTTCAAGACTGAATATATATGGGCCGCGCCATACGAAAACCGGGCTTAATGACAATGTCATGAAAAGCGGTAAATGACGTCGGAAAAACGACGTTTCAAATTGTCTAGCGTCGCCGTAAAAGTTCACAGTTTACCCTCCCATTTACGTTTACTGGTGTTAGTTAACATTAAGTGTGAACAGAAAACGGAACATGATAACTTACTGAAACTTTCACTAATATCAGACGCGATACCTTGTACCTCGGTACACATATTATGACGTCATGACTTGACGTCACGTACTTGTGACGTCATTGGACGTGAATACATGTTTGACGTTATGGCCATGGTATCGTGACAAAATATTATAGCAAGGATACTTGCACGAGTTCCTCGCAGCATCAATGACTTAGAAATACTTCAGGCGCTGTACATTGTCGCCTAACTGTCGTTCTTTGACATTTTTACTCTTTTTCGTCGGTTGTCCTTATGAATTCAAAATGGTGAACTCATAATTTAACTGGCTACATATCAGCGAAGTCTTCGCTTACACTGCACTTTGATTCCTAAATAATCTTAAATATGAACAACCTAGTGTATGCCAACGATATTACCGTCTATTATCTTGGTAAATTGAGACTTTTGAACAATTATATCCAGTACTTAGCGAATGATATGCCATTTAATGCCACTCATTTTATCATAAATGGAGGTAAACACGCAGCTATATAATGACATAAATATCCGGGGTTTGTATTGAATTTAAAATAAATGCATCAACATATTAATTGGAAATGTGATGGTCATAAACTTGCTTTTGTAGTCGAAAGTGCTTGTGTAGTATCAAATCATCAGTTTATCACTTGACTGCATACTAATGTAGACCAGGTGGTGGTAATGAGATCCTCAAGAAAGACACACGGCGACAATTATAAGGTATCATGCTACCAAATCTGCCCGGCCTACTGTCTACTTTAAAATATGTCGTCGCATACGAAATGTTAAATGATGTCGCTATTATTCCCCAAAATTATTTCAAACAGCAGCAAACAACAGGGAAACGCCTCACTCTGCCTTATTTGAAACTTATTCATACGAAATTACGTTACTTGGGCCGCAATCCAAAACATAACGTTACATTAGCAACTGCAACACGAGCCATAAACATTATTTTCATACTTTGTCTTGGCCTAATGGGAGACACTTGGCCAGGCTACGAGATATCCAAATTTGGTTGACATGCGATCAAAGATGACAAATATATAGGACTTGTCCGGACCAACACCCCATGTATACGCCGTTGATAAAAACGTCGTAATTTCGACGTCATTGATCTAAAACGTCATATAAGTTTTTACCACGCGTCATAAAACTACTTCTAAAATGAAACATAATTGGGATACATTGATAATCTTGGCGGAAGATGGCTTTTAAAAGATGTACAATTCAGAATACGCGAAAAAGTAAAAACTGAAAATGCTGTCATTAAGCGCGGGTTTCGCACGGCACGGCTCATATATTTTTGGCGTTCGTAGTTGTGCAAAAAGTACACACAAGATAATGTTGACTTTGCCCAAGGTTACGTGTCGTTTGTCAATTATTCACTAATAGTATAAAATTATACATACACTACTTAAAATCAACCTACATGGCAGGCCTATTCGTTTACTACTCCTTTACGCTTAAACGTTCTTATTGACGTTGAAGTCGCCCGTTAGTGTTAACGTCGTAATTGTGACATCATTGAGCTAAAACGTCGTTTGCGATTCTACCACGTGTTACAAAAATACATGTAACATGAAAAATAATTGAGATACAGTGATAGTTTTTGTGGTATATGACTTTTAAAAGATGCGGTATTCAGAATATGCAAAAAAGTGAAAAATGATTGTTTTGTCATTAAGCCCGGTTTTCGCATGACGCGGCCCATATATAAAAAAAAATTATGGAAATATTCCATTCTGATTTTGGGATTTTCCCCCCAATGCGGCAGGTGAAATGCAGGATCGAACCCGTTGACCTGGCCTTAAATGACCTTAGCTGTTGATAGGCTGTTAAACACCAATAAATCAATTCAAACCTCGCACTAGGCATGTACAAATAGTATTTCCACCCTGCTGGTCTTTCACATGAGACCTGAAACCGAGGTCATATTCGCTATGCCCTTAGCTTTTGCTCGAACGCTTTCACCTATTTTTTTTATGCCCGCTACGAGATAGCAAGTGGGTAGGTATATTGCTTTGCTCTTGAGATTCTCTCCATCCATCCATGTTCATCCGTCCATAGTCATATCCACAGGTTGAAGTAACGGACCGAGGTCTATAAATACATTAAATATGGCTAAAAGCATCAATAAATGAAGAAAAAATGAAGAAAAAAAACACAACCAGCAGACGACAAAATTTAATTCAGCTGTGTAAGGGTTAATAGTCCCACACTTGATACATGTGAACATTACGGTGACCATGAACATGACTGTGACATGTTTGCCAGTCAAATATGCCAAGGGGGCATATCCATGTTTTACAAACATGATGTCTAGTTTCTTCTATCTATAATTGGCTATATATATAATTTGTCGTCTGCTGTTTATGTCTGCTGTTTATTTTCTATTTTCCATTTTTATAAGCAAAAACATGCGTTGACAGCACTGTAAAATCATTTCCGACATGCTTCGACAGCGCCTTTGAATCATTTCCATTGGAAGTGCTTTCAAACCATGTTTTTATTGAGAAATAAGGCAAGATATAAAAGCAACAGCAGACGACAATTGTTGTGTGTAGCGGTCTAAGGGATAACAGATTTCTGGGCCTGTGATTAGAAACATTCTCAAAACTGGGCTAAGTGCATTTTCTATTTACAACTCACAATCCTTGAAATATTTTACTTGCATCATTAAAATTCTCTCTGTTTGCATGTTTTTTTCATGATGTAAAAGAGGCCCATCTAACATGCCATATAGACCGAGTCAAAGCCTCTTCATACAGTGAAGCCTCTCCAAACCGGATACCCTGGGAGGGCCCAAAGGTGTCCGACTTAGAGAGGTTTCACTGTAAATCATGTGCTATGTGATCAAGAACGGACAATATCACCTGAGATAAATGACCAAGAAACTCATCAAAAATAAGATTACAAATATTTGTTTGGTGTCCTGTTTAGAGAGGTTCCACTGTATATTGTAATATACAAAAATATACAAAGTAATTGCCCAAGTGCATGTGCATTGTTTATACATAAAAGCATAATAGCTGCAGCTATAAGATGCGTACACATTTTGTACTAGTAAAGCAAACAAATCAGGGGGCCGTTTCACTAACGTTCTTCGTAAGTGCAAACCTAAGATAGTCTGTAAATCTCACATTAACAATGTGTTCTTGTAAATAATTATTGGATTTACATTTATTGAGCATAGGCTGCATAAGCAGCCTATGCTCAAAAAATGTAAATCCATCAATTGAACTTTCCAGACGATTCCAAATTTGCACTTACGAACATTTTAGTCGTACGAAGTTTAGTGAAACATTTAGTTTGGGATATTCTTCAAAGTTGCCCATTATTTTCTGCTAAATTATGACATATGTTATACATTACATATTCCTGATATTATCTAAGTATATTATGTATTACATATCAAGTTTTATTAATTAACTCATTGAATATTTGTTAGTCAAACCAACCAATGTACATGTATAAGGATTTTGATGCTCATGTAAAATGGCTGATAAAATCTGGTACCCGGATTCAGGTGAGATATTTTTATTTTTACGGAAATTTGTTTAAAATTAGTTTAAAAAGCATAGTTTCTAATTTTATAAAAGGAAATGTAAAAGTAAAATATTAATTGGGAAATTTGTCTTATGAGTGGGTGAAACTGAATCTGCACATTAATATTCTCTGGCATAATGAAAATCATGTTTTGGAATATTGCCTACCTTCAAACAGCAGTGTGGTAAACAGGTACCGTAATACCTCTAAATATTCGGACATCATTTATTCCGAGAAACCCATATAAGTGTATATGGTTTCCCACCCCAATATTTAGGGTTAGTATGGTTCTACTGGCTTATCACAACTACAATGTATTTGGATACAATTTGTTTTGAGAAACCCCTATAAAATAAATAGGGGTTTCCCAAAACAATTTGTGTCCAAATATGTATGGTTATTACGGTAATACAAACGGTTGTTGTGTGTTTTGTAGCTACAAGACGCGGATACTGACTATGATGAGATGGAGCAGTGGCTGAGTACACACGAGGCACCACCGCAGGTATGGCCACCACCTAACCCTTTCAACCCACAGGTTGAAGTAATGGACCAAGGTCTATAAATACATTAAATATGCCTAAAAGCATCAATAAATGAAGAAGAAAATAAGCTAACATTTTTTTTTACTCCCTCCATATAGACTTTCTTTAATATTTAATGTATTTATAGACCTCGGTCCGTTACTTCAACCTTTGTTTCAACCCTAAGTAACTGGAATAGAATTTGATACGTTAATTTTCCGACCAATCCAAGAGTCACAAAATGATTTTCAGACTAGTCCATTTATGAAAAGGAGTGTGTTTTTGTTCTCAAAAATATGAAAATTACTTGCAAAAAGTGCAGATCCTGTTGAGACGGCTCATCACGAGCCAGCTCATCTGGATCTACACTGTTTGCCAATACCACTATACAGGCTTGTGGTGTTGAAAGGGTGAACTGGGCCCGTGTTCGAGATTGTATTGAATCTTCGTGTTTCGCTAGTATTTTTATGAAAATCTGAGACAAGCTTGGCAATTTTCTACCTCAGAAGGTGTTCTCATGTTGCCCATATTTGGAGAAATGACACGTTACTTTCCACCAATCAAATCAAGCACACACCCTCTCAATCACAAGACAGTCACCTTCACTATTGCTCCGGTAATTGATTCGTACCATGTTTGTGCTCCCACAAATTTATTTCAGGGGCATTATAATATACCATTTTCCATCCATAGCACTTTGGATCACTTTGTGTGTTTTTGATCTTCATATGACCTGGACCTACTTTTTCCTCTTAAATGACTGTGCGTTTAACTCTTTGCATGCTAGCGGCGAAAATATCCGCCAAACGAATTAGGATTTTAGGATGAAATGTTATATTTCTCTCTGTAAATATGTCTTGAAATTTCATTAGAATTGTGTCCTCTGGACACAATTCTAATGAAATTCCAAGACATATTCATGACATTTATAAGGAGAATTATAAGAATATATAATGAATTGTCATCTGCTATTTTTGAACTATTTATAGCCCACAAATTTCCCAGCATGCAAATAGTTGAGTCCTCGGCCACTATCACAACTATGGCTACCAATCTTTCACACAATCATCGACTACTGCTCTACTTCAGAAACTGGCATATAACGTTTGACCTACTTTTTCCGCTTAAATAACTTGACAACCATCCGGACCACTTTGTGCATTTAAGTCAGTTCCTCAGCCACTATGACACCTAGCCAGACCACCCACTACCCAGACTGCGTTTTAAAACTGCATTCCTCAGCCACTCAGTGAAATAGTATTGATCCTGCTAAAACTTGGCATTTCTTTGATTACAATACTGTATCAAGTACCACATTGGTGTAATCATGTCACCTGTGCTTATGACCTTTGGCGCTTTTGTTAACTGGGAGTTGAATTGGGTTATTGCCCATTGTAAAAGTAGTAAGATTATTACTGATCCTGCTGTTTTTGGGAGGGGGTCAAGTGATTCTGGTGTGGCGAGGACCTGGCACCAGATCAGGATTATTCTGATTTCAGGGCTGAATATATAGTTTTTTATTGTAAATATTCAGTTCTGATTTTGGGATTTTCCCCCCATTTCTACATGTACATGTACAGGTAATATATGGGATTTAGTACTAAACCCATTGACCCGGCCTTAAATGACCTTAGCTGTTGATAGGCCGTTAAACCCCAACAAATAAACAAACCTACCATACTTGTACAGGTACTATATGGGATTTAGTACTAAACCCATTGACCTTAGCTGTTGATAGGCCGTCAAACCCCAACAAACAAACAAACAAAATGACCCACCAATCCTACAAAGCTTGCATGTGCTGCCAGTGGGGGCATCCATGTCCTATGGACACATTTCTAGTTAATGTGTGAAATGTAAGCACATGTTATTATAACCCCACAAACAAAGTACTATTCTATTTATCCCGTCAACACCTACAAATGACTGTAAAATGCAAAAATAGTATTGACTGGATATCAAAAATGTTTCACGGCACCGTGTTTCACGGCACATACGCACTGTGTTGATGGGATAAATAGGAGTTTGCTTGTTTCACAAATAACCGATTTCATCAATATTGCAAAGTATACTTATCTAGAAAAGTAATCAATTATTTTTCCCGAAATGCATTATTTCATATAGAACTAACGACTGCATGTATTTGATAATTAAAAGTATGCAGAATTGAATTTATTACATTATCACAGCCAATGCTGTGATAATGTAATAAATTCAGTATAATAAAAATTAATAAATTTATCCTTAAATTGAAAATTTCTCCCTCAAAGTGTACTTAGCAAGATAAGTATTCTTTGCAATTTTGGTGAAATAGGCTACAGGTCAGCTGATGATCGGGAAACAGTGCATTTATGATTTGGTCCTACCTCGAAACAAACTCGGTTTGCTATGCACACTCATTTGTTTTGCATAAGGAACCAATCTTAATAAACAGTCCACCTAGTTAAATAAATGTCATTTCCTGAGCATCTACACAAATGCTCTGACTTAATGTACTAGTCAGATGGCAGGGCTCCAGATAAGGAATTAGTAATTGAGTATTGTCACTCCATCATTTCTGAAGCAATTGGGTATTTCAACATTTTAATTGTGTAAAATAAAATCACACTACTGTTTACACATCAGCAGACCGCAATTATTGAATCGTTTGATTCTAAATGAAAACATGTCTTGGCATTTCATTAGAATTGTCTCCTTGGAGACAATTCTACTGAAATACCAAGATGTGTTTTCATGGAAAAATAAGGAAGATATGCTATATTTGTGGTCTGTTTATTGTTTTCCTCAGCATCATGAAGGTACCACAATTTTGTTATTGCATTGTAATACTCACTTCTGATTTCAATTGGGTTTTTGGCAATTTTAATTGGGTATTTAAGCAAATACACACCTTATCTGGAGCGCTGCAGATGGTATTAGTGTTAGTGCAATATGAGCAATTCAGATTAACTCCAGACATTTGTATTTCAGGATGGCCAGCCTAAGGCTGGAAAGGAAGAAACCATATCCAGCTCTGGTAAGTTTATCTCTAAACCTCTCCATCTGTTGGTATGTAACCCTTATATTGATTAACTGGATTGATTTTTTATGCCCCCCCCCCCCCCCCCCCCGTCTCGGTAGAGTTGGGAGGTAGATCATGTTTAGACTTAGTTGCAGCCTGTAACTCTGTGACACCCCCTGTACCGTACGTACCAGAGTTACAGTTTCTACCATAGCATATGATTCCCCTGCAGAGTAGCGAACCAGATCTGATTCGCACTTCAAATGTTAATTATGAGCAATTTTGTGTATTTTTGATATGAAGTAAATGTCAGTATTATGAAACTAGCATAGTACATTAATTGTATCCCCCGGACTCCGTCGGGGGATACTATGGATTTGACAGCGGGCCGCGTCCGCGTCCGCGTCCGCGTCCGCGTCCGCGTCCGCCGCAGACACTTCTTGTCCGGAGCATAACTCGTAACACCCTTTGGAATATTTTCATGAAACTTCACACATGCATAGACCACGACCCGAAGGTGTGTCGCGCACAAGAATGACAACTCTTGCATAGCTAATTTTTTAGTTATCTCCCTTTTTTGTTTCTCGCACTGATTTCGTGTCCGGAGCATAACTCCACCACCCTTTGGAATATTTTCATGAAACTTCACACATGCATAGACCACGACCCGAAGGTGTGTCGCGCACAAGAATGACAACTCTTGCTTAGCTAATTTTTTAGTTATCTCCCTTTTTTGTTTCGCGCACTGATTGACCATAACTCGACCACCCTTTGGAATATTTTTATGTAACTTCACCCATCATTAGACAATTAGACCACGAACTGAAGGTGTGTCGTGCACAAGAATGACAACTCTTGCATAGCTAATTTTTGAGTTATCTCCCTTTTTTTATTTTCGCGCACTGATTTCCTGTCCGGAGCATAACTCGACCACCCTTTGGAATATTTTCATGAAACTTCACACATGCATAGACCACGACCCGGAGGTGTGTTGCGCACAAGAATGACAACTCTTGCGTAGCTAATTTTTGAGTTATCTCCCTTTTTTTGTTTTGCTCACTCTACAAACTGGACAATAATGCATGAAGACCTGTTTTCTCGTCTGCTCTGTACACCTCTTCTCGTGTGCTCTGTACACCTTACCTGTAGAGAGAACAATAGAGACTGGGAGAACCATTCACCTGTGCATGTGCTAGCATGTGCAAATGTCCAGTCTTGACCAGTCTGACCACAGGTAATTTATACAGGTAAATTACTACATTGGATATTACATTTCCGTAAACTGTTGAAAATATTGTGGCATTATGTGGACCTGTGCAGATCATGTAGATAAATATAGGACTATTAAACAAAAATTCTGGGCTCCAATAGCAAGCATTATTGTATCCCCCGGACTCCGTCGGGTGATACTATGGATTTGACAGCGCGCCGCGTCCGCGTCCACGTCTGCCGCAGACACTTCTTGTCCGGAGCATAACTCGAACACCCTTTGGAATATTTTCATGAAACTTCACACATGCATAGACCACGACCCGAAGGTGTGTCGCGCACAAGAATGACAACTCTTGCATAGCTAATTTTTTAGTTATCTCCCTTTTTTGTTTCTTGCACTGATTTCGTGTCCGGAGCATAACTCCACCACCCTTTGGAATATTTTCATGAAACTTCACACATGCATAGACCACGACCCGAAGTGTGTCGCGCACAAGAATGACAACTCTTGCATAGCTAATTTTTTAGTTATCTCCCTTTTTTGATTCGCGCACTGATTGACCATAACTCGACCACCCTGTGGAATATTTTTATGAAACTTAACACATTCAATTAGACCACGAACCGAAGGTGTGTCGTGCACAAGAATGACAACTCTTGCATAGCTAATTTTTTAATTATCTCCCTTTTTTGTTTTCGCGCACTGATTTCCTGTCCGGAGCATAACTCGACCACCCTTTGGAATATTTTCATGAAACTTCACACATGCATAGACCACGACCCGGAGGTGTGTCGCGCACAAGAATGACAACTCTTGCGTAGCTAATTTTTGAGTTATCTCCCTTTTTTGTTTTGCGCACTCTACAAACTGGACAATAATGCATGAAGACCCGTTTTCTCGTCTGCTCTGTACACCTTTTCTCGTGTGCTCTGTACACCTTACCTGTAGAGAGAACAATAGAGACTGGGAGAACCATGTGCTAGCATGGGCTTGCATGTGCAAATGTCCAGTGCTTGACCACTGCTGACCACAGGTAATTTATACAGGTAAATTACTACATTGGGTACTGTGTTGAAAATATTGTGGCATTATGTGGACCTGTGCAGATATATGTAGATAAATATAGGACTATTAAAAAAAAATCTGGGCTCCAGTAGCATGCATTATTATTTTTAAACTTTTTTTTTCCTTTTTTTTTTTTTTATTTTTTTTTTTCATTCTTTTTTTTTCCATATTTTTTTTTTCAAATTATTTTTCAATTTTTGTCTAGTAGCATAAGGTCGTAAGTGCTATATACAGACTATTCACCTGTGCATGTGCTAGCATGTGCAACTGACCACTGACCACTGACAGGTAATTTATACAGGTAAATGATTATATTACATTTTCGTAAACTGTGTTGAAAATATTGTGGCAATATGTGGACCTGTATATATATGATATGTAGATAAATATAGGACTATTAAAAAACATTCTGGGCTCCAGTAGGGAGCATTATTCTTTTATTTTTTTTAAATTTAATTTTTTTTAAATTTAATTTTTTTTTTCCATTTTTTTGTTTACATTCTTTTTCAATTTTTTACCTGACCTTATTACAGGTAACTTATACAGGTACATTATTACATTTCCGTAACTATTAACAAAAATTCTGGGCTCCAGTAGCGAGCATTATTATTTTATTTTTTTTGTATATTACATTTCATTAAACTATGTTGAAAATATTGTGGCATTATGTGGACCTGTGCAGATATATGTAGATAAATATAGGACTATTAAAAAAAATTCTGGGCTCCAGTAGCAAGCATTATTATTTTTAATTTTTAAAAAAAAATATTCATTTTATTTTTCAAATTCTTTTTCAATTTTTGTCTAGTAGCATAAGGTCGTAAGTGCTATATACAGACTATTATCATATAATAAAACAATTATTGACTAGTGAGCCATAGAATATAATCTGATATTCTATGGCTCACTAGTCAATAATTGTATAATATGTTCGGGCCAGTGAAAATTGCTTTCGGGCCCAGGCTCGAGGTCAAGGCGGGACAAGGCGAGGCATCTGATTCCACGGAATTCTTGTTTACTTATCTCCCTTTGTTGGTTCATGCTCTGATTTCGTATCCAGAGCATAACTCAAACACCCTTTGGAATATTTTTATGCCTCACCACGATAGTGGAGGGGGTATTTAGTGTTACCCTTGTCCGTCCGTCCGTCCGCACACACGAATGGGTACTTGTTGTAAGCGTACGGGGATCTAATTGGGTAGGGTTAGGATAGTGTTGGGTACTCTTGTTGGGTATTTTTATACAGTAAAAACCCAACAAGTATTCATTCGTAGGAACGTGCATCCCGTCCTCCCGTCCGTCCGTCACAAAACTTTAACACTCGGGTAAATGTTTCATAATTTCTTCATCCTTCGACCGATCTGTTTCATATTTCATATACACATTGCTCTGATGGTTCACTACTGCCCTGTGCCAAATCCACGTTCGTCCTGCCCCCGCCAAGCCCAGGGTCAAGGTTACATACTTGGTGCTTCAAAAACTTTTAACGCTCAGGTAAATATCTTATAATTTCTGTTTTCTTTCACGGATCAGCTTCATATTTTATATACGCATTGCTCTAATGGTTCTGTACCGCCCTGTGCCAAATCCACGTTCATCCTGCCCCCCGCCAAGCCCAGGGTCAAGGTCACATACTTAGTGCTACAAAAACTTTAACGCTCGGGTAAATATCTTATAATTTCTGTTTTCTTTCATGGATCATCTTCATATTTCATATACGCATTGCTCTAATGGTCCTCTACCGCCCTGTGCCAAATCCACGTTCGTCCTGCCCCCGCCAAGCCCAGGGTCAAGGTCACATACTTGGTGCTTCAAAAACTTTAACGCTCAGGTAAATATCTTATAATTTTTCTTTCCATTCACGGATCAACTTCATATTTCATATACGCGTTGCTCTAATGGTCATCTACCGCCCTGTGCCAAATCCACGTTCGTCCTGCCCCCGCCAAGCCCAGGGTTAACATCACATACTTAGTGCTTCAAAAACTTTAACGCTCCGGTAAATATCTTATAATTTCTGTTTTCTTTCACGGATCAGCTTCATATTTCATATATGCATTGCTCTAATGGTCCTCTACCGCCCTGTGCCAAATCCATGTTCGTCCTGCCCCCGCCAAGCCCAGGGTCAAGGTCACATACTTGGTGCTTCAAAAACTTTAACGCTCAGGTAAAAGAAAATTTTGACTTGGAATTTGGCCTCATTTATTATCAAAGCGATATGTGGGACATCCGTGTTCTATGAACACATTTTCTAGTTTATTAAACTTCACACATGCATAGAAGACGACCCAAAGGTGTGTCGCACGTAAGAATGACAACTCTTGCGTCGTTAATTTCTTAGTTATCTCCCTTTGTTGTTTCGTGCACTGATTTCGTGTCCGGAGCATAACTCGAACACCCTTTGGAATATTTTCATGAAACTTCACACATGCATAGACCACGACCCTAAAGGTGTGTCACGCAAGAATGACAACTCTTGCATCACTAATTTTTTAGTTATCTCCCTTTGTTTTTTCCGTCACTGATTTTGTCTCCGGAGCATAACTCGAACACCCTTTTTTCAAACTACTTGTGTATCTGGAGAGGGGGATACACATGCGCTTGTTGACAAGCGTCCATTTCTAGTTTTTTCATAAATTTACCAATGCACAAGACCTACTATTAAGTAAATTTAAGCTGTAATCTACTAGAGACCCACCCAATCAGTACCAGCCAAAACTCACATGAAATATTTGTGTTGGACTCTAGTTTCTTAATTCTAACACAGATTTCAGTTGAAAGATATTTAAAAAATATCATAATTAATATCTAAAGTGTGGATCAGACCTGATTCGCCACTCTGCAGGGGAATTCTATGGAGGAACTGTAAATCTGGTATGTACGTTATGGGAGGGTCATAGAGTTACAGGCTGCAACTAGTTTAGACTGTATGTCCGTGTATGTGTCCATGGGTCCGGGTTAAGAAGTTTGCCATAATTTCTCCAATCTGCCACCGGGGGCATATGTGTGCCAACAGCACACATTTTCTTGTTCTTTTACTTAATTTGTTCTCAATAAAATGTTTGTTAGCAAAACTTGCTTGGTCAGATTGAATAGATGCCGAGATGAATCTGTATCACTGTCATAATTCTTCTGATGATCACATCACATATTTTATCATTTTCCCATGATGTGCATATCGGTATTGATGATCTGTGGTATGTAACAGCCATGGAATTTGTACACAAAACTTTCATGACATTTATTATTTTGTTAATCCCGCTTACAAAGAACTCAACATTGTGAGCGCAACAATGTCTGTGTGTGTGTCCCTCGGAGACCTGTATTGAATTTTGATTTCATTCACAATGCTGTCTGTTACTGTAGGTCGAATTGGCTTGCAACATATACTTATTTGTCATCATCCGTATTTTCATTCTGTAGTCCATCCATGCAGCCCCTTTGCTCAAGGTCAAGGTCAAATGACTTATAAATTTGCGTTAAAGTTTTTGAGGGGTACATCTATCATTGTTACTGATTTCTTGTTTGTTATTGGTACACAGTATTTGGTAAATGAGCAGGTAGTTAACTGATCAAATCTGATCTGTAGCCTATTTCACCAACATTGCAATGTATACTTATCTACCAAAGTATACTTTTAGGGAGAAATTTTCAATTTTAGGATAAATTTATTATTTTTTATTATACTGAATTTATTACATTATCACAGCCATTTTGGCTGTGATAATGTAATAAATTGAGTATAATAATTCGGCATACTTTTAATCATCAAATATATGCAGTTGTTAGTTCTATATGACATAATGCATTTCGGGGAAAATAAATGATTACTCCCTCAAAGTATACTTTGCTAGATAAGTATACTTTGCAATGTTGGTGAAATAGGCTACTGGGGTTACACTATTTACAAATGTTGTAACAGTAAGGTATATTTTGCTAGCAAGTGGCTATTACAATTAAATTGATTCTATTTAATTTAGACTAGACCGATGTATTTAAGGTATGTTACAGCACAGGCGAATTAACCTCTGTCAATGGTGCCATTTGACAGGTCCATCAGTAGCCGATTTCATCAAAATTGCAAAGTATACTTATCTAGCAAAGTATACTTTGAGGGAGTAATCATTTATTTTTCCCAAAATGCATTATTTCATATAGAACTAATCACTGCACATATTTGATGATTAAAAGTATGCAGAATTATTATACTGAATTTATTACATTATCACAGCCAAAATGGCTGTGATAATGTAATAAATTCAGTATAATAAAAATTAAATAAATTTATCCTAAAATTGAAAATTTCTCCGTCAAAGTATACTTTGCTAGATAAGTATACTTTGCAATGTTGATGAAATCGGCTACTGGTCTGCCTATAGTATAGACCAGTTGGACCTGTCTAATAGCGGAATGGAGGGATGTTCAATCGCCGGTGGTTACTACGGAGCCCCGCAGGGGACATGGATTTTTTTTAGTAATTCGTTCCCACGAAAAAACAATTTGTTCCCTCAATTTAACAATTCATTCCCTCGAATTAACAATTTGTTCCCATAATATAACAATTCTTTCCCTCTAATTAACAATTCGTTCCCAATAAATGACAATCTGTTCCCTCAATTTAACAATTTGTTCCCTCAAATTAACAATTTGTTCCCACGATATAACAATTTGTTCTTTTGGGAACAAATTGTTATTTTGTGGGAACGAATTGTTGAATTGAGGGAACGAATTGTTAATTCGTCGGAACGAATTATTAATTCGTGGGAATGAATTGTTAAATTGAGGGAACAAATTGTTATTCCGTTGGAACGAATTAATAAAAAAAATAATTCTATGTGTCTTGCGGGGCTCCGTTGGTTACAGCATGGCTTGATGTTTTTGTTATTATGTAGCCTATTTCAACAACATTACAAAGTATACTTTTCTAGCAAAGTATACTTTGAGGGAGTAATCATTTATTTTTCCCGAAATGCATTATTTCATATAGAACTAACAAATGCATATATTTCATGATTAAAAGTATGCAGAATTATTATACTGAATTAATTACATTATCACAGCCAAATTGGCTGTGATAATGTAATAAATTCAGTATAAAAATTAATAAATTTATCCTAAAATTGAAAATTTCTCCCTCAAAGTATACTTTGCTGGAAAAGTATACTTTGCAATGTTGGTGAAACGGGCTACTGTGTGCCATACCGTACACCCGTGAACTCATAGATTGTGAACCACAGTGGAAACAATCTATGACTCATCTTACTGTTGAAATGTTAAAACACAAATGCAATTTACATTTAACATTATATCCTGGGTCCAAGCGTGTTAACCCTGTCTGAGTACATTGGCCAAGGCCGAGTGTTTCGACCAATGAAATTTCCTGATTCCTGAAAGTTTTATGAGCACTGGCTCAGGTGTATATCTTACACTCACTGTCCACCTGAAAGGTGGTACATGTATGCTGATCACAAGACTGGATAGATGTTTCTCCACCCCCACCTGCCATATATCTCTGAAAATTCACATTTTTAGCTCACATTAGCCAAACGGTCAAGTCATATATTGTTACTGCTTTTCATTTGTCCATCGTCCGTTCACATTTTCTTCTGCCAAATTGCTGGGCCAATGTTGGCTGTACGTCAGGTGAGCGACTCAGACCAATTTGGGCCTCGTGTATAGTTATCCTTCTGCTTCAACTTTTAGTGAATTTGTCAGCTATTGTTCATTAGGAAAGTACATTGTACCTGTTTTGTAAATATTATGCGACACAAGAAAAAGATATCACTTCTTTTTGTGCGCCATAGACAAATGTTGGGAGGAATTATAATGTTAAGGTGTATGATCACGTGGTACTAACAACAACAACAAGTACCGATTCAAAGTACGTATTATTTTATAGTGTCCTTATTACGTAACGGATTTTGATGAAATATGTCGCATCAAAGCGTCTTGTTAAGCTGCATTTGGTGGTCTCTGTATTTTCGCCCACACTTCTGTCGTTTTTGCGAAGAATCGATTTCCGTGTCTCTGACACGGAAATATTCTTCCCAAAAACGACATAAGTCTGTGCCAAACTCCATAGACCACCAAATGCAGCTCATGAAGACGCGTTTGCTGCGCCATATTTCATAAAAATCCGTTGCATATTAAGGAAACTATCAAATCATACTTTGGAGTGTGCGACGTTGTTGTTGTTGTAACCACGTGATCATGCACCTTGTAATTTGCACCTGTCTGTCCTACTCTCTGTTCATCCATCTATGTGGCAAACTACTTCATATGTACATGACAACCATCCAGGGAAGGAGTTTGTAAAGTGAAAACCTGTGGTTTTCACTAAAGGCCATCGCCGAATGGCAATTCCCTGTCTATAGCAGCCACACTTTTGTTTTTCCAATTACTCAATTACGACATAAATGACCCTGCGAACAAAGACCACCTGTGAACAAAGGTCAGATTTTCCTCTTCCCATGGCTTTCCTTTGTTCACAGGTTCAACTGTATTGTTCTGCATCTGATCCATTCAGTACCCTTTTTAGCTCACCTGAGCGAAGCTCATGTGAGCTATTGTTACCGCAATGTGTCCGTCTGTCCGTCGTCCGTCCGTGAACATTTTCAAACATCTTCTCCTCGGTAACCATTGGGCCTATAGTCACCAAACTTCATGGTCATGGTCCTTAGGTAGGGGATTACAAAATTGTTAAAATGATGTCATTACGTAATCCAAGATGGCCGCCTTCTAAAAAATAGCACAAATTCTTCAAATATCTTCTCAAGAACCGTCAACCTGATTTCGACAACACTTGGTAGGAATGATCGATGTACAATGCTCTTTCAAAGTTGTTAAAATGGTGACCCCGGAATCCAAAATTGAGGTGGCCCGTGGGGTCAAATTGGGGTCAAATTTAGTTTTGACCAAACGTGGTCATGTTATATATCAAATCGAAGGTATCAACGAGGCGATCACTCTGGTGCATTTTTTGTTGAAATCGGATGGTTATGTCATCCAAGATAGCTGCCAAAAGGTCAAAAGGTCGTTCTTTTATTAGAGATTTCAAAATTATTCTTCACATGAACCGCTTGGCCAAACTTAAAAGTTATGGTCCATGGGTGAAGCCTTTTCAGATTTGTTAAAATGGAGGTCATCGCTAATCCAAGATGGCCGCTGTCTAAAAATAGCATAAATTCTTAAAAAATCTTCTTCTCATGAACCGCCAGCCGGATTTCGACGAAACTTGGTAGGAATGATCGATGTAGAATGGTCTTTCAAAAGTGTTAAAATGGTGGGCCCGTGGGGTCAAATTTTATTTTGGACTGAATATGGTCATGTCGAAATTGGATGGTCATGTCATCCAAGATGGCCACCGGAAGGTCAAAAGGTCGTTCTTTTATTAGAGATTTCAAAATTCTTCTTCACACGAACCGCTTGGCCCATGGTGGCCAAACTTCACAGTTATGGTTTATGGGTGAAGCCTTTTCAAATTTGTTAAAACAGAGGTCGTCGCTAATCCAAGGTGGCCGCTGTCTAAAAATATCACAAATTATTAAAAAATCTTCTTCTCATGAACCGCCAGCCGGCTTTCGACGAAACTTGGTAGGAAAGATCGATGTAGAATGCTCTTTCAAAGTTGTTAAAATGGTGACCACGGGGTCAAAAATGGGCGTGGCCCGTGGGGTCAAATTGGGGTCAAATTTTATTTTTGACAGAATATGGTCATGTCTATATCAAATCGAAGGTATCAAAGAGGTGATCGCTCTGGTACATTTTTTGTTGAAATTGGATGGTCATGTCATCCCAGATGGCCGCCAAAAGGTCAAAAGGTCGTTCATTTATTAGAGATTTCAAACTTCTTCACACGAACCGCTTGGCCCATGGTGGCCAAACTTAACAGTTATGGTCCATGGGTGAACCCTTTTCAGATTTTTTAAAATGGAGGTCGTCGCTAATCCAAGATGGCCGCTGTCTAAAAATAGCACACATTCTTAAAAAATCTTCTTCTCATGAACCACCAGCCGGATTTTGCCGAAACTTGGTAGGAATGATCGATGTAGAATGCTCTTTCAAAGGTGTTAAAACGGTGACCCCGTGGTCAAAAATGGGCGTGGCCCGTGGGGTCCAATTGGGGTCAAATTTTATTTTTTGACAGAATATGGTAATGTCTATATCAAATCGAAGGTATCAAAGAGGCGATCGGTCTGGTACATTTTTTGTCGAAATTGGATGGTCATGTCATCCAAGATGGCCGCCAAAAGGTCAAAAGGTCGTTCTTTTATTAGAGATTTCAAAATTCTTCTTTACACGAACCGCTTGGCCCATGGTGGCCAAACTTGACAGTTATGGTCCATGGGTGAAGCATTTTCATATTTGTTAAAACGGAGGTCATCGCTAATCCAAGATGGCCGCCATCTAAAAATAGCACAAATTCTTAAAAAATCTTCTACTCATGAACCACCAGCCGGATTTCGCCGAAACTTGGTAGGAATGATCAATATAGAATGCTCTTTAAAAGGTGTTAAAATGGTAACCCCGGGGTCAGAAATGGGCGTGGCCCGTGGGGTCAAATTGGGGTCAAATTTTATTTTTGACCGAATATGCTCATGTCATATATCAAATTTAAGGTATCGATAAGGCGATTGCTCTGGTGCAATATTTGTCGGAATCGGATGATTATGGCATCCAAGATGGCCGCAAAAAGGTCCATTTATTCAAGATTTTGAACGTCTTTTTCTCAGGAACGTCTTTTTCTCATGGCCGATGCTGGCCAAACTTCATACATGTAGTAAGTTAAGATCCTTGGGTGAAGCATTTTCAGATTTAGTAAAATGAGAGTCATCGCTTGATCCAAGATGACCGCCATCTAAAAATAGCACAATAATGAACTCCATGTCACATTCTCCTCTGGTGTTCATGAAGTCAGGTGAGCAAATTAGGGCCATCATGGCCCTCTTGTTTCCATGTCTGGCCAACAACTTTGTTTTCACCAATATTATTTCTGACCTCAACCACTGCGAAACCCAGCATTTTAGTTTTGATGTCAGAATTGGGAGTGCCGTATGGGTGGGTACACATTTATGGCTGTGACTGGCGAAATGGAACGTATGGGTTTTGTGACTAGCGTAGATCCAATCTGATCAGGATCTGCACTGTTAGCCATTCCATCAATGAAACACCTGTCATGCTCATAACAAGCAATATAGATCGTTATCAGGCTAGAGTAGTGTGCTATCCGATCACTTTTCGCAAAACCCACAAGTCCCATTTCTCCAGTCACAGCCACATATCACTATAGAGAGCAAACGGCAAAGTAAGAGCCATGTAAACAAAGCTCATCTTTTCTAGGGTACAGGTGACATGGGAACCCATCCTTACCTAGGGTAAAGTGATCTAGGGTGGTACCAGATCAGGCTAGTGTAATATGTAGCTGTGACTGGAGAAATGGTCCTTATGGGATTTGTAACCAGTGTAGTTCCTGATCAAACAGCACACTCCTGTAGCATAATGGCAATCTATATTGCTTGTTAGAAGCATGACAGGTATTTCATTGATGGAAGGGCAACCAGTGCAGAAGAGTGGATATACCCTGGTTGCAAAGCCCATATATCTGCTAGAAGTATATTTCAAATTGAAGTGTGTATTTCTAGCCTGATAACGATCTATATTGCTTGTTATGAAATAAATAATATGTATTTCTGATTGTATAAAAGATAATCTTGTGGTTGGATGTAATACACCATTCACTCAACAAGTTCAGAAAATTGTATAATCATCGGCCTAGTGTAGCTCTAGGTCAGACTCTAGGGATGTGCTGTGGCTCAGCGGTAGAATACAGGGGCCCGTTTCACTAAACTTTGTACGACTAAAATTTTCATAAGTGCTAATTTAAGATCGTCTAGAAATTTCAATTGATGGATTTACATGTATTGAGCATAGGCTGCATATGCAGCCTATGCTCAATAAATGTAAATCCAATAATTGTTTACAAAAAAAACATTGTTAGTGTGAAATTTCCAGACCATCCTAGTTTTGCACTTACGAACATTTTAGTCGTACAAAGTTTAGTGAAACGGCCCCCAGGACTTCGGTACTGAAGGTTGTGACTTCAAAACCTACCCTAGGGCATGAAAAATACTTTCATAGTATTTCCATCCCGCTGGTCTGTCGGATGAGACTTTAAACTGTGGTCCCGTCCCTATATGACCTGATCTGTTGCTGGGACGTTAAACCTCATTGATTTCATTTCTAGATCAGACTACCTATTTGAATACCAGTCAGTTCCTACACCATTTACCATAGTCTCTGAATCATCCATAAATCCACTTGAACTCTGATTTGTGGCTGTGACTGGAGGAGCGGGGCTTATGGGTTTTGTGCTTAGTGTAGATCCAGATATCTGCACTGTTCGTCATTACATCAATGATTATGAAACACATATCATGCTTCTAAAGTTCTAACAAACACTATTGATCATTATCAGGCTAGAGGAGTGTGCTCTTTGATCAGGAGCTACACTGGTCTTAAATCCCATAAGCCCCATTTCTCCAGTCACCGCCACATTTTTGTTTCATTTATCAGTGTAATATACAGTACACAATCAGTATCAGCGAATTAAACAAGGGCGGTAACTCCAGAGCGGGGCTCGTATATTTTCAGAGTTTGACAGTTTCCTCCAAGACCGAGCCTCTGCTGCATCCAGCCTGCCCACAATATCCGCACAGACTGCTCCCACACAGAACCGACAGAACAATCGGGCACGACAACTTGGCAAGGACGATGACGATAACCCGCTGTTTGCATTGTAGAAACTTTGTGGTGTTATTGTATTGTACCATCAACACCTACCGATCAATTGAGTTCCACCATTAGACAGGTCCAACTGGCCTGGCTATACTACTGGGGGCCGTTTCACTAAACTTTGTACAACTAAAATGTTCGTAAGTGCAACATTATGATAGTATGTTTTCATGTAAACAATTATTGGATTCACATTTATTGAGCAGCTCAATAAATGTAAATCCATCAATTGACATTTCCAGACGATCCTAAATTTGCACTTACAAACATTTTAGTTGGTATTTAATCAGGGTTTGAAAATTGCAGGAAAAAAGTGAAAGGTTCGAGAAGCATTTTTGAAGGTCCGAGATGATAATTGGCTTTTACTGTTGTTTTTTTTATACAGAGGAGACCCAATGTATGACAAATACACATACATGTACATGTATACTCAGACTTAACTGATACAGTGTGTGCTTGCCTTTTTTCGAAAAACTTAGCAAGTGCAGTCCGCTATTGTTAGCATCAACAGTTCTTTATGAAGCCGACAGAGAGACGATAATCAGAGCGGGTTTAGCTTCGCCATAGAATGATGATAACAATTTCAGTTTTAACACAGGTCCGACGGACTTGTTGCTTGTAATATGCAAAGGTCCGACAATAAAATTTGCGGGTCAGGGACCTCGGACCAGTGCTATTGTCAGGCCGTATATTATAATACCAGTAGTATAGTGAGGCCAGTTTAAACCTGCCTGATGGTGGAAAGCTCAATCAATCACCTGTGATTTCACCTTTCATCTGCAGCACTATATGGGATGCAGGGATTCCGCTGGCGATCGCCACTTTCGCAATTGGCGATAAAAAAAAACGATTGGCGATAAAAAATTACAATTTTCGAAAAGAAATCGCCATTTTATTTTTTTGAAGTGGCGATTTTTTTAGCTCACCTGAGCGAAGCTCATGTGAGCTATTGTTACCGCAATGTGTCCGTCGTCGTCGTCGTCCGTGAACATTTTCAAACGTCTTCTCCTCGGTAACCATTGGGCCTATGGTCACCAAACTTCATGGTCATGGTCCTTAGGTAGGGGGATTACAAAATTGTTAAAATGACGTCATTACGTAATCCAAGATGGCTGCCGTCTAAAAATAGCACAAATTCTTAAAAAATCTTCTTCTCAAGAACTGCCAACCGGATTTCGACAAAACTTGGTAGGAATGATCGATGTACATTGCTCTTTCAAAGTTGTTAAAATGGTGACCCTGGGGTCAAAAATGGGCGTGGCCCATGGGGTCAAATTGGGGTCAAATTTTATTTTTGACTGAATATGGTCATTTCATATATCAAATTGAAGGTATCAATGAGGCGATCACTCTGGTGCATTTTTTGTCGAAATCGGATTGTTATGTCATCCAAGATGGCCGCCGAAAGGTCAAAAGGTCGTTCTTTTATTAGAGATTTCAAAATTCTTCTTCACATGAACCGCTTGGCCCATGGTAGCCAAACTTAAAAGTTATGGTCCATGGGTGAAGCCTTTTCAGATTTGTTAAAATGGAGGTCATCGCTAATCCAAGATGGCCGCCATCTAAAAATAGCATAAATTCTTAAAAATCTTCTTCTCATGAACCGCTTGCCGGATTTCGACGAAACTTGGTAGGAATGATCGATGTACATTGCTCTTTCAAAGTTGTTAAAATGGTGACCCCGGGGTCAAAAATGGGCATGGCCCGTGGGGTCAAATTTGGGGTCAAATTTTATTTTTGACCGAATATGGTCATGTCATATATCAAATTGAAGGTATCAATGAGGCGATCACTCTGGTGCATTTTTTGTCGAAATTGGATTGTTATGTCATCCAAGATGGCCGCCGAAAGGTCAAACGGTCGTTCTTTTATTAGAGATTTCAAAATTCTTCTTCACATGAACCGCTTGGCCCATGGTAGCCAAACTTAAAAGTTATGGTCCAAGTGTGAAGCCTTTTCAGATTTGTTAAAATGGAGGTCATCGCTAATCCAAGATGGCCGCCGTCTAAAAATAGCATAAATTCTTAAAAATCTTCTTCTCATGAACCGCTAGCTGGATTTCGACGAAACTTGGTAGGAATGATCGATGTACAATGCTCTTTCAAAGTTGTTAAAATGGTGACCCCGGGGTCAAAAATGGGCGTGGCCCGTAGGGTCAAATTTTATTTTTGACCGAATATGGTCATGTTATATATCAAATCGAAGGTATCAATGAGGCGATCACTCTGGTACATTTGTTGTCCAAATCGGATTGTTATTTCATCCAAGATGGCCGCAGAAATGTCAAAAGGTCGTTCTTTTATTAGAGATTTCAAAATTCTTCTTCACATGAACCGCTTGGCCCATGGTAGCCAAACTTAAAAGTTATGGTCCAAGTGTGAAGCCTTTTCAGATTTGTTAAAATGGAGGTCATCATTAATCCAAGATGGCCGCCGTCTAAAAATAGCATAAATTCTTAAAAAATCTTCTCATGAACCGCTGGCCGGATTTCGACGAAACTTGGTAGGAATGATTATTTTTGACTGAATATGGTCATGTCATATATCAAATTGAAGGTATCAATGAGGCGATCACTCTGGTGCAATATTTGTCGGAATCGGATGATTATGTCATCCATGATGGCCACCAAAAGGTCCATTTATTCAAGATTTTTAACGTCTTTTTCTCAGGAACCACATGGCCGATGCTGGGTGAAGCATTTTCAGATTTTGTAAAATGAGAGTCATCGCTTAATCCAAGATGACCGCCATCTAAAAATATCACAATTTTTTTAAAACACATGAACTCAATGTCACATTCTCCTCTGGTGTTCATGGAGTCAGGTGAGCGAATTAGGGCCATCATGGCCCTCTTGTTTATTTTCCCCAGCGGAATCCCTGGGGATGGTTGTATTATCGTTCATGTTGAGTAATTGTATCTGCACAGACCACTCCCACGCAGAACCGACAGAACAACCAGCCACGACAACTTGACAAGGACGATGACGATAACCCGTTGTTCACGCTATAGAAACACTGTGGTGTTATTGTATTGCACCATCAATATCTACCGTTCAATTGAGTTGATCATAGGCAATGGGACTTTGAGCTATTCCATCATTAGTCGGGTAAAACTGGCCTAACTATACAACTGTATTATAATACCCAGTTGTTCAAAACCTCTGTTAGCTTAACAGACTGTTAAATCCTTAGCAATGCTAAGATTTAACAGTCTGTTAAGCTAACAGAAGCTTTGATGTATAGTCAGGCCAGTTGAACCTGTCTAATAGTGCAAATGTCAATTGATCACCTGTGAATTCGCCTTTCATTTGCATCACTATATGGGATGGTTCTATTATCATTCATGTTGAGTAATTGTATCTGTGTTATTGTATTGCACCTTCAACATCAACTGTTTGATTGACTTGATCACTGGTAACTGAACTTTCCTCTATTCTACCATTTGACAAATCCAATGGACCCAAGTATACTACTGTTGTTATGAGCATAAGCGATTATTTCATCCATTCTCCTGGTAGACGGGTACAATGGCCTGGAGTGGGTGGCAGGTGGGAGCATGCGATGGGTAATTTAAGGACCGGGTTCATCCTTACCGGAATCCCGACTGGAGACCTGGTTTGGCCCTCACATGCTTCTTTGGTATTTTGTATGTAACAGTTGAATCTGGTTATACCCCTTATGTGAGTATTACGATATTTGTAATCCTATTTTAGGGGAAGGGGCCAAGTGACTTGGTGTGGTATGGACCTGGCACCAGGTTGACAGGTTATTCTAATTTCAGGGCTGAATATATTTGTTCTCGATGTAAATATTCCATTCTGATTTTGGGATTTTCCCTCCAATGCAGCAGGTTAAAATGGGATCGAACCCGTTTGCCTGGCATTACATGAGCTTAGCTGTTGATAGGCCATTAAACACTACTAAACAAACAAACAAACAAACAAACAATGGCCTGGCTATACTACAGTTATTATGCCACAGCAACAATAGTTGTCGGGAGCATATAGTATTTACCCGGTCAATTCGTCTGTCGGTAGACAAACTTTCGTTTCCATGAGATAGCTCGACTACCATCTATTCTATCTTCGCAATACTTCACAAGCACATTCATATCCACTATGGGAAGAACCGTTTTGGAGATGGGTTTTGTCAAGGTGACGCGTGTTAAAATAGATTGTTTATTGTGCATTTCTTTCGTTTTCCATACAATAACTATTCTACCGTCTATCCAATCTTTGGGATATGTCACACATACATTCATATCAGACATGCGAATTACTATTAAATGTGGGCTTCATCCCCTCAAGGTCAATGAGTGCTTGCTGTTTTGATCGTGATGGCTCACCAGAGGAGGCATTTTGTTTTACAATTTTCTTGTTATCAGCAGATTGAACTTTCACCCAGCCTACCATTAGACAGCTCCAACTGGCCTGGCTATACTACTGGGGACTGTTTCACTAAACTTTGTAAACAAAAATGTTTGTAAGTGCAAATTTAGGATCGTCTGGAAATTTCAATTGATGGATTTACATTTATTGAGCATAGGCTGCATATGCAGCCTATGCGCAATAAATGTAAATCCAATAATCACTTACAAGAAAACGGTGTTAATGTGCAATTTACAGACTATCATAAGTTTACACTTATGAACATTTTAGTCGTACGAAGGTCAGTGAAACGGCCCCCAGGTATATATGGCATTGTAATGATGTTGGAAAACCTTTGTTTCCAGATCGATATTGGCCAAACACGGAGGATGATAAGGCAGAAAGTCTTATTCACCGGTACTGGTCCAAATGAAAAATACATGTATTATATATAATGCTTGTGCTGAACTTTTCTGTTGTACATGAAAGGTACTATTATGGCCACCTTGTACGTCACTGATTTATGCGTTGATGTTGGGGTAATTTTTGTTTCACATTTAAAAGTCACGGAGCGTAGATATACCCGGTATGTAGAAACTGAAATATGGGTAGAAATGACAAATTGTCTACAGTGGAACTTCTCCAAACAGTGTGAGGACGTTCCACTGTAATTTTGGTAAATTAACATCACATGACATATTATTTTTGGTGTTTTTTTTTGTCAATCAAAACCAAACATCATGATTATGATATATTACTGTGAAACCCGTCTGAATTTGATGTGAAGTGCGGTTTGGAGCGTTTTCACTGTATCTTCAATATTTATTCTTATTATCTGTGTTGCAGTAGCCGATTTCATCAACCTATCAACACTTGATCAATCAGGACCAGTAGCCTATTTCATCAACATTGCAAAGTATACTTTAGTAGCAAAGTATACTTTGAGGGAGAAATTTTCAATTTTATGATAAATTTATTAATTTTTATTATACTGAATTCATTACATTATCACAGCCAATTTGGCTGTGATAATGTAATAAATTCAGTATAATAATTCTGCATACTTTTAATCATGAAATATATGCATTTGTTAGTTCTATATGAAATAATGCATTTCAGGAAAAATAAATGATTACTCCCTCAAAGTATACTTTGCTAGTAAAGTATACTTTGCAATGTTGATGAAATAGGCTATAGATGTTTCTACTGTTACCAAAATATATTTTTGCTAAGAAATAAAAGAAGTTTAAAAAAACGCAGACAAAAATATTTTACTTCTTATTATCTCCTCTTAATCACATGTTCTCTGTATGTAACCTTGCTGTTGAACGGACATGAAACCTTAGTCGGTCAATCTGTTCACATGTCCACATTGATCTGAAATACTATACTGTAATCAATATTTCCAATCCCAACAGACCAATCCGAGGTATCTCCTCATCTCGTAGGAGACCAACTTTTATATAGACGTAAAACTTCAATCAAATCATCCCACAAAATTCATATTTATGTTGTGTTACAATGTATTGTTTAATTATCATTTTCAAAGATCTTTGTTTTGTATGTTTGTATGTGTTTCATTATAGTGTAAAAATGGTAATTCTCTGTTCCATGTCATTCTTTTACTTAATATCAAAATTTGGTTGAAACGGGAGATATCTGATTTATGTCATTTGCGACCAATGTATAACCAGATCAGACTGCACATCCATCCATGCAGTCTGATCAGGGTCTACTATGGCTAGGGTGGGTGGTTGGTCGGGCGAACGTAGCGGCATAAATTAAGGTAGTCATTGCTCTTTATAGGAATCACAATTTGCCTGGTTTAGCCCTCGGGTACGTTTTTATCTTTGGCTCTTGTTTGAATTGGGTTATTGCCCATTATAAAGGTAGTAAGATTATTACTGATCCTACTGCTTTTGGGAGGGGGCAAAGTGATTCTGGTGTGGCGAGGACCTGTAATCAGATCAGGATTATTCTGATTTCGGGGCTGAATATATAGATTTTTTATTGTAAATATTCCCTTCTGATTTTGGGATTTTCCCACCATTTGTACAGGTAATATATGGGACTTGGTACTAAACCCATTGACCCGACCTTAAATGACCTTAGCTGTTGATAGGCCGTTAAACTCCAACAAACAAACAAACTATATGGCTAGGAGTGCGCTAGCATGTCACATCAGGAACTTAGCTGGCCATAATTGCCATAAGCCCCTTATCTCCAGTATCTTGTGTTTATTGTACTTTGGGCTTCTGATGAGCGTCTTGATGCTATGATTTAAATGGGTAGTAGACTCAGATCAGCCTGCAGACCCTTGCAGTTATATGCCGGTTACCAATAACGTACATGTAGCCTTTTTTGCTGGCAGAAAACAAGTGGGTTTTAATTCAGGTTAGGTAATGCTCATCTGTATATGTGGCTGTGAGAAATGGGGCTTATGGGTTTTGCGAACAGTGTAGATCCAGATCAGCCTGTGCATCTGCACAGTCTGATCAGGATCTGCACTGGTCGCCATTCCATCAATGAAACACCCGTCATGCTTCTAACAAGCAATATAGATCGTTCTCGGGCTAAAGGAGTGTGCTATTTGATCAGGAGCTACACTGGTCAAATCCCATAACCCCCATTTCTCCAGTCACAGCCATATATGTACTAAGAAGTACTGTTGGCAATGTTGTAAGGTCTCTTTCGTCAGTTATTCGCCCCAATATGGCTGTGACAGGAGAAATGGGGCTTATGACATTAGCGACCAGGGCCCCTTTTCACTAAACTTTGTACGACTAAAATGTTTGTAAGTGCAAATTTCGGATCGTCTTGAAATTTCAATTGATGGATTTACATGTATGTAAAATGCATTTAAATGTAAATCCAATAATGGTTTGCAAGAAAACATTGTTAATGGGAAATTTACAGACTATCATAATTTTTCACTTACAAAGTTTAGTGAAATGGCCCCCAGTCTTGTAGCTGCTCTGCTTGATTGATTGTGGGTTGCATCCTCCTTTAGCCTAATAAAGATCTATTCTGCTTAGTAGACGACCAAATGAGACCAGCCATGTTATTTATGCATAAGAAGATGTGCGTGAAATATATTTACAAAATTTACAATATTTTCTGTAAATGACGTTGAAAGTTGACAAAATGAAAATTCAATCAATCAGTCAACAGTACGCACATTTGTTTGCGTTTTGGTGAAATGAGATGTCCATATTTGGACAGCTGTGTGTAAATTTTGAAAGTTATTTTTTTCTTCATTACTCCTGACACTTAAAGTATATGTTGTTGCTACTCATTTGAAGCGTATCATTGGTGGTAACTACCGGTATACATAAATCATTAGAATTTTTTTTTTTTTTAAGATTTTCTATCAGCAAACTAGCATATCAACAGAATGTGTTAAAGGTACATGCCCACTCGGTAGGCACAAAAATTAAATAAGTGTATACTTGTGTCACTATTCCACCAGTTCTAAATATTACGAGTGCCCACTATTCAGATATAATCATTTAGTAATACATGTATTTATTTTGCCAATAGTGACGCGCGGTGGTATCAGGCTATTTTCATATGCAAATGAGGCATGGTATCTTCTAATTATTTATACTAATTAAATGCATCACCTGAACAAATAATATTTTCTCCAGATTATAAAGTATGATCATTGCACATCACAAAATAAATATACAGAGAATAAATAGTAATGTCTGTTAACATTTTAAGGAAACAGTTATCGCCCCTGATATCAGTGTGGAAATTTACGTCTGATATAAAATGTATAATAATGCCAATCAATACGTGGGGTAATGGTGAATGAATGTTTATTTTGCCAGAATATGTATTAGATGATGTCTTTGATATAGAGAACATCTTGTGCCTACTGAGTGGGAATGTACCTTTAAAAGTCTTGGAGCCCAGCACGGTACTCTACCATGTTTGTAGTGAATCTTTCTTTGTATGTTATAGCTTTGTTTCTACAATATGTAAGGCCCTTCATATGCTACAAAAAATAATCTTATCGTATGAGACACGCCATGTGATTCTGTACTTAAGCTATATTTCATCAAAAATATTTACAAAATTTACAATGGTTTTCGTAAATGATGTCGAAAGTCGACAAAATTTGCATACCAAATGTGGAATTCCATTCTGCATTTGCTATGAATGTTTTGTCATCTTTCGACAAAATGTACAGAAAATATCACAGTTTCTGTAAATATCTTTCATGTAAACACATGTTCTTAGGTACAAATCACATGGCGTGTCATATAATCGTCATTTCATTTGTTACATTGTGTTTGAAACTTGATAGTGTAAGTAATATCTGACTGCCTGGAAAATTAAGGTTTATGAAATGTGCAACCTTTGTAGACCCATACCAGCCAGTGTATGTCATTTGTTTGCCATTCAATCTGTAAAACAACAGCAAACATGCTTGTTACAGACAGTATAGATCAGTCGGCTAGAGTTTGTTGGCAGATCAGGGATGGGCCGTGGCCTAGGGACTTCAATACCGGAGGTTGTGTGTTCAGTCCTCACACTAGGCGTAAAAAATATCGCGGCCTTAAATGACCTGAGCTGTTGATAGACCGTTAAATGCCAATAAACAAACAAAGATACATAGTATTTCCATCACACTGGTCTGTCGGATGAGACTTTAAACTGAGGTCCAGTCTCTATTTATGACCTTAGCTGTTGCTGGCACATTAAACCCATTCACTTTCACGTTCTTAGCAGATCAGTTTGGCTGGTCACTAATGTCACAAGCCCCATTTCTACAGTCACTACCACAGATATGTCTGTTATGAATACTTTAGAATTATCACGTTTATAGAGATAGTGAAATTTCAGGGCTGAATATCAATATTTGTTTAATTTTGTATGTACATACTGAGTTCTGATTTTGGGAGTTTCCCCAATCTGTAGTACCGGTGAAATACGCCATTCGACCCCGATGACCCGCCACATATCCGGTAACCCAAAATTTCTGTCTGTAACGCAGGGTGACCCTGCGTTACAGACAGAAATTTTGGGTTACATATTTGGGTCACTACTTTATCTGATGTTCCATTGGTCGAATGGCATCACATGACATTACTGAATGATGTCGGTGTAATGATGCAGTTTAAACAAATCTACATCATTTTCAACAAAATACGTTATATTTACTCTCGCATAGAATGTTACCCGATTAATAGAGTACCATGTTAGTTATCTGTTTATATCAAGTTGGTCAGGCTCGTTGGTAGGAAACAGTAGGAATTCCTTGGCAAGCCTCGGAATTCCTACACACTTCCTAGCCTTGTCGGATAAAGTTCATATCAAAAGCCTGGCATTCCTACATGTGACTGTAAAAATGGAGCTGATGGGTTTTGCGACCAGTGTAGATCCAGATCGGCCTTGTTATCAGGCTAGAGGAGTCTGCTATAGTTTATCACTGCACTAGTCACAAATAAAAAGACAGGTCTCAAATTTCAACAAAATCATGGTTGCAATTTATATATTTGTGACAATTAACATTTTAAATGTATGTTTGGTCCTGCATATTGTACACATATTGCGCTTGAATGATATTTACATTGTATTTCAATACTTTGTCTATTTATTAAGTTTTATTGTATAGGTTTTTATTCCACCTTGTGAATAGGTAAGCTATGCATTCAGACCGAACTTGCTTAACCCTTTCAACACTGCAGGCATGTTTGCAACTAGTGTATATCTAGATGAGCCGGCTCGTATCGAGCCATCTCATCAGGGTCTGCTTAGGTGTGAAAGGTTTAATAGAAAACGGTATAATGCTGGTTTTTATCAGCTGATGACTGATAATGAATGGATGGGAGTAATAAGAAAGTATAAATTAACGGTAGGGGTTCCTCCTTTTCGGAATCACGATTTGCCTGGTTGGGCCCTCGGGTACGTTTTTATCTTTGGTTCTGTTGTTACCTGGGAGTTGAATTGGGTTATTGCCCATTATAAAAGTAGTAAGATTATTACTGATCCTACTGCTTTTGGGAGGAGGCCAAGTGATTCTGGTGTGGCAAGGAACTGGCATCAGATCAGATCTGATTTCAGGGCTGAATATATTTATTTTTTTATTGTAAATAATCAGTTCTGATTTTGGGATTTTCCCCCAATTTGTACATGTACTTGAACATTTGCATGTACATGTACAGGTAATATATGGTATTTAGTACTAAACCCATTGACCCGGCCTTAAATGACCTTAGCTGTTGATAGGCCGTTAAACCCAAGCAAACAAACAAACACATTTCAGCGCTTTAGTCGTCGCACAAAAGAACCACTCAATGTTGTCCTTTAAATGCATATTTCCACCATCAGCCCAAAAATGATTAACATCACAGATTAACTATCTGGTTGTGACCTGGTTGTACCATACGTACATGACCTTGCTGTTGAATGGATGTAAACACCCAATCAGTCAATCAATCCACTTTTTGGTATTTAATATGTTTAGTACATTATATTGGTAGGAGTGAAATATATTTTTGTGTTGATTCCACATAGAGATGGCTTGATATATATTTGTAATGATGCCCGCATAACGAGTTTAAGCCTTTCAACACTACATACCTGTATAGTGGTATTGGCAAATAGTGTAGATCCAGATGAGCCGGCTCGTAGCGAAGTAATTTTCATATTTTTGAGAACAAAAACAGCCATTTTCATAAATGGACTAGTCTGAAAATCATTTTGTGACGGTCGGATTGGTTGCAACAATAACATCAAAATCCATTCCAGTTACTTAGGGGTGAAAGGGTTAACAAGTACACAATGTATTAAATCATCACACCTGTTAATAAGCAAGGAATCTTAAGTAACTTGAAGCTGTAGTGATCACATTTACTGCAGCTATCTCAAATAAATATTTAATACACTAGTGTATTATGATTTTTAATACACTGAAATATTAACCCTTTGAACCCGAAAGCCGCTATAGCGTTTATGCAAACAGTGCAGATCCAGATGAGCCGGCTCGTAACGAGCCGTCTCATCAGGATCTGCACTTTTTGCAAGTAATTTTCATATTTCTTACAACAAAAACACCCCCTTTTCATAAATGGACGAATCTGAAAATCATTTTGTGACCATTGGATTGGTCAGAACATTAGCATATCACAGTCCATTCCAGTTCCTTAGGGTTGAAAGGGTTAAACTGTGAAAGCCAATTGTATACAATAAACTGTTTTAGACATAGATTATGCCTATTATGTATTTGTTCTGTTTTTATGTCTAAAACAGTTTATCACCAAGCCGAACATTCTGTATTTTCTTTCATTTAAAAATGGGACCTTATTTTGACAACACACCATAGTTATGTGGTATGCATACTTATGTGGTATGCACAGTCAAGCGATGAAGCTTTGTCTTATGGATATGATCCAGAGAATTCTGCACCATAGTTAAACGACTTGTGAAGTTGTTTCTTGTCTAGATAGATAAAATACATGCTTCTGGCGAACACCCATCTTATTGTGATAATGTCTAGTTGATATTATGTTCCTCTAACTCACCGCACCTAATATTGTTGAATACAAATGTGCCTCCTGACAAAAAGTACCTTATGATGTCTTCGACCAGTATAGGCCCAGATCAGCCTGCGCATCCGCGCAGTCTGATCAGGGCCTACACTGTTCGGCATTTATTGCTGAAGTAACTTTACTGTTCTCGCAAAACTACATGACAATAACCATGTGACCGTTCAAGGTGATCAGGGTCTAGAATTATGGAAACTGTCATAAGGTACCGTTTATCAGTGATTGGCCATATATATATATATATATATATATATATATATATATATATATACGTATATGTAACATGACTATTATGTTGACTATTATAATAAACAGTATAAGCACAGCGCATGTTGGTAGTTTTCACTCCTGGTAAAGTATAGCCGATCGGGGTTCATCCTTACCGGAATCCCAACTGGAGACCTGGGGCCCGTTTCACTAAACTTCTTACAACTAAAATGTTACGAACAAATTTAAGATCGTCTGTAAATTTCAATTTATGGATTTGCATTTATTGTTCAATAAATGTAAGTCCAATAATTATTTACAAGAAAACAATGTTAATGTGAAATTTACAGGACTATCATAATTTTGCACTTACGCACATTATACCCCTTATGGGAGTATTACGATTATTCGTAATCCTATTTTAGGGGAAGGGGCTAAGTGACTTTGGTGTGGTATGGACCTGACACCAGGTCGGGTTATTCTAATTTCAGGGCTGATATAAATATTCCGTTCTGATTTTGGGATCCCCCCTCCCCACAATCAGGGGCGGCGGAGGCCCCCCCCCCCCCCAATAATTTTGTTGGGGGGCCTAGCCCCCCCCCCCAATAATTCTGTAAATTTTGGATTTGTTATTCTAATATATTTGTGTAATCATGAGTACTGGGAGCTTTGCCAAGAACTTTGCTGAGAATGCAGGAAATGGCGTTTCACACCACTTTACGGGGGGGGGGGGGGGAGCATGCCCCCGGACCCCCTAGCGCTATCGAGCCCTTCGGGCCCTCAACATTGCCCCCCACCCCCCCCCCCCCCCCCCAATAATGTTCGGCTTCCGCCGCCTATGACAATACAGCACAAACGAACAAACAAACTGTATATGTAGTCACGGAACGCTTTATATGTGGAGAGTAAATATGATCCATGTGTATTTACATATACATATAGCACAGTGCAAGCCATATATGGCTAGACCCGGTTGTACGAAGCAATAATGACTCGCTCATTAACTAATGGAAAGTTAAGGCTAATGGTACATTAACTAATGAAACATTCGTACAACTGGGTCCGGCTGATGTATAGCGTTGGAATGCTGTCAAAGTACAAAGGTGCACCGATATCTGATTTGCAGTACACAATAGTGTAATATAATTTATAGGAGTATGTCCTTGGGTGTGTATGAAACATTTTCCGCCCGATAGTAAACATACGTGATATACAGCAGTGATCAATTACCATCGTATTAACCGTTTCAACACACCACGGGCTTGTATAATGGTATTGACAAACAGTGTAGATCCTGATGAGCCGGCTCGTCACGAGCCGTCTCATCAGGATCTGCACTTTTTGCAAGTAATTTTCATATTTTTTCACAGCAAAAACATCCCCTTTTCATAAATAGACTTGTCTGAAAATAAGTTTGCGACAATGGGATTGGTTGTAAAGTTAACGTATCCATTCCAGTTACTTAGGGGTGGAAGGGTTAAACGAGTTTACTGATTAAATAAGAAACGCGGCAGCTATGCAAATACATGTACATGTACATACCATATTAAATCACCAGGAATGTTAGACTAAGATTATATTTATAGATGGGGCTAAGTGATACTGGTGTGGTGAGGACCTGACACCAGATCAGGATTTACGAATGTCAAGGCTGTACATATATATTAAATTCTAATTTTTGGGACGCCCCACCCCCTCCTCCATACATACAGGTGAAATATGGGATTTGACCCCGTTAACCCGGCCTAAAATGACCATTGCTTGTTAACAGGCGTGCGTACCACCTATCATTTTTCATGAACCACTTCACCGATTTTGATAATATTTGGCCATAATGTGTGTCTAGGGATGGTGCTTTGTTTTGCATACGAGCGACGTCCGACCTTTCAAGGTCGGATTATAAATACTAATACTATCAAAATCGGTGAAGTTATTGAAAAATGAAAGGTATTACTAACGCACGCACGCACATACGCACATGGACTAACGCTATATCCCCTCGTGTCTAGGGAATACTAATGACTGAACAAATAGCCTACAGTGGGATCAGCGTGTAAGTGCACACACGAACGAACACGACAGGTTGGTTCCAACCTGTCGTGTTCGTTCGTGTGTGCACTTACACGCTGACCCCACTGTACATAGGCTGATCTGAGACTACATTAGTCGGGACAACTGTAGGATCTTTTTTATCCGTCGGTGTTCCAATTACTATTACGGCGCAATCATGTCGTTGATATTTAGCGCGGTATGTTAAACTGCTTGTTTGATATGTGGCTGCGACTGGAGAAATAGGGCTTATGGGATGTGTGTCCAGTGTAGCGCCTGATCAAATGCTTGTAGAGCATTCATGTAGCATGATAACGATCTATATTGTTTGTTAGAACCATGTGGGGGGGGGGGGGGGGGGGGGGGGGGGGGGGGGGGGGTCATTGCATTGATGGGGTGGCGAACAGTGTAGATCCTGACCAGACTGTGCGCATGCACAGGCGGATCTGGATCTACACTGGTCGAAGAAGCTATAAGCCTATTTTTCCCAGTTCCAGTCACATACATGTATACGCACGTGCACAGTAGGAGAATAGGGTATGCACTGTGCACTGGCGAAGAGAATACTACGAAGCCCCGCAGGGGACGTATAATTCTTTTTTTTTTTATTAATTCGTTCCCACGAAATAACAATTCGTTCCCTCAATTTAACAATTCATTCCCACGAATTAACAGTTCGTTCCCACGAATTAACAATTCGTTCAATCAATTTAACAATTCGTTCCCACGAAATAACAATTCGTTCCCACGGGAACGAATTGTTAATTCGTGGGAAGGAATTGTTATATCATGGGAACGAATTATGAATTCGAGGGAACGAATTGTTAGATTGAGGGAACGAATTGTCATTTCGTGGGAATGAATTACGAATTGTTAAATTGAGGGAACGAATTAATAACAATTAATTTAAACATTCATGTCCCCTGCGGCGCTCCGTAGAATACATATGGGCCGCGCTCTGGGAAAACCAGCCTTAATGACACAATTTTTGATTTCAACTTGTTTACATTTTCTGATGCGGACAACTTTCAAAAACAATATTCTGAAAAGAAAATGCAATTATGTTTCATAGTTTTTATTTTATCTCACTTTTTTAGCACCATGTGAATAACGCACGGAAAAAAAACGTAACGTCATCGAGAAAATGACGTTATTGAAACGGCGACGTTTGTACAATGCAACTCAACAGCCTACAGTACAAATGAGTGTTCATATACTCATTGACGGTGCTAAATGTATCTACAAGTGTTAGTATGTATACTATCAAACATTGATCAGAATAAAAATATGATATGTACATGTTGTGAACAAAACAAACGCACAACTATCGATTTTAAATCTATAATTAGCCGATCTGTGGCTTCGTAATTTGTCACCATCGCCATAATAGATTCATGTACGTGTGTCGTCAGAGAGATACATTGTAATTATTTCAGAATTGACGTCATTTACAGTTAATTGTGACGTCATTTATTGATTTAGACAATACGTCACCAAAGACCAAAAAACGAAACGGCATTCCTGTAGCCTACTGGTGTTGGAAATTGTAAATTATATGCACATCGTATCGGTGATTGAAACAAATGCATTTTATTTCTGTAGAAATGAATGACCAGACTTTGGATATGCCTATAGCTGCACATATCAATGACTTCTGCGCCCGATGGGGTCTAGAGGGTCGGACACCCCCGGGCATTTTTAAACAAAATAAAAATCGACTGTCCATTCCCTGACTCTCGGAATTAAATTTACATCTCAGAAAGCGAGAAGAACATTTTCCTGTGTAGCCAATATGACTGACGGACGGGCTAATGTACATATACCCCGTACTAGCAGGTAGCAGGTCTATGGAAAAATTCTGCGCTGACCCCCACTCCCTCGACTGGCCACCACTGCCACTGCCGGGAAAATGTGGAGATGGTTGTATAATTGTTACATGTCCCGATAAAAATACCGGCAGTATATTCTCTCGTCGGGAATAATTAATTTGAAAATGAAATGTGCAATTTCGTTTTGTTGTGTTTCAGAAAAAGTACATTCAGCTCCTTTGTAAACAAAGAAACAGCCATGCTAAAAACAAGGGCGGATTCACGTAGGGGAAAACCCGGCGTCCCCCCCCCCCCCCCCCCCCTAAAATGTTGCGAGTAAAGATATTTTTGCTCTAAAATGCGCCATAACGCAGCAAAATGGTGTGTACATATCAAACATATGCCGGAGGGCATACCGCTGGACCCACCTAGCAGTCTCCCCAGCTCCGCTTGGTCGACAAACAAACGGTGCTATAACGCAGCAAAATGGTGTGTAAATATCAAACATATGCCGGAGGGCATACCGCCGGACCCACCTAGCAGTCTTCCCAGCTCCGCTTGGTCGACGAACAAACGGTGCTAGTTCGAAAGTATTGTAAACTATTTCAATTAATAAGTCCTGCCCCCCTCCCCACCCTAACCTGAAATCCTGGATCCGCCCCTGAAAAAGCACCGTGGCGTACGTACATGTATTTTGCATAACTGCACACTATAACACAGTCAGTGATTTACACACTAAATTTGTCCCGATCACAACATTGATTTGTTGGAATGATGCTCCACACACTGCGACTATTGTTCGTTTAATGTGTGCATGTGCATTTTCTTTATATTATTTACACGCATCCGACTAGAACGGCCCTTTGATAACAAACAATTTAGTACAATGTAAGAAAATTAACAACAATCTGCCAAAGTCGGACTTCTTAAATGTGTAAATGTTGGAGACCTGTGCATCTGTGCAGTCTGATCAGTGTCTGCAATGATTGTAGATATACTAGTAACATTACTATACATTCATATAACCATATTTACAAGTGGTTATTTTAAAGAATATTTACATTTATTATCAAACGGCAATCGTTCGGCTGATTCAATGTGATATTTTTGAAAGTCGCTAAATATTACGTGACACCGTACACGTAAGTGGTAGCAGATATATATACATAAATATATATATAAATCAGTAGGCTACGTCCTTGGTGGCTACAATTATGCATTACAATTATCATGAGTATTGTGTCGCAGTAAATATGCCTGTAACACAATACCAACACACTAAATACTAAAACATGTTTGGCCCAGTGTCACCATGGTGCGATATGCCAGGAGCGGCGTATATTTTGGCACTACCATACTTTTACATCTGTGATACGCTTATTTTTCAGAAAATTTCCAAATTGTATTTTTATGTTGATTTTTGAAACATTCGACAGGCGAAACAGTAAATTAAACGAATTAAGCCCTGTGCCCAGTTCTATTTGTTACATAATACTGATTCTGTGATGGTGTTATATAAAAATTACCGGTTGTAGGGTTATTTAGTTTCAAATGTCAGGGCACAAGTCGTCCATATATTATAAAAAATAATCGACAAAATCACTACGTGTTTCCTTGAAGGAAACCAAAAAAACTGACAACTGTCTGAACCACTATGGAAACAACTGTAAAATTCTGCTACGCGTATCCAGCATTAAAATGTTTGTAAGCCACACATAGTAAAGCGTACGGTTAAAAATAGGACAACGTCAACTTATTGCAATGACGCAACTATTTCAAGTGTCAAAATCCGACGTGACGTTGGTAAATTGAAGCTTAACTTTGCGACGTCATTTTCAGGCTTTCATGTTGTTGTCATTAAGGCTGGTTTTCACAGAGCGCGGCCCATATATAGAAGATTGCATATTGTTCATTTACTGTTGTATGGTAAACGTAGACTCCCATATCTCAGGTTGAAAAATAGGAGACATATTATGTTGGCCTATGACATTTGTCGCACATTTTATAAACAACTGTTTTATAGTCTCTGTGTTTATTTTTGTATGTGAATTGATGTTACGTTATATTATGTCGATAACCATATGTATTCAGGTGACGCGCAGGCCCGTACGCAGAGCGGGTGCGACGGGTGCGTACGCACCCCCTTAACCCTTCACTCTTAACCCGCAGGCCCGTATAGTGGTATTGGCAAACATTGTAGATCCAGATGAGCCGGCTCGTAACGAGCCGTCTCATCAGGATCTGCACTTTTTGCAATTAATTTTCATAATTTTGAGAACAAAAACACCCCATGTTCATAAATGGACTGGTCTGAAAATCAGTTTGTGATGATTTAGATTGGTCGCAAAATTAACAAATCAAAATCCATTCCAGTTACTTAGGGGTGAAAGGGTTAATCTGCCGATACATTTTATATCAGAAGTAAATTTCCACACTGATATCAGGGTATTGGATACATGTATCTGCGGCATTATCTCAGACACAATTACTTTAAAGCTGACAGATTATAAAGTATGATAATTGCGCATCAAACAATAAATACAGAGTATAAATAGTAATGCCCGGGAAACACGGGTTATACTCTGTATTTATTTGTTGATGCGCAATGATCATACTTTATAATATGTCAGCTTTAAAGTAACTGTGTCTGAGATAATGCCGCAGATATCCAATATGTGGTTTTTCCCTTCATGTTCAGAAAATGGCATATCGATGGTCTAGTAACATAAGGTCGTAACTGCTATGCTTTAGCATAGCAGTTACGACCTTATGTTACTAGACCATCGATATATCGATCAATCGCACCATTCTAATTGATCAATTCCGAGGAATTTGCGTTATATTCAAGTACATGGTATAAGAAATATTCAAGTACATGTTATAAAAAACTGTTTCTTCCCGATATAGGAGTACATCCATTCCCGTCTGTATATGTGGCTGTGACTGGAGAAATTGGGCTTATAGGTTTTGAGACCAGTGTAGATCCAGATCAGCCTGTGCATCAGGATCTACACTGTTCGCCAATTCGCCAATGAAACACCCGTGGGTGGCAGGTGGGAGCACGCGATGGGTAATTTAACGATCGGGGTTCATCCTTACCGGAATCCCGACTGGAGACCTGGTTTGGCCCTCACATACGTCTTTGGCATTTTGTATGTGACAGTTGAATCTGGTTATACCCCTTATGTGAGTATTACGATATTCGTAATCCTATTTTAGGGGAAGGGGCTAAGTGATTTGGTGTGGTATGGACCTGGCACCAGGTCAGGTTATTCTAATTTCAGGGCTGAATATATTTGTTCTCGATGTAAATATTCCGTTCTGATTTTGGGATTCCCCCCACCCCAATGCAGTAGGTTAAAATGGGATCGAACCCGTTTGCCCGGCCTTACATGACCGTAGCTGTTGATAGGCCGTTAAACACTAATAAACAAACAAACAAACAATGAAACACCCGTGATGCTTCTAACAAGGAATATATATCGCTATCCGGATACGGGGTTGGGTGTCTCTTGAGCCACCATTTAAAGATACATGTGTATACTTGTGTCACTATTCCACCTGTTCTAAAAATTAGGAGTGCCCGCTATACAGATATAATCATTTAGTAATAATTATTTTACTGATAGTGACTCGCAGTGGTATCAGGCTATTTTCATATGCAAATGAGGCATGATATTATTTAATTATTTATACTAATTAAATGCGTCACCTGAAAACAATAATATATTCGATAGATTATAAAGTATGATCATTACACATCAAACAATAAATACAGAGAATAAATAGTAATGTTCGTTAACATTTTAAGTAAACACGGTTATCGTCCCTGATGTCAGTGTGGAAATATACGTCGGATATAAAATGTATAATAATGCCAACCAATACGCGGGGTAATGGTGAATGAATGTTTATTTTGCCAGAAAATCTCTCAGATGATGCCTCTGATATAAAGAACAGCTTGTGCCTACTGAGTGGGCATGTACCTTTAATAACATACATGTACATTGTATCTAAATCTCGCAGATCTCAACGACAAAGGAACGGTTGGGGTCTTCACCAGTGGTTTTGTTTGTGTGAATGCACATGCTAATCATGATTTACACTGGTCGCAAAAAATATGAGCCTACTTTTCCAATACAACACAATACAATACAGAGGCGCCCGAAGCAAATCAATATTGGGGCGGCGGCAGTCGACCCGAGTGAAGCGAGGGAGTGCTAGGGGGGTCCGGGGGCATGCCCCCCCCCCGTATTTTTTTTTAATTCTAGATGGCATTTCCTGCATTCTGCTGCATTTAAGAGACACCATTAGTAGGTACCTCATACACATTTTTGTAGCAAAAGCACTGGTAAAAAGGGGTAATTCACTGGTAATTTTATGACATTTCCCGATCCCAAACTCACAGTAAAAGAAATCCAAATATTTCGGCGGCGGTTGCCGCCCCTGCCGCCCCCGTTCCGACGCCACTGCAATATTTCTTTATTCACTCAGTCCATATATACATATGGCAACATGAGGTATATAGTTTCAACAAATGTGAACAAGGCTTCAGGAAATAGCATGTACATGAATCATGGGCACAGCTTACAATGCATCATTACCGTTGTTCCGAACAGTGTAGATCCAGGTCAGATGGCGCTTTTGTGCAAATCCGACAGGGATTTAGACTGCCCAATAGATATATCATTTTAACTAATTAGTTCATATAGTGACTATCGGCAAGATGTGTTATATGTCGTCATGCGGCACCACACACAAGTACCTCCAACGAGTAAGATGAATGTATTTTTAAGTGAATAGTTATTGTATAAAGTATTATATCTGACCACAATGAACTTGAAAAGGTAATCTGAACATATATGTGTGGGAGAGCTAGTCGTACATAAACGTAATTATCTGTATAAATTCCCAATGACAGTCACATAATATGAGACACGCCATGTTATTTTGTACCTTCGGACATCTGCGTAATTTCATGAAATACGTTTACAAAATTTACAATATTTTCCGTGAAACGCTTTAATGTGGTCAACTTTTGACTTTATTTATGAAAAATATTGTAAATTTTGTAAACGTATTTAATGAAATTACGCAGATGTCCGAAGGTACAAAGTTACATGACGTGTCATATATCAAGGTACATGATCACGTGGTTACATCAACAACAACGTCGCCCACTCCAAAGTAAGTATTATTTTATATTTTCCTAAATATGCAACGGATTTTGATGAAATATGGCGCAGCAAACGCGTCTTCATGAGCGATTCTTCGCAAAAACGACAGAAGTTCAGGCGAAAATACAGAGACCACCAAATGCAGCTTAACAAGACGCGTTTGATGCGCCATATTTCATCAAAATCCGTTACGTAATAAGGACAATATAAAAGAATACGTACTTTGAATCGGATGGATTCTGGAAATTTCAGTACTTGTTGTTGTTGTTGTTGTTGTTGTTGTTGTTGTTGTTGTTGTTAGTACCATGTGATCATACACCTTGTATATGTGTATATACGAACACAGCAGTAGTATATGGTATTAGTCGAGTCGAATTTAGGGTGAACCTTGCAGTATGGTACTACTAACGTTTTTTGATGGATTTTGTTAGTTCATGATGTGGATAATCGGAAGTTGAATGACGCTGGCATCATTGAGCAATTTTCAGAATTCAAGATGGCGTCCAAGATGGCGTCCAAGATGGCGGCCAAAATAGGATACAATCTTATATTGGTCAATAAAAGCTGATTTTTAAAGAAATTATTCGCGATTCGATTTCAGATAAAAATAGAATAAGTTAAATTTCAACCTTGTATGGTATTCGGATAAAATCCAAGATGGCCGCCAAAAGTTGAATACGATTTAAATTAATATAACTAGGCAAATGGATTACGGAATTCCGTCGCAATTAAACAAAACTATGAAAACAGCGCGTAAATATTATTCCAGTCATTTGTTTCAATTCAAGATGGCGTCCAAGATGGCCGACAGCATGCTTCAAGTATACATCATAAACGGAGTAGTTTATATTAAAATCATTTTAAGGCGACATTCTGTGAAAATGTGAAACATACGATAATAGATATCACATTTTAATATTAACCTTCACTTGTATTATATAGTTCAATATCAGTTGTATGCCGATAATATATTAAATAATTTTCACATCACAACTGGCACCACCCCCACCCAAAATTCACCACTAGCAACAGAAGGCAATTGCTTTATCCACAAATGAACAAGTATACAAAACCGAGCTGAGAATCAGTTTTGTCTTGTAATTTTAAACTCACATCACCGAAGTTCACATGATCGATGTATTGCATTGGTTGTTCTTTGGGTTTATGGGTCTCCTTTTAGTATCTTGTTCTCTATTTACCCATTGCTTTCTTTATGTGATATTATTTATTTCCGATCCTTTGTGGGTTTTGAACACGTCTACATATCGTTTCGACAATTAGCATACTTGGGTATTAATTTTGCCCCCCCCCCACCCCCCACCCCCTGCCCCTATTATAATAAAATTGCGTCTGTGACAGAACTGGACACGTGCAATAAAATCGCACATGCAATGTTATATTTTTCTGGTAGTTGTGTTCGGCTGGAGATTATCATGGATCGCGGAGTACATGTTTGTGCCGCGTTGTTTAAAGTCTCCTCGCTAATTTGTTAGTGTCTTGTTTGGGTACCTTGTTGTCTATTATATTTTCACTCATTTGTATTTGTATATTCAACGGCTAATGTATGTATCAGTTTCAATATTTGTCATGTGGATTTTTTTGTTGCTTTACTTCTGTCACTTAATATGGCACTTGTGATATACACACATTCCCACCACTACTCGTGAGTGTTGTCCTCATTTTCACTATTCAAGTAAGTCTCATCAGCCCTTTTGTGAGGATTGCTGCAGCTCTCAAATGACATACACTTACGAAATGAAATACAAGACACCTCTGCTCCGTGACATGAGCAGGTATGTCTTGAGCAAGCATTATGTGCCCTATTTCCACAGGCAACAACTTTCATAAGTTCTGGCGAAGCAACCTCAGACACTCCTGTGGATGAAATGGGCACTCCATTGCTAACAACCCAGCCATACAGTGATATGTCGACATTGGGCGGGTTCAGTTGATCTGTTGTTTTCCAGATACTGGTTTGCAAGTGAGCCCGTTTGATGTGCTCATTCAGCGCATAGTCTGTCGGTGGTAAGGTCTTAATTTTTTGGAGTGTCCCTCTTTCTCATGAATATGGTGTGTCGCAATTGGTTCATAGACGTACGAGTCCGTTTTTCCTTATACATCCTGCCTACAAACCTATGACCAGCTGTGATAATTTCCCCAAGGTGATGTGCGTTCCACACGTATCTCCAGACCAACATCATTTTTCACAATGACTGCAACCGCGGATACTTTTCCTTTACCGAACAGGCAGCTAACAGTGTCACATCCCGTCAGTGCGTGTGTAGCAAGCAATTGGGCTGACTTGGGGCCAAGCTGTGTAGCGCTGGCGTTGGTGTCAATTAGTCTTCCATCAGACATTTTCATCGACAGGTGTTGCAGTGCACTGCCACTTCCAACAGAAAAGACACAAGTAATGCAAACACGTCTGTGCCATCCGATACTACTATTTGTACGTGCTTGGTATTTCTGGTGAACAAGAGACATGACATAACTGATGATGATGCGGTCCGCTTCTTCGTGTTTGTACACAGAGTCTTCCCCAGCCATAGTCAGATTTTCTGAAGTTTTCTCTGCGCAAAACACTTTTATCAGCGACTTCTTGTTGTGTGTACTTTTCATGATTGTATCCCTGGCAGGTAATGTTGTCTCGAGAGTGAGACTGACAGTGGGACAGACAATTGATCCTGTTCGCCTGAGTCGCTCATGTGTCTTTATTGACCCCTCTATGTATCTGTCAAACTATCTGTCACAACTATGACGCGATGATTCTTTTCGACGGCCCTTATACACTTCTGATGTATATATATCCTGCACATCTGGTGCACTTGTTTCGTCTGTCCAAACTTCAAGTTTATGCAGAATCGGTGATTGTGTGCCTTTGCGCATGCTTCTATAATCGTCAAATATAGCGGGTGAAAGCGGTGCAAGTTCGAAACAGAACATTCTCTCTAGTGAAACATCGCGCTTCTGTGACAATATAAGTAATCGTCCATAGAGATTGTTCATGTCGTACACTGCTCTAGCCCCTATACGTACCTCTTTCTTCATTGCTTCCATTGTCACGACTTAGGGTAGTATTGTAAAAGCCAGTCGGCAATCTATTCGTAAATTCTGCTACATCTTGTACGTTCACGGTTTCTCAGCGACTCGACCATTTACCACATTCAACAACATGTCTGATTCTGGTTGTTCTAGTGGGTGAGGATACCGTTTCAGCTCATTTTTAAGTTTCGTTCTGTCTGCTTAATCAATTTGTTTTCGTGTATGTCCCTCTTCCTTGTGTTTGTTTGTCTTTGTGTCATATTCATCGTCATCGCGGTCTTGAAACATATCGTCCATAGCTTGAGACACGGTACTGCAAACATGTTATGATAGAATCCAACGCGCCGTCTTATATCGCCAAGACATCAGCCCGGTTTTAATAGATCGTTGTCCACATGAAAACGTGTCCGTATGTGTCTGTATTATATAACTGGGCCCCCGACTATCCTCACTCCTTCGATATTTGGGCCGCCGGCTGAGAAAAGAGACATTTTTTACCAATGTATATCCTGATCATAGTTGTGTTATTGCACTCAACACATTGATCAGAAACTGTTACACAGGAACGTGAACAATGTTGGATTGACTACGAATTAAATCGTTTTCCATAGAACGACATCTGTAAACCAAGACCTTTTCATAAATATTATCATGCAATATGTAGATCTACGTAGACACATAATCAAGTCAGGAATACATGAATGCAGATTTACCCGAGTGTCTCTATCAAAAATCGCTTGTCACGTTCAAATGAAAGTTAGCGTTACTCATCAAAATGCGTAATGCAGTGTAATCTATAAATAAATCCCAAAATCGGAACTGGGTTTGTACGCATCCAAGCTGAGCTGGGTCTATGCTAGCCGCACATGTCTTATGGCACTTTTTCTCATCCGGTGGCCCACTAATGCGACCAGCATATACCCAGATACATATACCCACACATCCGCATAGTCTGACTGCTCTGACATACACTGTTTGCCTTTCAGTCACTGATGTAACGTTTGGGTTTTCAGCAAAAATGATAGATCCCATTCATAAGTGTACTATTTTCCATACGGCACATGACATGCAATTTTGCAAATGGTGCAAGGTCCGGCGGTGCATGTATAAACATATTTTTGTTTTGTAGACTTGTGTTTCAATGATTCACATGATTTTTATTTGAGAAAATGAGAAATCAAGAAACAACAAAATTTAGTTAAAAATAAATATATTTAACATTTGGCGGCCATCTTGGATTCCATTTTAAATTTCACAAATCGTTGCAGGTATATTCACATTATATTTATTAAATGTTATTTACGACTTGATACCAATCAGTTCCTAAAAAATAAGCTCATTTGGGCCATTAGTTTTACCCTATTCTGGACGCCATCTTGGACGCCATCTTGAATTATGTAAATTGCTCAATGATGACAGGGTGGCATCACTCGGTTTCCAATTACTGACACACTAAACTACCAAAATCAATCAAAAAACGTTAGTAGTACCATAGGCTACTGCAAGGTTGACCCAAATTTCGGGTCCCCACGACTCGACTATATGTAATACAGGAACGTACACACACAGAGCATTCAACTCCAACGTAAAACGTTTCACGTCGAAATAGGCGCCGAATTCCTGACGAATTCCCATTCAGCAACATACAAACGATACTGCATAAACACGTTGGGATTGGGAGACGTAGAATTCTTTTTTTTATTAATTCGTTCCCACGAAATAACAATTCGTTCCCTCAATTTAACAATTCGTTCCCACGAATTAACAATTCGTTCCCTCAATTTAACAATTTGTTCCCACGAAATAACAATTCGTTCCAACGGGAACGAATTGTTAATTCGTGGGAACGAATTGTTAATTCGAGGGAACGAATTGTTAAATTGAGGGAACGAGTTGTCAATTCGTGGGAACGAATTGTTAATTCGAGGGAACGAATTGTTATATCGTGGGAACAAATTGTTGATTCGAGGGAACGAATTGTTAAATTGGTGGAACGAATTGTTATTTCTTGGGAACGAATTAATAAAAAAAAGCTATGTCCCATGCGGGGCGCAGTAGGTTTTCTATTAGCGAAACTTGTTCATACAGCCTGGTATATAGAGAATACCAGGCTAGTGTCTTTTGATATCAAGTTTATCAGGCAAGGCTAGGAAACGCGTAGGAATTCCGAGGCTTGCCGAGGAATTCCTACCGTTTCCGAGCCGAGCCTGATAAACTTGATATCAAAATACACTAGCCTGGTATTCTATTTATCAGGTAACGTTTTATGCTCGAAAATGACATTAGATGACGTCGTATTCTATGGACAGAACGCGGACTTGTTTACGTTGCGTCATTACACTGACGTCATTCGGTAACGTCACATGACGTCATCCGGCCAATGGAACGTCAGTTTTCACCCGGATGTTTATATCGGGTCAATGCCTGATACAACAATATGTTATCAGTCAGTACGTATTCGGTCAATACAGGGCAGGTTACCTGATAAATGTTTTCGTTGGTGGTACCAGTAACGTTACCTCAACTCGGGACCTAATATGTGGCTGTCACTGCAGATATGGGGCTTATGAGATTTGTGTCTACTGTCTGTTCCACGTTTTGCTGCCGACGAACTTGTGGCTGTTAAACACATTAAATCTAAAAAATATTTAAAAAAAAGTTACCCTCACCAAAAAAAAATTATTTCATGAAATTTAATCAAATATTGATTTTATTGCGAAAAAACAATTTTCATATGGGAATTTAACATGGGAGCTAAAAATTGATTTTTTTTAAATATATTTTTTATTTGTGGACCGATTTTCAAAATCTAACTTTTGTTTTTTTAATTACATGATTTTCAAGCTATCTCGCCAGGTTTCGGAGTCAATTTTTTCGATTTTTGATCCTTCAGGATCAAAAAACGAAACATTTTGGAAATTGACTCCCCATGTTAAATTCCCATAGGAAAATCGTTTTTTCGCAATAAAATCAATATTTGATGGAATTTCATGAAACAATTTTTTTTTTGGGGAGGGTGACTTTTTTGTTATTGATGAAAAAGTACTTACTTTTAAATATCTTTTCGATTTAATGTGTTTAATAGCCAAAAGTTCGTCGGCAGCAAAACGTGGAACAGACAGTACTGTATTTTATCCAGGTCTCATCAACCACGAACGGCACAGACCCTGATACGCTTAACTGGTCTGTGGCTATTTCGACGTTCAAGCAAACAAGTCCGTTCTTCCCTGGCGAATCACTGATCTAAATAACACATTGATAATAATATGCAAATGCAGCGAATGAAGCGAATGCAACATTTATGTGCCGAATAATTTCTGGATAGTTACACAGCAGGCATGTGCTCTGGCATTAAAGCAACGAATACAATCAGGTATGTTGCCCACCTTAGCTTCTAGTTGTGTATGTTATTGCATCCATATGATATACGTATAACTCGTGTCTCTAATAGAAACCTCTTTCTAAATCTTGTTGGATTGTGTGATCATTTCACAATACAAATAATATTCTCTCATAAATTAAATGCATAGCCACATACATGTGTTGAATATCCATGCTATCTGAGACATAATATGTCAGTGCTCCAGATAAGGAATTAGTAATTGAGTTTATCCCGTCAACACAGTGCGTATGTGCCGTGAAACACGGTGCCGTGAAACATTTTTGACATCCAGTCAATACAATTTTTTGCATATCACAGCCATTTGTAGGTGTTGACGGGATACAGAGAATAGTAGGTTAGTGCCGTGAATGGGACAAAATATCTGGCGCGGCACGGAAACGGGATGTGCTCGGCAAAGCCTCGCCCATCCCGTTTCCTGAGCCTTGCCAGATATTATTTCCCATTCACGGCACTAACCTACTATTCTCTATCTATTTTCCTTATTTCTGAACCAAAGTATATGTTGTGATCACTCATTTGAACCGTCTCGGCGAGACGGTTCAAATGAGTGGTCACAACATATACTTCTGATGAGAAATAAAGAAATTCTTGAGCCTTGCCGGATATTTTTTCCCATTCACGGCACTAACCTACTATTCTCTATATTGTCACTCCATCATATCTGAAGCAATTGGGTATTTCAATATTGTAATTGGGTAATTTGAGACAATTCTAATGAAATACCAAGATGTGTGTTTCATGGAAAATAAGAAAAATATGCTATATTTGTGGTCTGTTTATTGTTTTGTGTATCATGATAAAGGTACGACAAATTTGTTATTGGTTTTTGATACTCGCTACTTCTGAATTCAATTGGGTTTTTGGCAATTTTAATTGGGTATTTACGCAAATACGCAGCTTATCTGGAGCTCTGAATTATGTGACACAGTGACTTAAATTTCGCAATAATGTGCATGTAGACCATGATGCGCTGATCGAGTATGTGGCTATTCTGGCCTCCAAACAAACAGGTTCGTTCTTTCGTGGCAAATCTGGGGCCCGTTTCACTAAACTTCGTACGACTAAAATGTTCATAAGTGCAAACTTATGATAGTCTGTAAATTTCACTTTAACAACGTTTTCTTGTAAACAATTATTGGATTTACATTTATTGAGCATATGCACAGCCTATGCTCAATACATGTAAATTCATCAATTGAAATTTCCAGAGGATTCTAAATTTGCACTTACGAACATTTTAGTCGTACGAAGTTTGGTGAAACGGGCCCCTGATATAAATAACACATTAATAACACATTAATAATACATGTAATATGCAAAAATGCAGCGAATGTAACATTTATGTGCCGAATCATTTCGGGATAGATATCAGGGATTCCGCTGGGGAAAATAAAAAAATCGCCACTTCAAATCTTTTTTTTTTTTAAAAATTGCGAAAGTGGCGATCGCCAGCGGAATCCCTGAGATATATGTTCTGGTATTAACGCAACGAATACATTAAGGTATGTTCACCACCTTAGCTTCTAGTTTTGTATGTAAATGTATGCATGCTATTTTTAAATTCGCAAGTGTCGACGAACCATGGACTTGAGGAGCCGTCCTATCCCTCATCATAATACGACGGATTACAACGTAATTGTTTTCTAACTGTGTTGGGATATATAGAGGATATTCAATCGTACATTTTGAATAGCGGGAAATAATACACGAGTGTGCGTCGGCTTCTGCGTAAGCAACGAGTGAGCGTAGCGAACGAGTTGCTTGCACGGACGCCGACTGACACGAGTGTATTATTTCCGCTATTCAAACATGTACGATGGGATATCCTATTTTTCACACTTCCACGGCGGATATATATGCACATTTAGTCTAGTTTTGAGATTATAATCAATGAATTGTGATGTGCGTATGAATAGTTATACACTGAGGCGTTTTCCCGCGTTTTGACGTTACGTTGTGTGACGTCAAATGTTGTGTGACGTCATGTATTTTTTTTTAAATCCAAATTACGCAGCTGTTTCAATTTTTTATTCGACAGTACACGTGTTCTGTTGACTCTGAAACATGATTTTTGAGTTAATGAGGTAATCTATGTAAAATTTCAAAATGGTTGAACTACCATTTTATCGGAATGTACAAATAAAAACAGCGTATACTCTGATGGTCCATCTCACAGGATCTGCACCATTTGTGGATATATATGTTCTAATGGTTACAAAAAGACCCCCATATCAAATGTAATGGAATGGTCTCAAATTTAGCATGTAGACTACATGTCAGTTACTTAGGCGAGAAAGGATTAAACACTGATAGTGTGTTTGTTTGAATAAAGAGTCAAACATAACAGTGGTTTCTTCCCTGCATTGTGGCGTTGTAATTCAATTTAGATGGTACTCATTTAACAGCATGAAACGTCGCTTCCATTTACGCTTTTGACATAGCTGACGTCATTGTTGAGATCTGGTAATGACAGACGACATAAGTGTAGTATCGTGTGCTAGTCGGTGTGCCATTAGCGAAACAAACCAATTGTATGTAGACCATTGACTAATTTAATTACCATTTTATGCCAAAATATAATTGTACGTTCACGGGGTTGTTATGAAAATAAATGACCAGAGGCGAGTAATGTTGAGTAGCATGTGAGCTGGTGGTGTCGACAGCCCAGTTCGCGTATGGACCCGATAAATGTTTTCTTTTTGTGTTAGTATATCGTTTACCGAGATTTTACATACATGTATGTACAGTAGATATGTGATATATGGATACAATATTATGTAATGCTAGTGTGAAAGTTCAAAAACGTGCATGTAGTCGTAATGCATCAGTCAATGTAAATCCCCGCCCCTCCCCGGAGGGGGGTGGGGGGCTTTACCGGGGCATACCCCGGGGCTTTTACCTTTCATGATGCCCCGCACTGCGGGGACTTTACCGGGGCTTTAACTGTTGCTAAGAAATTGAGCGGGGACATACCCCGGGGCTTTACCGGGGTTTTATCAGACTGTTATCAAGATATGTACATGTATGTTTACCTGAATACTGTTGTGTGGGAGGGGTGACATGGGTTTAAACTGTTTAATACGATCTACTTTCACTGTGGACTGTTTAATATACTGGCAAATTTTGTTTAATATAAACAAAATTGTTTTCAAATAATTCCTCTGTCTATATTGCACTGCCGTTATCCGTTATCCCAGCCCCCCCCCAACACGTGGAAAATTCTGACAGACATTCCCCCCCCCCACCCCCCCCCCCCCCCCCCACACACACTGAAGGAAAACCCGAGACCCCCCCCACCCCCCCCCCCCCCCTGGAAAGTGATTCATTACCCGACCAACCCTGGAAAATCACGAGACCCCCCCCACCTGGAAAGTGATTCTTTACCCAACAAACCCTGGAAAAATCCCGAGACCCCCCCCCACCTGGAAAGTGATTCTTTACCCAACAAACCCTGGAAAATCCCGAGACCCCCCCCCCCTGGAAAATCCCGAGACACCCCCCCCCACATGGAAAAATCCTATTTCTCACACACACACCCTCCCCATGTAAGTAAAAGTATAAAGTGCTGCATTTTATACTATTAATAGGGGGGGGGGGGGGGGTGTACTTTTTATGAACCCTGTCTCGAAGAGCCGGTGTCATATAGTGTTTGCACCGTCCGTGTGTCCGTGCGTTAATACGGTTTGTACTTTTATGTTGATTTTTTAAACATTCGACAGGCGAAACAGTAAATTAAACAAATTAAGCCCTGTGCCCAGTTCTATTTGTTACATAATACTGATTCTGTGATGGTGTTATCTAAAAATTACCGGTTGTAGGGTTATTTAGTTTCAAATGTCAGGGCACAAGTCGTCCATATATTATAAAAAATAATCGACAAAATCACTACGTGTTTCCTTGAAGGAAACCGAAAAAACCGAAAAAACAGACTACTGTCTGAACCACTATGAAAACAACTGTATTATTCTGCTACACGTATCCAGCATTAAAATGTTTGTGAGCCACAAATAGTAAAGCGTACGGTTATAAATAGGACAACGTCAACTTATTGCATGAACGCAACTATTTCAAGTGTCAAAATCCGACGTGACCTTGGTAACTTTAAGCGTAACTTTGCGACGTCATTTTCAGGCTTTCATGACGTTGTCATTAAGGCTGGTTTTCACAGAGCGCGGCCCATATATATACAAGTATCCCAAAAAGTGCGGAAGATAATATAGATAATATAGATCAGGGTCTACACTGATACGTGAAATAGGTTATACAAAGTCTGATAACTTAATGAAATGCATAGACACAAATGTTTGATGGTGTATATGTGTCATGTGTATATGTGTCATGTGTATATGTGTCATGTGTATATGCTCTAAACTATAATTGTACATTTTTCCCATATGTGTTGCGGATTTTTACAGTATCTGACCACGACACAATTTGCATTAATTGAAAATATGGCTAATTTAATTTGTTTTCCAGTACTACATATGTCAATTATATGATGTGTTTTGTGTCAATATATGATTTACACTACTATCTGACACTATCTAGGGTGTATTTGTAGTATATGTATCTGTATTTAGACTGTGTTTGGGTGTATTTGGGTGTTTTGTATGACCCGGTTTGCATATACATGTAGATTCAAACTTTTATTTTGTGTACAGAGGTGTTGAAATTGCTTACCGACCTCTGACAAACAATATAGTCGATGTGTAAAGCTCGTTATCAGGCTAAATATCGCTATCAGGCTATAGGAGCGTGCTACTTCATCAGGAGCTACACTGGTCACAAATCCCGCAAGCCCATTTTCCCGTAACAGCCACAGCTTCGTCAACGATATACTATTAGTTGCAAGGTGTATGAAACGTGGTTACAACAACAACAACACGTACTGAAACTTCCAGAAGCCCTCCGATTCAAAGTACATATTCTTGTATTGTGTCCTTATTATGTAACGGATTTTGATGAAATATGGCGCACCAAACGCGTCTTGTTAAGCTGCATTTGGTGGTCTCTGTTCTTTGGCCCAAACTTCTGTCGTTTTTGCGAAGAATCGATTTCCGTGTCTACAAAAACAACATAAGTATGTGCCGGAGTCCTGGGACCACCAAATACAGCTCATGAAGACGCGTTTGCTGCGCCATATTTCATCAAAATCCGTTGCATATTAAGGAAGTTATCAAATAAAGTGGACGAGACATTTTCAGCTGTTGTTGTTGTTGTTGTAGTCACGTGATCATGCACCTTGAGTTTGTCTCATCGTTGAGTCAGTAGTTCGTGTTGAGCATCCGATACCGAGTATCACTAGTGCTGCACTCCGCGCCAGCGTAAACTATTTCACTTCGAACTATTCTCATTCAATTACATGCAGAATATATGCAGAATAAATGTGCGCAGGTTGCGAGACGAAAACCGCGTTTATGCGATAGCTCTAAATAGAGCTTAGCGGCATTTCATCAGAAAACCGGTGAATTTTTCGACGTGAAACTTTTTACGCCGGTGCGGAGTGCAGCGCCAGTCAGTATACGTCTCCTAGATTATTCCCTGCTGATCAGCAGGTGGCCTGTACCGTATACACTGCAGTATAGTAACGCGGTACATCACGAGCACAAAATGCATTAGTATTTTGCACAGGAATGCACTTTCCTGTGTTTTACGGCATTTAAATTCAGACTCCAACTTCGCGGACACGTATAACATCTCTTAATTTTCGTTACACCACGGCGACGAATCGAAGGAGCCACGGCAAAAAATATCCCTAACCATCCATCATAAGGCCTGCATCGTCGGCGTTCTACACATAACTGTAATAAATAACTTCTGCTGCGGTTTTGACGCGTTAATGTGCAGATACCGTGGTGAATTACGCAATATCATTAGTTTCGGAGTCATTTGAAAACCAACCTTACACGTATTTATGGCTGTCATTGGTATCGTATGGCTTATGTGTTTTGCGACCAGTGTTGATCCATACCAGCCTGTAGGTGTGCATCCGCACGGGGTGATGAGGATCTGCACTGTTTGCCGTTACATCATCGAAACAGCTGTCATGCTTCTAGCAAACAATATACATCGTTATCCGGCAAAAATAAGAGCTCAAAAATAGGACAACACCTTAGTTGCGAAAGGTAACTCTTGCAATTACTCCCATACCGTCCGTACGGACGGTACGAGAGTAGATTGCAAGAGTTACCTTTGCAACTAGAGAACACCCCCCCCCCCGTTCCACAAATGCAAGATCCGCCCCTGATGAGTGTGTTATTTGATAAGGAGCGATACTGGTCACACATCACATACTAGTAAGTCCAATTTCCCCGGTCACAGTCACATTTATGTTGTCATAAACTAACTCCAAAACCGACTACTTCTATTATATATGGGACATTAGCGTCATTGGTTGCTATATTTGTGGCTGCCACTGCAGGGGCGGATCTAAAGGGGGGCCCGGGGTTGCACCCCCCCCCCCCCCGTTCAGCCACGGAGTTTACATAGATCACAGTTTACCACCTGTTGGAGTCTGAATATAAATGCCGTAAAACACAGGAAAGTGCATTTCGAAGAGCTCAAAAATAGGACAACCCCCTAGTTGCAATTACTCCCGTACCGTGAGTAGATTGCAAGAGTTACCTTCGCAACTAGACAACCCCCCGTTCCCCAAATGTTGGATCCGCCCCTGCACTGGCGAAATGGGGCTCATGTAACACACTATTGTAGTCTGATAACGATCCATGTCATATGACCCCAGAACACGTAGGTGTATGTGCTTAGTGTCATCTTCAAGGCGCATGATCACGTGGCTATAACAAAAACAACAGTGGCTGAAAGTGTTGAAATCTTGCCCACTCCAAAGTAAGTATTATTTGATATGTTCCTTAATATGAAACGGATTTTGATGACATATGGCGCATCAAACGTGTCTTCATGAGCTGCGTTTGGTCGTCCATGGAGTTCGGCACAGACTTATGTCGTTTTTTCGAAGAATCGATTTCCGTGTCTACCGACACGGAAATCGATTTTTCGCAAAAACGACAGAAATATGGACCAACGTACAGAGACCACCAAATGCAGCTTAAGAAGAGGCGTTTGATGCGCCATATTGCATCAAAATCCGTTACGTAATAAGGACAATATATAAGAATACGTACTTTGAATCGGATGGGTTCTGGAAGTTTCAATACTGGTTGTTGCTGTTAGTACCACGTGATCATACACCTTGATATTGATGGCTGATGATATGTGTCAGTTCATGCTGGAATTATATTATTATCGTTCAGTCAAATTGACAATTCGTTTCCACGATGTAACAATTCGTTCCCTCGAATTAACAATTCGTTCCCACGAAATGACAATTAGTTCCCTAAATTTAACCATTCATTCCCTCGAAATAACAATTCGTTCCCACGATATTACAATTCGTTCCCGTGGGAACGAATTGTTATTTCGTGGGAACGAATTGTTAAATTGAGGGAACGAATTGTTATTTCGTGGGAACGAATTAATAAAAAAAAGAATTCTACGTCCCTTGCAGGACATACTCAAGTTCGTGTAAGGACGTCATAAAGCGTGTATCTTCGAAAATGCGTACACATAGCACATTCCCCAGACTAGAGACCCTCGGACCATTCCGTAAATCGATGCCATTTTATTTTCGACGCCATATTGGTAACACGGACGCATTGATACATGATTTGACTTCCGGTGCTATTGAAAAGTAGAGCAAAAAAAGGCCTATTTTGTTGCCATGTCAGGGACCATTGGCTTCCTGTAGTTGTCAGAATGTGAATGCACTAGTTAAAGTAGACCGTTTCTGAGATAGTATGGTCATTTGTGTGCACATTGACTGTTTGATTAAAACAAAATATTGCGCCTTTCTACATACTGTAAACGTGTAATTTGGCTTGTGATCTTGTTCGTCAAAATGGGTCATGTCATTCAGGTCGCGATGACATTTTTCCCAATCGTTTAACCTGTTGTTTTCTATTGAGAATTGAGAATATTGTACCAGAGTGTCTGGTGAGTACAGTTGTATACATTTCTATTTTATCCCATCAACACAGTGCGTATGTGCCATGAAACACGGTGCCGTGAAACATTTTTGATATCCTGTCAATACGACCTAATCACTGCGTATGAATATGTGCGGTTGTCATACTAGTCGATTCTCTGATTTTTAGGATGCGGCTGGGGTTATTTTTTTGCATTTTAAAGCCATGTGTTGGTGTTGACGGAATAAATAGAATAGTAATGGCGCGGCACGGAAACGGGATAACCCTTGCCATATATTGTTTCCCTTCACGGTACTGACCTCAAGGTGCATGATCACGTGGTTACAACAACAACAACGTCGCCCACTCCAAAGTAAGTATTATTTGATATTTTCCTTAATATGCAACGGATTTTGATGAAATATGGCGCAGCAAACGTGTCTTCATGAGCTGCATTTGGTGGTCCATGGAGTTTGGCACAGACTTATGTCGTTTTTGCGAAGAATCTATTTCCGTGTTGGAGACATGGAACTCGATTCGTCGCAAAAACGACAGAAGTTTGGGCGAAAATACAGAGACCACCAAATGCAGCGTAACAAGACGCGTTTGATACGCCATATTTCAGCAAAATCCGTTACGTAATAAGGACAATATAAAAGAATACGTACTTTCAATCGGATGGATTCTGGAAGTTTCAGTACTTGTTGTTGTTGTTAGTATCACGTGATCATACACATTGGACCTACTATTCTCTATATATTAAACATTTTAAACGTATTTTAAATAGTCTGACAAAAATGCTTTCATGTAACATATGAAGTATGAAATAAGGAAAGAAACTCCGTGATATCTACTGCAGTATTGGTTTTTGAACTTCGCGGAACGTTTAGGCGGAACCACAGGTGGAAGACTCGGACCTATGACACCAAAAAAATGCCTATTAAAAAAAATCCCATTACCCCACCCACTTGGTCTCGTACAGTACTATACGTTAATTCAAGGTGAGTATAAATAGCGCTATTATAGAAAGAGCCCTCTTTTTTCCGGCTCGCACAAACACAATACACATCGATTAAATGTATGAAATATGTCTCTGGCAATCGATAAAGGTATTAGGTGTGTGAATATACTCACTTCAAATCGCTGTTTCAAGTATTTATTGAGTTATTCGCGTTTTGATTACCCCATCCAAAGCGAAAGTTGCGTGTACGAAAGAATCTCACACAGAATCGGAGGCCGTCCGGCTGGATTATCGGTCATATTTGGCCGATAGCTGATCGCCAGCTCAAACTAAAGTCGTGCATCATGATCATATACATTAGAGACTCCAACCATACAAAGTTCGTCCAATTGTGATCGTTCGCCGATCTAAAAAACACTTTTTTCTATAATTTCGTTCATTATCTGGAACTGGGTCAATGCACTATCTTCCATAATACAACCACCGAAGCGTCTATGTAAGAACATCTCTGATTGGTTAAACCTAAAAATAGACGCGAGGACTTTCCCTTTTCAGGGTTTCCGGAAGACATAATCTGATAGTACGCGAATCATGAAAGAAAGTCAATAAAATTAGAAAAAAGTGTTTTTTAGATCGGCGAACGATCACAATTGGACGAACTTTGTATGGTTGGAGTCTCTAATGTATATGATCATGGTGTACGACTTTAGTTTGAGCTGGCGATCAGCTATCGGCCAAATATGACCGATAATCCAGCCGGACGGCCTCCGATTCTGTGTGAGATTCTTTCGTACACGCAACTTTCGCTTTGGATGGGGTGATCAAAACGCGAATAACTCAATAAATACTTGAAACAGCGATTTGAAGTGAGTATATTCACACACCTAATACCTTTATCGATTGCCAGAGACATATTTCATACATTTAATCGATGTGTATTGTGTTTGTGCGAGCCGGAAAAAAGAGGGCTCTTTCTATAATAGCGCTATTTATACTTACCTTGAATTAACGTATAGTACTGTACGAGACCAAGTGGGTGGGGTAATGGGATTTTTTTTAATAGGCATTTGTTTTGGTGTCATAGGTCCGAGTCTTCCACATGTGGGCGGAACAGAACCCGGAATGGTGGACTCTGTAGCCAGAATGTTCGAAGAAGGGAAGATAATGATGGTGAAGGTATGGAAACGGACGTGATGCCGAAATAATTATTTGTCGTTTGCTGTTTTTACGTTAGTAAACTTTTCTCGACACCATCATGATGAAAATCATCAATCGACAATCTTAGTTTCTAGTCAACACATTTCTGGACAAAATACTGCGTTGGCAACACATGTGTTTGTAGATAAATAAGTGACATGAAAATTAGCAGACGACACTTTTCGTTCCCCACTCTTTTTTAGGAACGAATGCTCACGGCAGGCGCGGATCCAGGATTTCAGGTTATGGGGGGGGGGGAGGGGAGGGGAGGGGGGCAGAATTTCTTAATTTAAATAGTTTACTATATTTTCGAACGAGCAGGGGATCCGGGGGCATGTCCTCCATGTGTTTTTTTCTGGCGCAATTTAGAGAAAAACACATCTTTACTCGCTGAATTTCAGGGGGCGGGATGGACGCACCAGGTCAGCCCTCACTCCCCTGGATCCGCCCTTGCACGGTGGGTTTCAATTTTGTTCCGCGTTCGTTGACTAATTTGCATACATTATTTTGTAATGTCCTCCCGTGGGTTTTAACGTTTCACTGGTTACCGGTTTACACACCGTGTGCCGGAGCCAGTCTAATAAAGATTGTGTTTATCGGCCGTCTAGTGAATAGCGTCACGAGGGTGTGGGTGTGCAATATTCAGTTACGTTATTTATACGAGGAAAATAAATATATATACGCATTATTACTTGAAGATATAACTGTAAGTACACGTACCATTTCACAATATAGTTGATACTTAATTATTGAATATGAAAAACAACAGAAGGTAGCCTACACTTTCATGCTGAGTAATACAACGCGAGAGTGTGTTAATAGCAAAAACAACCATTTGTAAACAGGCCGCCGCATCTGTTTAAACCTGAGTTTCCGAGTAGTCCTATGTAAAATAGGAGATTTGTGCGTAGTATAGAATAGTATGTGATGTTACATACAAATCAAATGTGCATTAGTTTGTTTGTGTATTTGTTCTATGATAGTACATGTACTGTATATTATTGTCCGTGTAAACAAACGACGAGACTAGATTGACTCATCTGGGTTGCATCTAATTAACGAGAATGTCCTTGGCTTGGTTAACCGTTTCCACATCGGCGGATCATGAAGCCAACATTTGCAAACACGTCGTCTCATCAGGATCTGCAGTATTTGCCAGTATGTTAAAATTCTAACAACAATCTGCATTTTCACATTGAACAGTCCAAAAGTTGGATACTGAGGGTTTAAAGGGTTCATATTATTATAAATAATCCGATGGGTGGATGTTCACATGCAACTACGGAAGCCCATTAGGGCCACTTCACTTTTTTTTAATTTCCATTTATTCAAGATCTTTTCGAATTTTCAAGACCTTTTCTTGAATTTTCAAGAACTCTGCATGTACTCTGTATGCGAGAAAGTATCTTGAAAATTCAAGAAAAGATCTCGAAAATTCAAGAAAAGATCTTGAAAATTCGAGAAAAGATCTCGAAAATTCAAGAAAGTATCTTGAAAATTCAAGAAAAGATCTTGGAAATTCAAGAAAAGAACTTGAACAGTCAAGAAAAGGGGGTGTTCTCACTTTCCCAACATTCTGTATTTCAGGTAAACATTTGGGTTTTTTGCATGTTGGGAAAGTGAGACACTATTGTTATGCTTAACAATGGACTTAGTTGGTGATAATTGGTCAAAATTGCTATTCTGCACAGCAGAAAGTTATATACCACAATTTGGGTTAAAGTAAAGTAAACGTGTGTATAAACATGACTTTATTAGCTATTAAATGTGTTAAATATGTACATGTAATGAATTATTAAATCAAGCAGGAAACAAAAACGTCACAATTTGTATTGAGATCCTCATCAGCTATGACTACTAAAGTTAGCTCAGCACATTTGTACACTATATTCTATTAAATTACAGTGTAGTTCCTGATCAGAAGTAACTTTTATTTAACATACATATGTAATTTAAAATGTGTAGATCCTGATCAGCTATGAGTTTTAACACAACAATGTAGATCATAACAACACCACTAAAACAACTCCATTTTTTTTGCGATTGAAACAATATATTTAATATTTATTCATAAAATGAAACACCACCTATTTGTGTTTATTTTCCTAATTTAATCAAATGTGACGCTTCATCGGCATACTCCGTAATGTTATTATTAACACAATTACTGTGTTTCATCTTAAAGGTACATGCCCACTTAGTAGGCACAAAATGTTCTTTGTAGGAATTAAATAAGTGTACAATTGTGTCAATATTCCACCAGTTGTAAAGATTACGAGTTGCCGCTATACAGATATAATCATTTAGTAATATTTATTTTACTGATAGTGACGCGCGTTGGTATCAGGCTACTTTCATATGCAAATGAGGCATGGCATTTTTTTTAACTATTTATATTAATTAAATGTGTCACTTGAAAAAATTATATTTTCGACAGATTATAAAGAATGATAATTGCACATCAAACCATAAATACAGAGAATAAATAGTAATGTCTGTTAACATTTTAAGGAAACACGGTTATCGCTCCTGATATCAGTGTAGGAAGCTACGTCTGATATAAAATGTATAATAATGCCAATCAATACGTGGGGTAATGGCGAATGAATGTTTATTTTGCCAGAACATTTCTCAGATGATATCTCTGATGTAAACGACACTGGACACATGTTAAAATTGTTAATTTATAATTAAATATGTGTGTAACGCAACTTTAAGCCCAGCAGTATACCCAACATACAGATAAGTCAAAGGTGTGAAAGTCAAATGTTGGGAAAGTGAGACAGTCTAGACAGACCAAAAATCAAAATGTTGGGAAAGTGAGATACAACCAAGAAAAGATCTTGAAAATTCAAGAAAAGGTCTTGAATAAATGGCAATACAAAAAAGAAGCGAAGTGGCCCTAATGGGCTTCCGTATTGCAACACAATCAATGGGCATATTGATGTGTTGCGCAATTGGCGGGATCCCGAACATTGAAATCCACAATAACATTTGTAAATGGCTATATAATGACCGTGGTTTATTACTTATTTCTCAAACAGACACTTTGCACGTAAGTTTGTTGTGCGAGTGTAACCTGTATTATTTGGTATAAACATATTTTTATTAAATAATCATTTACATCAATGTTAGGTAGGTATACAAGCAATGTACGAGAATTGGATCGAAATATTGCTATCTTATAGAGTTCCTCTCATGTATTATTTGAGCGCGTGCTTATAAAACGTGCTGAGCGTGTTCTCCAAGTTCATAATTGAAATCAAGTAGTTTGCATGTGTTTGAGAAAATTTTAGTATAAGCACGCGTCCGGGCGTATTTTCGACATGTCCTTATTGGGAACAGCACTGCATCCCCGATTTTAACGCACCTGTACGGAGCCCCGCAGGTTTACAAGATAACAACATGACTGAACTTTGGGAGCTATGTATGTGTGTGGGTTACGGAAGCCCATTAGGGCCACTTCACTATTGTTTTTATCTTTTCTTGAATTTTCAAGATCTTTTAATTTTCAAGTTCTTTTCTTGAATTTTCGAGATTTTTTCTTGAATTTTCAAGATGTTTTCTTGAATTTTCAAGTTCTTTTCTTGAATTTTCAAGATCTTTTAATGTTTTCTTGAATTTTCAAGTTCTTTTCTTGAATTTTCAAGATATTTAAAAGATCTTGAAAATTCAAGAAAAGAACTTGAAAATTCAAGAAAACATCTTATCTTGAATAAATGGAAATTAAAAAAAAGTGAAGTGGCCCTAATGGACTTCTGTAGTGGGTAGACAATGTTGGCAATGTAGCTAGTATTAACGTTATATATAGTTTGAGGTGTGTGTGTGTGTGTGGGGGGGGGGGGGGGGAACAGTTTAATAAATGTGACAATCAATACCAGCTAAATAACGGGTTCAGTGGAATAAAGGGGCTAAGTCCATAAGGAATTAGTCCCCTTCTTCCACTGACCCCTTTTATTATTTGTTAATGAACTTAGTCCCCTTCTTCCACTCTGATCCCTTCAATTATTTGTTTACACACTTAGTCCTCTTCTTCCAAGGGTCCCTTCAATTATCTGTTTTTATCCCGTCAACACAGTGCATATGTGCCGTGAAACACGGTGCCGTGAAACATTTTTGATATCCTGTCAATACGACCTAATCACTGCGTATGAATATTTGCGTTGGCTGCGGTTATTTGTATTGCATTTTACAGCTATTTGTAGATGTTGACGGGATAAATAGAATAGTAGTAGTACTATGAATGGGAAAACAGAGCCTCGCCCATACATATACATATACATATCTGGCGGGCAGAGCCTCGCCCATACATATACATATACATATCTGGCGGGCAGAGCCTCGCCCATACATATACATATACATATCTGGCGGGCAGAGCCTCGCCCATCCCGTTTCCTAAGCCTTGCCAGATATTTTTCCCATTCAAGGCACTAACCTACTATTCTCTATTTTCCTTATTTCTGAACCAAAGTATATGTTGTGACCACTCATTTGAACCGTCTCGGCGAGACGGTTCAAATGGTGGTCACAACATATACTTCTGATGAGAAATAAAGAATTTTTTTCCCATTCACGGCACTAACCTACTATTCTCTATATTGTCACTCCATCATATCTTAAGCAATTCATAGTGTCACTCCATCATATCTGAAGCAATTGGGTATTTCAATATTGTACTACTACAATACTACGGGGCGCCATGCAGGACAGGTTAATTATGTGTACAAAATTGAGTTTTGTAACACTAAAAATCACAAAATTCAATCCTGTGTCACAAAATTCAATTCTGTCAATTCTGTGTCACAAAATTCAATTCTGTGTCACAAAATTCAATTCTGCATACGTTTCGTATACAAAATTCATTTTTGTTATAAAGGATTCAATTTTGTAAGACAGAATTGAGTTTTGTGAAGAAAATTCAGTTTTGTGGGACAGAATTCATTTTTGTCCACAAAAATTAGTTTGCATAGGATAGTCTATGTCATCTCTACGTTGATTGGTTGAGATCGGTCTTAGTCCATTTTACTAGATGGTGGTGGAGTACACTTGCAGTTTAAATATTTCAATGCGAAAATATAACCCAATATATCAATATTATACTTCTTTATGGACAGTTATTTTGGTTATATTATGATTACAAATGAGTGGTCACACCATATAAGCATATATACCTTGAAGGAGAAATAAGAAAAATATTTAGAATTTTCCCTCAATTATGTAAACAGGGTCAAACATAAAGTAGCCGGGACATAGCTAGACCTGAGAGCATGCCCATATATAGAGAATACCAGGCTAGTGTATTTTGATATCAAGTTTATCAGGCAAGGCTAGGAAACGCGTAGGAATTCCGAGGCTTGCCGAGGAATTCCTACCGTTTCCGAGCCGAGCCTGATAAACTTGATATTAAAATACACTAGCCTGGTATTCTATTTATCAGGTAACGTTTTATGCTCGAAAATGACATTAGATGACGTCGTATTCTAACAGTAGATCTAACCTTGTGAAACAAATGGTATTGGATCTGTGTCTACTAGTTGCGAAGTTACGTGTTCGCAACTATGTGTCTACATGGATTATTTACAGTATATACCATCTTAGTATCCATGGTATCTACACAAATACTACAAATGGTTTCCTCAAATGGCCCAATACACACATTCTGTTTATAAACACAGACAGCAGTCAGAACACAGGCCACAGCGCGTGTATTATTGATTTAACTGGGGCAGATGTACCTTGCGATACACACAATACATGACGTCAGTACTCGCGGGAGATCTACATGTACATGAATTATGTGTACAATTATAACGCAAATGAGTTTAAATACGAATGGGTTTGTCAACGTTTGACTGTTTGGAGATAGTTGAAGCAAAATGGCATAATGAGAAATGAATCATCGGCAGAATGAGAAATGAATCATCGACATTGAATGTGTAGATCGGCGACCGTGACCCATTTCTCCAGTGCAGTTTCTGACCAATGGTAGTCCTTCTTACATGCATGTGCAGAATTGACAGAATTGAATTTTGTGACACAGAATTGAATTTTGTGGCACAAAAGTGAATTTTGTGACACAGAATTGAATTCTGTGGCACAGAATTGAATTTTGTGGCACAAAAATGAATTTTGTTGACAACATTGAGCCATGTCCCACTTGGCGCCCCGTACAATACTACTACTACTATTCTCTATATGAACTTAGCCAACTTATTTAACTGACCCCTTCACGTATTACCAGACATCGGATTTAGGAGCACATCTCGTTCTAAATTTTCTTGTGCACATTCAATTGTATTATTCGTACGAAATTTAGTGACACATGTCATTCTAAATTTTATTTGTGCACTTACAAACTTATTCGTACGAACTTTAGTGTCACGAACTCATGGGCAAAGTCTCATTTTGCTCTAATATTCGTACTCTTTGTCTTTCTGGCGTATGTTGAAGGTTTTGTCTCAAATGTCTCGCATATAGAATCAGGGCTCCAGATAAGGAATTAGTATTTTCACTCCATCATTTCTGAAGCAATTGGGTATTTCAATATTTTAATTGGGTAAAATAAAATCACACTACTGTTTACACATCAACAGACAGCAATTATTTAATTGTTTGCTTCTAAATGAAAACATGTCTTGGCATTTCATTTGAATTGTCTCCTTGGAGACAATTCTAATGAAATGCCAAGATATGTGTTTTCATGGAAAAATAAGAAAATCTATATTTGTGGTCTGTTTATTGTTTTCTGTAGCATGATAAAGGTACCACAAATTTGTTATTGCTTTTTGATACTCACTACTTCTGATTTATATTGGGTTTTTGGCAATTTTAATTGGGTGGGTATTTACCCAAATACGCAGCTTATCTGGAGCTCTGTAGAATATTTGGTTGTTCGGTTTTTCGCAAAGTACATGACTTATATCAATCAATCACATCATCTTATTTCACGAAAGTTGCGAAAACATGAGGTATATACTAACTGAAACTATGATAAACATGGGGAGATAATTTGGTTTGGCATAAGTTCGCATTTTTTCGCTATACATGTACAACTCGGGAAAGACTTTGAAACTTCTTTACTTTCGTTATGAAATGACCGTGCATGTACTATACCAAATTTAGAAAGCAGTTTCCAGAGCTCCAGATAAGGTGCGTATTTGCGTAAATACCCAATTAAAATTGCCAAAAACCCAATTGAAATCAGAAGTAGTGAGTATCAAAAGCAATGAGAACAATTGTGTACCTTTATCATGCTGCAGAAAACAATAAACAGACCACAAATATAGAATATTTTTCTTATTTTTCCACGAAAACTCATCTTGGTATTTCATTAGAATTGTCTCCAAGGAGACAATTCTAATGAAATGCCAAGATATGTTTTCATTTCGAAACAAACTATTCAATAATTGCTGTCTGTTGATGTGTAAACAGTAGTGTGATTAATTTTACCCAATTAAAATTTTGAAATACGCAATTGCTTCATAAATGATGGAGTAACACTACTCAATTTACTAATTCCTTATCTGGAGCCCTGAGTTTCCATTATAGACTCTAATGTAATTAATTGAAATAACATACATTAATAACTATCGATTGCAAAACATGATTATAATACTGGAAAATAACTAGCGTTGCGAACGCTAGTTATTTTCCAGTATTATAAACATGTTTACCGATCCCATTTTTTCGCCAGGCAAGTTATAATGCTTATAGCGACACTTGTTGTCAGAAATACGATACAAATCTACAATTCACCTATTGTTCCTAATCTGTTTGGTCGCTTTCTAGGTATAGAGAAAATGTGTCATTAGAAATACCTCACAGACAATCCGTAGGTAGGCAGATTGTGAACCGTGGTTGTGCAATTCAAAATGGCGGCTAGACGAAATGTAGGTCACCGATTTAGAATGACATGTGATGACACGACGGGTGGTTTTCTATGAAACGCGGCACACAATTATGGGGATTACCTTTTGTTAATGTTTATAGGTTGCGTGGTTGGCAGTTACACTTAACACTTGTATAGACAAAAAGACGGCCCATTACTGATTACTATCTATCAATTAATGCCTCGCTCGTTTGCTTGTACCTATACCGCAGTCATATGAATTGATGACTCACATTTTGTCAATGACCACTACAAACCATGTCAATGGCACACAAGCTCTGGTAAAATGAAATCACACAACTGTTTACACATCAACAGACAGCAATTATTGAATAGTTTGCTTCGAAATATCTTTGCATTTCCTTATAATTGTCTCCTTGGATGTGTTTTCATGAACAATAAGAAAACTATGCTATATTTGTAGACTGTTTATTGTTTTCTGCAGCATGATAAAGGTACCATAACATTTTTATTGCTTTTTGAAACTCGCTTCTTCTGATTTCAATGGGGTTTTTGGCAATTTTAATTGGGTATTTAAGCAAACGCAGCTTATCTGGAGCTCTGTCATCAGCATCATTACACGTGTCTGGGTCTGTATATCTATCTGACTAATGTACACGTGAATTCCCACATGACGGTCCTGATGAAATTGATATCTGTGACCGTGACTGGAGAAATTGGGCTTACTGGATTTGTGACCTCTACTCCTGTAACCTGGTAACGATATACATGTATATTGCTTGTTAGAAACATGACGTGTGTTTCATTGATGAAATGGCGAACAGGGCAGGGGGCCGTTTCACTAAAGTTCTTACGACTAAAATGTTCGTAAGCGCAAATTTAGAATCGTCTGTAAATTTCAATTGATGGATTTACATTTATTGAGCATAGGCTGCATATGCAGCCTATGCTCAATAAATGTAAATCCAACAATTATTTACAAGAAAACATTGTTAATGTGAAATTTACAGACTATCATAATTTTGCACTTACGAACATTTTAGTTGTATGAAGTTTAGTGAAACGGGCCCCAGGTCCTGATCAGACTGCGCGGATGTGCAGGTTTGTCTGGGTCTACACTGGTCAAAGCCCCAAATTAGCTCCGGCGTCGTAAACCATATCTCGCTGATATTGATTTCAGTAATGGTTTCCGTAAATGACGTCGACAGTTGACACAAGATTTTGAGCTCTCACGGAATGGATTTGCACATGAGCTGTGTGCGTCACATTTCAACGACATTTTATTCAAAATGTTTCAATAAGGAAGATAATACGGGGGCTGTTATCATATTGCATATATGTGGCTGTGACAGGCGAACAGTGGATTATAGGATTCGCGACCAGTGTATATCCAGATCAGCTTGTGCATCCGCACAGTCTGATCAGGGTCTGCACTGTTCGCCATGTCATCAATGAAACGCACGTCGTGTTTCTTTCAAGCAATATATATCGTTATCATACGGAGCCGCGCTATGTCCGGTTTCTCCTACCATAGTCACATATGCATATGTCTAGCCAACATATACCGAACTTTATAGATACAATCAACGGGTAGTGTGTGTTCCTTTTTGTTTAGTTTGCGAAATAGCACTGACATAGAGTCACATGTTTTCGTTGATAACCAGTATTCAAACAAACGTAGGATAGTCGCGAAGTCGCTCAGATAACATAAGATAACACATATACATAGTGACCTGCTAAATATACTGTGTCTCTTATGAGATCTCAGATATTCAATACTTGTTTTTTCCTTCGCTTAATGACCAACTATTTACCTGGGGGTCGTTTCACTAAACTTCGTACGACTAAAATGTTCGTAAGTGCAAATTTAGGATCGTCTGCAAATTTCAATTGATGGATTTACATGTATTGAGCATAGGCTGCTTATGCAGCCTATGCTAAATACATGTAAATTCAATAATTGTTTGCAAGAAAACCTTGTTAATGCGAAATTTTCAGACTATCATAAGTTTGCACTTACGAACATTTTGAACATTTTAGTCGTACGAAGTTTAGTGAAACGGGCCCCAGATCATCGTTTGATTCAAAGATAATTGCTTTGTAAATGTGATGGAATATATGTAACACTGCCTCGTTACTGTATCCTATATGGCACATGGGGTGGCCAAGTCGGCCATCTTTGTGTGCTCAAGCCATCAGCCAGTTCACCTGTTCTGCCGTTTGACACAGAACTCGAAATGTGAAGTAGAACATATGATATATTGTAGCTAATCACATGTATCACTTTTACCTGGCCAACCACACAACACATACCATATATACCCACTACTGTACTCTGTTATTAGCTACCAATCCAGTGACATGTAAGCAGTTACCTGAGTGTATTGGATCGTATAGTGTCTACTCATCTACTATGCGAGTAAATATGGCTTTACCTATGGGTAACGTGTACAGCAACATAGGCTGTGCATCAGATTTTTGAGATTGATGGGAGAAATGCTCAGATATCTCGTATTTTGTATAGTTTGCTGGCATAATATTTATAGCATGCCGTTGTCATATCTGTATATTATGTATTGCACCAAATTGTATTTGTTTTGCTGTCATATTATTTGCTGTATGTGTCAAACGCACGAAGTGGTGAAACTGTACGATGGATGGTACATACACAGGTGGCGAAGATAGCAACTCAATGATCCATATAGTATACAATATCAAGACAATATTCACATACGTTATATTCATATATCACATCACTCTTATGAAGCAATTATTATTGAAGTCAGGTGTATCTATCTATCACCTAATACCATAACTCATTGTATGCTGAAGATTTCTTGGTGGAAAATCCTAAATAGTTTCATTATATGTGCTTAAAAGTATGTCGTGTCCACCATTTGAACCGTCTCATCGAGACGGTTCAAATGGGTGGTTACAGCGTATACTTTCACTGAGAAGTAACACATAAAAATAAGATTCATACCCGTATATGTGTATTTCAATTTTAATGGGTTAATGCTCAATTAATTAGCAGATCTTGCATGAGTGATGATTTAACCCTTTCACCCCTAAGTAACTGAATGGGCTGCGATATGTTCGTTTTGCAACCAAACCAATCATCGCAAAATGATTTTCAGACTATTCCATTTATAAAAAGGGTGTATTTGTTTTTCTCAAAAATATGAAAATTACTTTCAAACAGTGCAGATCCTGATGAGACGGCTCGTTACGAGCCGGCTCATCTGGATCTGCACTGTTTGCATAAACCAACCGATATAGCGGGCTTTCGAGTTCAAAAGGTTAATATGATATTTATTAAACGAGTTTACTGATTCTACAAGAAAGTAAACTATGCTGAGTGTATTATGAAATTAGTCAACGAGTTTAATAAATACCATACTAAAGCATCACAAATGTTATATTTTATTTATTGCAAAATTCCTTCGGACTCCACACACTTTAAACAGACCAAATGTATTATACACCCCCAGTAAACGCAGTAATGGTTTTATTCCTTAATTATATACAATAATTTATGTTTTTTTATTCAGTATATAAGAGATCAACACAATACATCTGCGTCCCATAAACATGATAAAGTACGAAAAGTATGTATGCACCTCAACCGTAATAATCTCACGTTCAGTGAATGGTGAAATATGAGTCATGAATTTCCATAGTAACGAATGAAACAATTAACATCCGGCGTCTTAAGGACACACTTCATAGAAAAATAGTTTTGATATTTACTTCATAATAGTGATGAGATACATGTATAAACTATATCTGTAGCCGATTTCATCAAAACTGCAAAGTATACTTATCTAGCAAAGTATACTTTGAGGGAGTAATCATTTATTTTTCCCGAAATGCATTATTTCATATAGAACTAACGACTGCATATATTTGATGATTAAAAGTATGCAGAATTATTATACTGACTTTATTACATTATCACAGCCAATTTGGCTGTGGTAATGTAATCAATTCAGTATAATGAAAATTAATAAATTTATCCGTAAATTGAAAATTTCTCCCTCAAAGTATACTTTGCTAGAAAAGTATACTTTGCAATGTTGGTGAAATAGGCTACTGAACATGGTCTTGTCAGTGTATTCTACAGAGCATAGTGTTGCCTTCTCAGCCATCTTTATAAGTCATCGGTAATTTTCATAGAGAGCTTGTCCATACAAATGTGTCTCAACTCAATACGCAGTATTAATGTTTGCCCTAGTTTTTCGACCAATTAAAGTCCAGCATTCGTCTCATTTAATCGCACAGTGCGACGCTTTTGCCAATATCTATTACATTAATAAGTAAATGTTGCAATACGTGCAAAGTTATATTTATATCCAGACGTTACAGTTTGTTGTCAGAAATGCACGCCCGGCTGTGACGTTTACATGTGCGCTGCAGTTCACATATTGAATGTTTAATAAACTAATTTCTCGCTCGCTACATTCGATCCTACGAAGAACATGGTAAGATATTATCCATGTACATGTTTTCATTCATATTTACAATTATAGCTCTATACACACGTCCGTGTATTTAGGAATCTATTATCATTGAAACACGATAATGCTCTGCAAAGTCAGTATGTCACCCCTTATTATCTTACCTGGACTACGTCATGTTAATTTATGGACAAGGATTTTAAGTCCAGTTTTGAGAAATGGGTGAATAATGACAAATACTGCGTATCCAGGTCGGACGGCTCGCTACGAGCCGGCTGATCTCAACGGAGCGTTTGCAAATGTTTATTATGGTCCCTGCTGTTGACCTGGCCAATGAAGAATGGGATTTGAAAAAAAAGACACAGCGCCGTCAAGATCAGTAGGCGCATACGCCCAGTCTGATCAGGACATACCATGTTCGCCATTCAGTCAATATTACGTGTTATGTCACATTAAAGGTACATGCCCACTCAGTAGGCACATGTTATTTACATCAGAGACATCATCTGACATATTTTCTGGCAAAAATAAATATTCATTCACCGTTATTCCACGTATTGATTGGCACTCTTATGCATTTTATATTAACCGTAAATTTACACACTGATATCAGGCGATAACCGTGTTTCCTTAAAATGTTAACGGACATTACTATTTATTCTCTGTATTTACTTTTTTGATGTACAATGATCATACTTGATAATCTGTCGAAAATGTTATTTTTTCAGGTGACGCATTTAATTAGTATAAATAATTAACAAATATCATGCCTCATTTTCATATTAAAATAGCCTGATACAACCGCGCGTCACTATCTGTAAAATAAATATTACTAAATGATTATATCTGTATAGCGGGCACTCGTAATTTTTAGAACTGGTGGAATAGTGACACAATTATACACTTATTTAATTCCTATAAAGAACAATGTGTGCCTACTGCGTGGGCATGTACCTTTAAGATACGCATTTTGATCGGTTCATTGATTATATGGCCATACACATGTCGTAATGTCATTTTTGTATTAGCAGGCGGATCAAAAAGAACGATTATTGACACGTTTATGATATTATTGTCATGGAAACCGATTTCTACAAACAGAATAACATATTATGTATTTGTCCATTATCGAGAAACCGTCGTGTTCACAGGGCACGTTTTTAGCTCACCTGAGCGAAGCTCATGTGAGCTATTGTTACCGCAATGTGTCCGTCCGTCGTCCTGTCGTCCGTCAGTGAACATTTTCAAACGTCTTCTCCTCGGTAACCATTGGATCTATAGTCACCAAACTTCATGGTCATGGTCCTTAGGTAGGGGGATTACAAAATTGTTAAAATGACATCATTACGTAATCCAAGATGGCCGCCGTCTAAAAATAGCACAAATTCTTCAAAAATCTTCTTCTCAAGAATCGCCAACCGTATTTCGACAACAATTGGTAGGAATGATCGATGTACAATGCTCTTTCAAAGTTGTTAAAATGGTGACCCTGTGGTCAAACATGGGCGTGGCCCGTGGGGTCAAATTGGGGTCAAATTTTATTTTGGACCGAATATGGTTATGTCTATATCAAATCGAAGGTATCAACGAGGCGATCACTCTGGTGCATTTTTTGTCGAAATCGGATGGTTATGTCATCAAAGATGGCCGCCAAAAGGTCAAAAGGTCAAAAGGTCGTTTTTAGCTCACCTGAGCGAAGCTCATGTGAGCTATTGTTACCGCAATGTGTCCGTCGTCCGTCGTCCGTCGTCGTCCGTGAACATTTTCAAACGTCTTCTCCTCGGTAACCATTGGATCTATAGTCACCAAACTTCATGGTCATGGTCCTTAGGTAGGGGGATTACAAAATTGTTAAAATGACGTCATTACGTAATCCAAGATGGCCGCCGTCTAAAAATAGCACAAATTCTTTAAAAAGCTTCTTCTCAAGAACCGCCAACCGGATTTCGACAAAACTTGGTATGAATGATCGATGTACATTGCTCTTTCAAAGTTGTTAAAATGGTGACCCTGGGGTCAAAAATGGGCGTCAAATTTTATTTTTGACCGAATATGCTCATGTCATATATCAAATTGAAGGTATCGATGAGGCGATTGCTCTGGTGCAATATTTCTCGGAATTGGATGATTATGTCCATGATGGCCGCCAATATATTCGAGATTTTGAACGTCTTTTTCTCAGGAACCACATGACCGATGCTGGTCAAACTTTATAGTAAGTTAAGATCCTTAGGTCTCACGGGACAGTGGGCAGCTAGCTTTAAAAAGTGGGTGGACGATTTTCTACATACTTCACTACCGACCCTGATTGTGAGAGGCGGTGATTTTTATAAGTCACCCGCCGCCCTCAGAAAAGCAGTCAATTTTGGTTATTTTCAACCGTCCCGTGATGCCTTAAGGGAGAAGTCTGATATTTCAAGGTGTCATATTTCACCTCTAACCAGTATTGTTTGACAGAAGAACATGTCCCAAGATAACATCCAGCAGTTTTAGTTTACTGCTCTCAAATATGCAGGGTTCTGCAGGGCTGGAGGTAAGCATGGTATTTTGCTGTCGATACACCGAAATGAAACTTCGCGTTTCGCCATTTTGGGGGTGGGCCATATCCGCGCCACATTTCGACATCAGCTTTCATTTTGTACATTTTTCTTTGTTTGCGTTTTACGTAAAATTGATGAAATTAGCAATATAGAGCGAGACGAGCCGTTTCGGGGAAAAAATATTTCCCCTTAAGGTCTCACGGGACAGTGGGCAGCTAGCTTTAAAAAGGGGGTGGACGATTTTCTACATACTTCACTACCGACCCTGTAAGTTACACCAGTGTGTCTAGAAAAATAGGTTTATGAATATTTCTTGACTTTGGGAGGCTTGACTAGGTGTAGTTTTTAGAGTATTTCATAATTCTACGAAACTGAATGTTAGCTCCGGTTGATTTTGACATCTTGGAAAATGGCGCATGCTATGCTGTCTCGCCAGTACGGTTTCGTGTCAGAATTTAAGGTATTTTTCGGGCATTTGTAGCGAAAATTTGAGCTGGTTATGACCCCGCTTTGAAATCATTTTCATAAAATGGTGTGGTGTTACAAGTGATAGAACAAGACATAACAAAGTATCTGTGCCTCATATTTTCATGAAAACAATTCCGATAAATTCAGTCGTGTTGAAATTTCTGGCCAAAAATAGGTGGGTGTGGTAACTTTGTAAAAAATTAATTGAACACATCTGATGCGGTTACTGAATTTTTATTGTGGCGCGCGATTTGTACTTCATTTGCGAGTATTTTTCAATACTTGTCGCAAGAGCCTCCTTAACTGATTGTGAGAGGAGGTGATTTTTATAAGTCACCCGCCGCCCTCAGAAAAGCAGTCAATTTTGGCTATTTTCAACCGTCCCGTGATGCCTTAGGTGAATCATTTTCAGATTTGGTAAAATTAGAGTCATCGCTTAATCCAAGATGACCACCATCTAAAAATAGCACATTTTTAAAAAAAGAACACATGAACTCAATGTCACATTCTCCTCTGGTGTTCATGGAGTCAGGTGAGCGAATTAGGGCCATCATGGCCCTCTTGTTTAAAGGGACCTGTACCAATGTATGTGGTGTATGCGCATGTGTTTAAATATGTGGTCATCATTTTGGTGTTATACGGTAGATTTTGTATATTTCAGTGGATTTTGGCGAATTTTAAGTATTTTGTGGAGTGGATTATTTTGGTGGATTTTTGTGGATTTGGGTATTTTGGTGGTTTGGGTAATCTTTAAATAGTTGTGCACACCAACTGATACTCAAACCGAACACACGATATAAAACATCAATTATATGCACAATGATCACGGTTCCGGTATTTACTTCAACGTTCATCACCCTCTCTGTACTGATATAAACATCCGGGCATTTACGTGTAACTCGCGGCTGGTACCACTGACGTTGGGTATAATTTTATGTCTGTAACCATGGTAACGCAACTTACAAGTCGCCCTGCGTTACAGACAGACATATCGGGTTATGGTATTGTATGTTGCTAACGATGACACACGTCACCATAAGACACCAAAATACGAACCGTTCGTCAAGCACAATAATCCATAATTTGTTCTCTTGGATAATAATGTTATACATATACGTGTTTGTTACTGGAGAAATGGAGCTTATGGGTTTTTGCTACCAGTGTAGATCCAGATCAGCCTGTGCATCGGCACAGTCTGATAAGGATCTGCTCTATTCGCCAGTCCAACAACGAAACACCCATCGTGCTTCTAACAAGTAATATATATCGTTATCAGGATACAGGAGTGATCTACAGTGGGGTCACTGTATTTGATCAGAAGCAGCAACTGGTCACACATTCCATAAGCCCCATTTCTCCAGTCACAGACACAGCCACATATAATGGTTCATTACCCACAACCCCACTACTATTGGTAGTGGTTTTGTGAGTTATCAAGAATATTTACAACATATGCTATTTAATTCTTTGGAAATATAAATGTATATCGTTACTTTTACACAACCGCCTGCGTCAATCTTGCCCAGCTTATCAACGTTTCTGAACATCTATTGACAATGCCAACTCGCAATCAAGCAATTTGATTGTCTGAGCCTGAACTGTAGCTCAGGCTCAGACAATCAATCTGCTTGATTTCAACTGGGACTAATGATTATGTTTGGTCCCTGATTTCAACCACAACATTCATGTATTCCGATAGCTGCACGTTTTCCGCTGTATAGGCAACATGGTTCACTATATCGCTACACCACAGTCAACGTAAAAGATGTGCTGAAATATAGAAAACACCTGCTGGGTGTTAACGTTCATACTTCGCTATATTGTTAATGAGGGACAATTCTACAATATGACACAAACATATTGCCATAAACGTACCTAATAAAGTGTGTATTAGAGAACACTTCTTAGGTCACTCTCCACGGAGTAGAAAGTAAACAAAGAGCGCTTCAAACGCACATTTGGAAATACTACTCCGTCATAACGCTTATGTGTAGTGTAATGAAATGTAATTAGAGTTATGTACTCGGGACTAGTATTTTGAAATCAAGAAATTAACCAATATTGGCAATACAACGCATATGTGGCTGTGACTGTAGAAACGGGGCTTATGGTATTTTTCGCGTTTTGATTGGTCAGTTGAGCCCATATTACCCGTCAAGCCCGTCAACCTGGCTCACATAGTGTCTATATAGATTCGGGCTGGTGATATGACTGCATGTTGACTGTGTATATAGAGACACAATAATGTATAATACCGCTTGCTAGAAGCACGACGAGTGCTTCATCGTGTAATGGTGAACAGTGCAGATCCTGATCAGACTGCGGATGCAGTCTGATTTGGATCTACACTGGTCGCAAAAACCCATTTATCCAGGCACAGTCGCATATCACCGTATATCTTCACTTTTACATGATTTTATTTTTTTGCTGCGCATAAGTCTAGTGTATGTATATGCTCATGGTGTATAATAATATCCGGATTCCGACACCTATGAATAATGAAGTACATTTTACAAGGTCTATATAGTTACACTTGGTTAAGTCCGTTAACAAGTGGTTGCTATTTATGTCGGGGTGTCTGAACACAATTTTAACCCGTCAACACAGTGCGTATATGCCGTGAAACATTATGTAGTGAAACATTTTTGATATCCTGTCAATACGACCTAATCACTGCGTATGAATATATGCGGTTGTCATACTAGTCGATTCTCCGATTTTGAGGATGCGGCTGGGGTTATTTGTAGGTGTTGACGGGATAAATAGAATAGTAGGTTATTGCCGTGAATGGGAAAACATATCTTGCGCGGCGGTTACATATACATGTACATGTATTTCCAAAATAGCCCACATGCTGTTGGTACATGGAGAGCCTGAACGGAAAGCATTAGACAATACATTTAGGTAAAGCTGTATGCATGCTATCGACACATACTACAAACACAGATGGCATGACTGAGTGTTTGTTCGTCTGTGTGCCCACTTTATGTGTTCAATCATTACAACGACATTTTGTTCTTACACATGGGTGTTTTATCCTCAATACCGATTGTACACTTTTACCTTCAATGCCAATTAATTAATTTTATTATTTATTGAAAATAAATAACCTCACCTCGATTTGAAACTGAGATTTTGCTTTAGGAGAGACCTTTGGAGCGCGAGTGATGTAGCAAATAGAAATGTCTTAGATGTGGGAATTTTGTGTAGCTACTAATGCTCAAACACTACACACAAATCGCCAATTATCTACACATTCACCGTTCCGAACTTTCCGGCCCCGTTTATGCTGCCAAAGGACTTCTAGTTACTAGTATACGTTATATGCGTAATTCGCGGGATGTGACGTAAATTGTATGTTGGTATAACAATGCACCCAACTCACCAGATATGCTGAAATAGCCCACAAAAGACCGAAATATGAACCGTTCTTCAAGAGTATGCGATCTGTGAATCAAAGGACTGAGCGTCCTGAAATTATTCGCAGTATGTGTTTGTGGATGTCACAGAGACTAATAATTAATCTACAGTAGAAAGCGTTTCGCGAAATATAAGCGCGGGAATTTCACAGCAACAACAAACAAGAACAACGAGTTAAACATTTATTTTTGGAAAATCCAAAATGATAAATAGATTTCTATTCCGAGACCTATTCTAAAACGAAATCGAAGATTGTATTCATGCACCGAACCATGGAGTTATGAATCGCGAATAATCGAGTATGCCGGTTAATCGCCGCACCCTTACAATAACATTCATTTAGCAAAACAAAAAATGCAAACACAACATTTGTATCACACTAAAAAGGCGATGAAGCTAAGTTGTTATTTTTGATGGCGTAAGACCCGTGTTTTTCAACCCGCAAACAATGTGCTGCGACCAACATAAGCTCATTTGCATAAAAGCTGTAAGACCTCACATTTGTATGTTGGTCGTATAATCCTTCGCTAACGCTTGAATAATAAAAGTACATTACTCGTCACGTTACACGCACCACCGCCTGAGTAATGAACAAATAAGTCGAAATAATAGTACATAATTTATATACACGTTCGACTAACCCAGTTACACATACGTAGTATACACCATTTATTTCTGATATAAATGTACACTACATGTATGTGGATGATGTGTAAGGTCACAAACCGCATTCAAAGGTACATGCCCACTCAGTAGGCACAAACTGTTCTTTATAGGAATTAAGTAAGTGTATACTTGTGTCACTATTGCACCAGTTCTCAACATTACGAGTGCCCGCTATACAGATACAATGATTTAGTAATATTTATTTTACTGATAGTGACTCGCGGTGGTCTCAGGTTATTTTCATTATAGGAATGAATGGCATTTTTGTGGAATTTATCGGCGTATAAACTTGGAAAAGTCACGGGAATACTGGACGAAGGCCGGAAGGCCTCGTCCAGTATTCCCGCGACTTTTCCAAGTTTATATCCCCGATAAATTCAACAAAAAGGCCATTCATTCCTTATAATTCCTGCATTTGAAATAAATTCATCAAGAAAATGTGTTTATTTTCCGTTTTCTTAAGAATTATTTTAACTGCGCCTCACGGTTACGGAAAGTAGTTCGGCGTGGGAGTTTACTGGGATATACATTTTGGACAGAGACTTGCTACGAGCCAATCAAATGTTAAGGAATTGTGTAAATATTGTTGTGCTGGAATTATATGCAAATGAGGCATGGTATTTTTTTATTTATTTATACTAATTAAATGTGTCACCTGAAAAGATAGTATTTTCGACAGATTATAAAGTATGATCATTGCACATCCAAAAAATAAATACGCAGAATAAATGGTAATGTCAAGAACATTTTGTGCCTACTGAGTGGGCATGCACCTTTAACACATTGTCCGATATAGGTCCCGGAATTCACCAAATGGCTGCCATGTACAGCTATTGGTATAATATAAATTGCAATATGTAAGTGACGTTAGGATATTTTCAACGAGTGGTGAGCATGCTGGACCCGTGTGGTTGCGAACAGTAACTATTGCAATCTACTCCCGTTCCGTCCGTAGCCCAGATGGGCTACGGACGGTACGGGAGTCAATTGCAAGAGTTACTGTTTGCAACTTGGACCCGTGTTGAAAAAAAGCACCTTCTGAACACGTTCTGCAAGTCCGTACTTGCAGTCATGCAGTTTGATTGGTCGAGACTGAGCACAGATCAGCCTGGACCAATGAAACTCCATGAATTTCGAGCATGGTAATGGACTACGTGCTCGGCAGGTTTTTTAAGTACTGTATGGTGGCATATAGTTGCCACGAAGATGTCGAGATGTTGACATACATGTAATGTATCCCAACATGTCGACTTAAATATATATGCGACACGACATGTGATTGTGTAAATACGGTTACAACATTTAAAATATTTTTCATAAATAAAGTCAAAAGTTGACAAAATTTTCAGGGTACTCTGAAAATGTTGTTAACTTTTGAAGCCATTTACGGAAAATATTGTAAATTTTGTAATCGTATTTAATTAAATTTTCGCAGATGTCCGAAGGTACAACATCACATATCGTGTCTCATATAGACATTGCCACGTCCATGATACAGTGGGGTCAGCGTGTAAGTGCACACACGAACGAACACGACATGTTGGAACCAACCTGTCGTATTCGTTCGTGTGTGCACTTACACGCTGACCCCACTGTATATCTTCTGTATGACTGTGCACTCAAGATAGCCAATGACTGGCGCGTAACATGGAGACTGGCCCGTAACCCTTATCCGAGATGTGTTTATCATTGCAGATTGTGAAACATTGTCAAGATGGCTGATCCTTACGCGGGACAAGCTCCACCACCAGGTAAGTGGACAAATAAAACGCTTGACCAGTAGCCGATATCACCAAAATTGCAAAGGATAACTTATCTTGCTAAGTACACTTTGAGGGCGAAATTTTCAATTTGAGAATACATTTATTATACTGAATGTATTACATTATCACAGCCATTGTGGCTGTGATAATGTAATACATTTAATATAACAAATACATGCAGTCGTTAGTTCTATATGCATTTCGGGAAACATAGATGATTACTCCCTCAAACTGTACTTAGCTAGATAAGTATGCTTAGCAATTTTGGTGAAATCGGCTGCAGACTAAACACGAACATAAGTATGCATGTAGCCACATACCCGGACTGTGTCTAACATGTTTAAGACGTTAAACGAAATGCTAGTCTTTGACAGCCATGTACGAGTATACCATTCATTTATAGATTTGTGAATTCATAATCAACCCTTAGTATAGTAAAGCTGGGACCCGTTTCCCTAAACTTCGTACGACGAAAATGTACTTAATTGCAAATTTAGGATCGTCTGGAAATTTCAATTGATGGATTTACATGTGTTGAGCATATGCTGCATATAAATGTAAATCCAATAATTGTCTACAAGAAAACATTGTTAATGTGAAATATACAGACTATCATAATTTTGCACTTACGAACATTTTAGTCGTACGAAGTTTAGTGAAACGACCCCCTGGTGTCTGGATTGGGAGGCGAACACATTGTCATTCACTTATAATGTTTTACCCACAAACTGTTTTATCGGGTTTTGTTTAGTTAATTACGCCCGTCGTCGGGGACCGATGTGCATTTATACTAACCAACCAACCAACTCAGCGCCGGCGTAAAAAAATTCACGTCGAAATAGGCACCGGATTCATACATGCAGTAAATACAGCGAGTGGCATCTCGTCAAGAAATCAGTGAATCTTTCGATGTGAAACAGCAGTCTGTCCATCTAGAGCTGTTACTAGAGCTGAATAGAACTGAGTGGCATCTAATCAATAAAACAGTCTCTTTATCGACGTGTCTGTCCATCAGTTACTAAATGAAAACAAAAGTTTATGGGGTAGCTCTATGTAAAAATGGATGGCATCTCGTTTTTTACGTTTTTCTTTTTTTTTTTACGTGAAACTCGAGTGTGTCAATCCATCCTTACAGCATACCAGCAACAGCCGGCCGGTGCCTATCCACCGCCCCAACCCGGTGCCTACCAGCAGCCGCCGCCCGGCGTATACGGTCAGCAGTCGACGGTGGTCGTCCAGCAGCCACAGCAGGTTGTCGTCACCGGCGGTTGCCCAGCCTGTGGGGTGAGTATATCTATAATACCAGGCCTCGAATTCATTCCGGATTGAATGCTGCCCCGCCTGTGGGGTGAGTATATCTACTACCAGGCCTCGAATTCATTCAGGATTGAATGCTGCCCTGCGTGTGTGGTGAGTATATCTACAATACCAGGCTTCGAATTAATTCAGGATTGAATGCTGCCCCGCCTGTGGGGTGAGTATATCTATAATACCGGGCCTCAAGTTCACCAAACTCCATTTTCAAATTTACCAAAATTCATTCATGTTTAAATAACCCGAGAATGTCGGGCCTCAATGTCACAACGATTCAATCAGGATGTAATACTTCCCCGCATTTGGGGTAAATATATCTAGGATACTGGGCCTGAAATTACCAAATATTTCTTCATGATTGACTACTGCCCCACGTGTGGCGTGACTAAATCTACAATACCAGGCCTCAATTTCAGCACAATTCACTATGGATTTAAATATTATGCTTGACAATTGAAGTGGTCGGTGAAATAAGAGTGCTAACTCCCTCATGGAATAACCCTTAACCCTTAGACAGTTATACACAACAATTGTCGTCTGCTGTTGCTTTTATATATTGCCTTATTTCTCAATAAAAACATGGTTTGGCATCACTTCAGAATCATTTCCAATTGGAAATGATTCTAAAGTGCTGTCAAAGCATGTTTTTGATGATAACAATGGAAAATAGAAAATAAACAGCCGACGACAAAAAATTAAGATTGTGGTGTAAGGGTTAATGTAGTATTGTTCTCATGATAACATTTTCAATATGAATTATTATCCCGTCAACACTGAGTATGTGCCGTGAAACACGGTGCCGTGAAACATTTTTGATATCCAGTCAATACTATTTTTGCATTTTAGAGCCATTTTTAGGTGTTGACGGGATAAATAGAATAATAGGTTAGTGCCGTGAATGGGAAAACATATCTGGCGCGGCACGGAAACGGGATGTGCTCGACAGAGCCTCGCCCATTCCGTTTCCTGAGCCTTGCCAGATATTGATTCCCATTCACGGCACTAACCTACTATTCTCTATTTATGTATGAACATTTTGCATCACAGAATTTTCCAAAAAAACGTTTCAGGTATATTCTTGAAATTCAAGCACTTCTTGAAAATTTAAATAATTATGATATCTGTAGAGATATTTCGTTCATAGCAAGTGTCTTTTGATATAAAATTTATCAGGCAAGGCTAGCAAACGCGGACGAATTCCTACAGTTTCCGAGCACCTGATGAAGTTGATATCAAAAGACACTCTGATTGGTATTAAATTGATCAAGTGCCAATTTATGTAACACAAATGTAAATATAATTTGAGAAAGTAAACATAGTGTGATTTTCATTGGAATTAACCTGGGCTTGTTTATTTCGCGTTACCACACGTTCGCCATTCGGTTCATCATCATTTGCGGCTATCTTACCAACTCTCAGCGATTCGCTCGTCGACACACTACACTACCGCCTCTACTCCGCTAATCTTGCAAATGTACGCCAATCACTTTATTTAAAAATGCTTCAATATCGTGGTTGCAATCAAACGGCTTGATTGACTGAGCCTGAGCTGTGCTACATCTCAGGCTCAGACAATCAAGCCACTTAATTGCGAGTTGCCAATACCAATAGATGTTCAGAAACGTCGAAACTCTGGGGACGATTAACGCAGGCGGTTATGTAGACGGCATGCTCTACTGTTACACAAAGGGGTCAGTGAGAGAAGGGGGCTAAGTCCATGTGGACTGGGACGTAGCCCCCTTCTGCCAATGACCCCTTCACACGCAATATACCATAAACTGTCAGGTCAGGCATTTGAAACCAGTGAAACAACGTTAATAGTATTGATCTAGTCTGTAGTGATTTGCGTTTTTGTTTTCATCGTTAATCAGCGTGTAATGAATATTTATTGTGTTAATTGTTAAGCAAACAAACCAAGGTCGGCTCACGCATTAATGATGCAGTATACACACTTCTGTTAAAATAAAAGCATTGTTGGTGACGAAGCACTTATACATTGAACGTATATGTATTTTTGAATGGACTACCACTGTAAGCGTTTGTTTCTACTAATTGCGACGCTGTAGTTGTATTATAAAACATTGTTACATGATTTCCGTTGTTTGCACATGTGCAAACATATAGCGCGTGCTGTTTGCACATGGCTTTAGGCAATGCTCATTCCGGGGCCGCGCGTAATGGAAGTGCCTTCATGACGTCACTACGCGGAAGTGCCTTCATGACGTCACTACTTCATGACGTTCATGACGTACATGACACGGCCCCGGAATATGCATACCGAAAATGATGTACGTGAATGGGACGATTTTATAAAAGTACTGAAAATACTGAATATAATGCTCAAATTACATCAGTTTTTTGTTGGAAATGTAACAATAACGTTTGATCATGATCAAACCTTATAATAGCATGATGTCATCACATTGTTGAAACTGACAGTGGGGTGAGTTGAGTGTGTTGGTGGCGGATGTGGTGTCGCGTGAGTTGGGTGTGTTGGTGGCGGATGTGATGTCGCGTGAGTTGGGTGTGTTGGTGGCGGATGTGGTGTCGCGTAAACATTTAACACGTTGAACCCGAAACACCGCTATGGCGTTTTATGCAAACAGTGCAGATCCGGATGAGCCAGCTCGTGACGAACCATCTCATCAGAATCTGCACTTTTGCAAGGGAGCTTCCTAAAATAATTCAATATGTGCACAATAACATACTTATAATTCAGCCAAGTTTACAGTGCAATGTCCCATCCGAGTGTTAGTTTTCCATTTCCAGTCGAACAGTTAATGATTAAATCTGGTAATATGTAACTTATTGGGGTAAAACGTTGTATGTGAAATAAGTGAAGCACAATGCTGCCCAGTACGGAAGCCCATTAGGGCCACTTCACTTTTTTTTAATTTCCATTTATTAAAGATGTTTTCTTGAATTTTCAAGTTCTTTTCTTGAATTTTCTTGAATTTTCAAGATCTTGATCTTGAAAATTCAAGAAAAGATCTTGAAAATTCAAGAAAAAAGATCTTGATCTTGAACATTCAAGAAAAGAACTTGAAAATTAATAGATCTTGAAAATTCAAGAAAAGAACTTGAACATTCAAGAAAACATCTTGAAAATTCAAGAAAAGATCTCGAAAATTCAAGAAAGTATCATGAAAATTCAAGAAAAGATCTCGAAAATCAAGAAAAGATAAAAAAAAAAAGTGAAGTGGCCCTAATGGGCTTCCATAGCCCAGCGACTGACTGGTGAACTATAATACTGAATATTGAACACACCTTTTTATAAATCCCCGTTTTTGTTCAAGTAACTTATATGGGTGATAGTCAGTGTACATGGTGCACTTTATAATGGGCCAATGCCAACTTCCGGGTTCAGGACAGCATTTCATTATTTTCAAGGAAGTCTTATCATCGTGATCTATCTGCGTAAAACGTGGGTGTTACTGGATAAATGGGGCTTATGTGTTTTGCGACCAGTGTAGATCCAGATCAGACTGTGCATCCGCACAGTCTGATCAGGATCTGCACGGTTCGCCATTACATCAATGACACGGTAATGCTTCTAACAAACACTACAGATCGTTATCAGGCTACAGGTGTGTGCTATTTGAGCATGAGCTGCACTGGTCACAAATAACACAATCCCCATATCTTCAGTCACTCAGCCACACGTATGGACCAATAAATATGCATACACGTAATACAGTATAAACAGATACATCAAACAATTTATAGTTTCACTCAGTGCAAATTTACTACACCACATATAGAAATATGCTTTCATAAAAGTTACTGGTTGAATTCTATACATATGATTATAGGAATGAATGGCCTTTTTGTGTAATTTATCGGGGGATAAACTTGGAAAAGTCGCGGGAATACTGGACGAAGGCCGGAAGGCCTCGTCCAGTATTGCCGCGACTTTTCCAAGTTTATATCCCCGATAAATTCAACAAAAAAGACCATTCATTCCTTATAATTCCAGCGTTTGAAATAAATTCATCAAAAAAATGTGTTTCTTTTCCGTTTTCTTAAGAATTATTTTAAAGGCCCTGAACGGCTCAGTATTACAATTTTCCGATTTTTTCAAACACAAAAACATGTTTGGCAACTGATTTAGTACACAAAACTAACATATATACTGCCTAATAGATACATCTCAAGTCTTGAGATTTACATCTTAATCGCAATGTGAAGACAACAAAAACTTGTTTTGTGTACCACTCAATGTAAAATGTCAATATTGACAAATTAATTTCCGTAACCCAACGGCTTCGGCTCGGAAGCGAGTCGATAAACTCCGGCTGTCGGAATTCATCGGCCGCGAATCAGGGAGTTGACCCGAGCGTCTATCGGAAAATCGATCGGACTTTGAACACGCACCTGCTGTTTGTTTATCAACAAATATTGATATTTTCATCGACTACAAACTCATTTTTGTACCAAAATGAATGCAAACAGTTTCAAAGTGTGTGTAAATAGAAACCTGTTGGATTTGTGTGTGGGAAAACCCAATAGGAGGCCAAATTCGGCAACTTGAGCCGTATAGGGGCTTTAACTGCGTCTCACGGTTACGGAAAGTAGTTCGGCGTGGGAGTTTACTGTGATATAAATTTGGACAGAGACTTGCTACGGGCCAATCAAATGTTAGGGAATTGTGTAAAAAATTTGTGCTGGAATTATTGCCCCATATACGTGCTCATCGAGGATCTTACAGAGTGATCATGTAATATGATTAAACAAGTTTACTGTTAAGAACGAGGCCAAGCAAGCACATCTTAACCAATCAATCCCACCGATTTCAAGCATGAATTTAAAGTACATTCTCAGAAAGTTTAATAAATATAATCACATTCTGCATTAAGGACACGTGTGACACATGCTCATCATTCGATTCAAGCATAATTGGTTCATAAATATGATGTGGTATATGTATAACATATATGTGAACATTCGCGTGTTACTGTATCCTATACAGCGCTTGGAGTTGCTATTGTCGGCGCAATCTTTGTGTGTACAAGCCATCAGCCAGTTTTACCTCTTGCGGCGTTTGACACATACCACAAATATGACATATGCACATAAATACAATTTGGTGCAATATATTCCTCAGACATTACAGAATAACGCAAAGTCTTATTTTTTTATGAAGAGTTTCTTGGCCCGTTGTTATTTTGCTTTTGAGAATCCAGTAATAGCTGCGTAACAGTAAGATAACTACACAGTGCTGTAGATACATTCCTTTATTACCATACACACTGTAATACATGCAATGACATGTACATGTACGGAGTTATCTGATTGTTTTGTCGCTGGTGTCTACTTGCCTGCTATGCGAGTAAATACGGCTTTACCTGTGGGTAACATATACACTAACAATACACTGTGCATCAGATTGAAACGTTAACACATTGGAATTCATTTTGAGATTGATGGAAGAAATGCTAAGATGTCTCGCCTTTCGCTGTCATAATATGTATAGGACGCTGTTGTCATATCTATCTATGATGCAGTGCACCACATTGTATTAGTTTTACTGTCATATTATTTTCTGTATGTGTCAAACGGTCGAAGTGGTGAAACTGCACGATGGCTTGTACATACAAAGATGGCGAAGATGGAAACTCAAAGTACCATACAGCATATGGTAACACGAGAATATTCACATATCTTATATTCATATATCACATCCTTCTTACACAGCAATGTCTCTGACCTAAGTTCTTAACGTGATCTCGACCCCAACCAATCAATCCCCCTCTCCGATTTTGAGTATGAACTTAGAGTACATACTCAGAATGTTGAATAAATGGAATCACAGCATGCAGTATCTTTGTCGCCTGCAGTAACTCTGCAACACTCATATACTACGGACGGTACGGGTGCAAAACTTTGCAGAGTTGACCATTTTCATGCTGAGGATAGTCATTATGTTTGCGGAAAATCCTAACTGTTTTCCTTCTGTGCGCTCATATGTATATGTCGCGACCACCATTTGAACCGTCTCGTCAAGACGGTTCAAATGAGTGGTCACAACATATACTTTCATTGAGAAATAGCACAAATAAAAATAAATGATTGAATAAATTTCATACCCGTAAAGGTGTATTTGGACAGGAATGGGTTAATGCCCACAAGTAGCATTATCACATTTGTTGGTCCATATTGATTCCACTTTTTATTTATTTTCCCGGATCTGACACCTTTTGTTTATTTAATATCTTCCCCAGATCGGGCATATAAGCGAGAACTTCACGGCCCTGGGGATCTGCCTCGCCATCTGCTTCTTCCCGCTCGGCGTCCTCTGTTGCTTCCTAATGATGGAGAAGAGGTGTAGCCACTGCGGGGCCTCATTTTAGAGCGCGGGAAGATGGACGCGGTGACACAGGGCGATACAATCGAGTCAGCCTGGTGAAGATACCATGATATTGGGACACATCTATATTATAATAAGGATGTAGCTAGTTTTATCCCTTTGAAAATGTATTTATAGATATCCGATCCTATGATGTATTTCAGCGTTTAATTCTTTCTGAATAGTACAATAATTTTGTTTTGCGAACAGAGTAGACCCAGATCAGACTGTGCAGTCTGATCTGAGTATACACAGGTTGCAATAACAGTACTAAGTGTGAAAATATGAATCTGGCAAATAATGTAGTCCCAGATCAGATTGCTTATTATGTGTAGGATGATTGACAACACTAGTCGAACTTAATTCACTATATCGACTCATTTTCACAACAAACCACGCTACATTTACTCTTTTTAAAAGCAATAAGGCCCGAAGCTACACAATTTAGACCGGAGTTCTATAAATAAATTTAACGGGAGATAACTAGCTGCGATCCGTCATTGGACTGCAAATTTACAAAAAAAACCGGGCGTATCGCCTTATCCACCAGGCCTCAAAGACTTCTATATAAACTGTTGTGTTCTTTTATTATCTTATACTTCACGCTTAGAATTGGCTGGATGACTTTCCATACCAGAACATATAAGTCCGCGGTCCATTTAATACGTGCCTGGGCCCGTTTCACTATACTACGTACGACTAAAATGTTCGTAAGTGCAAATTTAGGATCGTCTGGAAATTTCAATTGATGGATTTACATTTACTGAGCATAGGCTGCATATGCAGCCAGCCTATGGTCAATAAATTTGAATCCAATAATTGTTTACAAGAAAACATTGTTAATGTCTAATTTACACATTGTTAATGTCTAATTTACAGACTATCATCATTTTGCACTTATGCATATTTTTTTGGTCGTACGAAGTTTAGTGAAACGGCCCCCTGTATTTCAGGGATGTAACTCTGAATTGCCCCGTACCAGCATACGTACGTAACAATACAGGAGTATGTTAGAGTTATGTTTCCATAACTAGCGTGCCTATATTTGCGAAGAGAATTGCCTTATGTTTTGTAAAATAGAAGACTGATACCTGTAGACATGTATTCATACGAATTAAAACAATGATATAACTGTAGAAATGTATTTTATAATTATCATGATACTGAATTCGTTCTACTGTCGTTCCCAAGGCGACTATTACTGTCAGATAACACAATTGATTCAAGCAATATGCCAGCAATGATATGGCAAACCAGGGCGTATTTTCATTGCAATCAGCGTGTCCGAGCAGTTCGGTCCGGTTCGTCGGTCACTATTTGAACAGTACGCACAAAACTCATATGATACACGCCATGTGATTTCGTACCTAAGAACATGTGCGATTATTCAGGAAAAATATTTACAGAAATTGTGATATTTTCTGTAAGTGGTGTACAAAGTTGACACAATTCCACATTTGCAATTCTACAAATGGTTTTCATGATATATCGCACATGTTCTTAGGTACATTTTGTACCTTCGGACATCTGCGTGATTTCATGAACTACGTTTACAAAATAATATTCCGCATGTACTCTTTTTTATTGTAACCTTTTGACTTTATTTATGAAAAGTATTGTAAATTTTGTAAACGTATTTAATGAAATTACTGCAGATGTCCGAGGGTACAAAATCACATGGCGTGTCTCAATTATGAGTGACTGTTATCAGCTACACGAATGCTGATTGTGATCTAAGTTGGTTATAAACTAAATAATCCCGGTTTTGTCAGATTATGCGATTTTGCATCATCCAGCACGCTATGTCAGACTGAACTGAATTATTAATTTGTTAAATGTGGGTGTAACTGGAGAACTGGTGTTTATGGAGTTTTCGACCAGTGTAGATCCAGATCAGCCTGCATATTCTGATCAGGCTCTGCACTGCTCGCCATTCCATCAATGAAACACGCGTCATGCTTCTAGCAATATCGATCGTTATTATGCTACATCAGGAGCTACACTGGTCACAAATTCCATAGGCCCCATTTCTCCAATTACAGCCAAGAACTTGGTGTTCATCAATGCAATATCTGTGATGCGTTTTGAAAAGCAGTAACAGTGATTTAAATGACTTTAATGTAAGATATATATAACATCTACATGTTGTTGTGATTGTGTTGCCCCACCATGAGCGATTGGTTTCTACCTATTGTATTGTTTAATACGTGCAAAGTTATATTTATGTACTGGGGCCCGTTTCACTAAACTTCGTACGACTAAAATGTTCGTAAGTGCAAAATTATGATAGTCTGTAAATTTCACATTAACACAGTTTTCTTGTTAACAATCATTGGATTTACATGTATTGAGCATAGGCTGCATATGCAGCCTATGCTTAATAAATGTAAATCCATCAATTGAAATTTCCAGACAATTCTAAATTTGCGCTTACTAACATTTTAGTCGTAAGAAGTTTAGTGAAACGGCCCCCAGATGTCTCGCCTTGTTGACGTAATTTTATGTGACGCGTACCATGTCACCGCGTGTACATGATTGAGACGGTGTAAAACCTCTAAACACTAAAAGTATCGGAATTTGAAAGCGGGTGGGGGTGGGGGAGCTACCGCTCGCTACGAAATTAAATTATTAAACATTTGATATGTTATATGTTGCATAAATAGGTTGCCGAATTTGAAAAAGCAAGAGTAAGTCCCCTTAGAACTTGCGGGACATCTTTTACGTTAGAACTGACAGGCTGATGTCACGTTACTGGGTGTTATCGGTATTAGACTTGATGGAGTCTGATGGGTTAACATAGCGTTGCTTTGTTACTAGTAATTAAATTAAGACTTCTCTAGTTTAAAGTCATTTTGTCGCATTTCACGGAACAGCGACGTTGGCTGTTAATAGCGTGTCGTTATTGACAGGCCATGGAGATTAATGACGTAAAACAAACTGCAACCAATCAGAAACGTCGCACGACGTCTCGTGGGACTAATGTAACCCGTTGGGATATAAACGTAATACGTTGAATGGGCAATTCCATTATGAATTTCATGAAGGGGTAACTATTTCAGGAATAAAAATAGCCCGTGGTGTTGTTACTTATATTTACATTTATTTTTCTGATAGTGTCAAAAATGTAAATAGCCAAATATGGCGTTTAAATTAGAGAATCATCTAGTTTAACGTCAGTTTGTCGCATTTCATTGAACAGCTACTTTGCCGGCCAATAACGTGGAGATTTATGAGGTACAACAAACTTTACTAAATCAACACATTGCACAGCGTCACATGGGACTAATGTCGTGCATTTTAGAACTAAAGCAATACATTGATTGGGCGTTTCCAGTATGAATCCATGGAAGGTTAACTATGTAAGGACTAAAAGCAGCCCATGCTTTATTACTTATATTTACATTGCATTTTCTGATAGTTTCAAAAATGTAAATAGCCAAATATGGCGTTAAAATTAAATTAGAGTCATATAGCGTAACGTCATCTTATCGCAATTCACGGAACAGCAACGTTGCCGGTCAATAGCGTGCCGTTATTGACAGCGTCGTGGAGATTAATGACGTAAAACACACTTTAACCAATCAACAACGTCGCACACCGTCAGGTGGGGCTATTGCATTCCATTGGGATATAAACGCAATACATGAACCTACGTTTTACAACACTGTTCAAAACCAGACAATATACGGGTCGTTTTTCCATTATAATAATGACAAGTTTTTGTTTTTCATTCAACGTAATTGACGAAACATTGTAAAACTATCCTTCCAATGCATTACCTTCCTTAAATGTGGATGTGACTGGAATAATGGGGCTTATGGGATGGTGACCAGTGTATATACTGATCAAATAGCACACCTGTAGCCTGATAACGATCTATATTACGTATTAGAAGCATGACGGGTGTTTCATTAATGGAATGGCGAACAGTGTAGATCCATATCAGACTGTGCGGATACACAGTCTGATATGGATCTACACTGTTTGCAAAGGTCATAAACCCTATTTCTCCAGTCAGTGCCATAAATTACATAATTACTTGAATTTCAGTCACGAATACTCGTGTTTCTAGTATCAGTTTACGCATGGTGTAAGTTAACTACAATTCCCCAAACAGACAGGAACCATAAACAGCACCTAATTCGTACCATGCCCATGATAGTACATGTATTATCATTACCAGTTGTGTGTGCACCCTGAAGGAGTGCACAATGCGAAAGCGAGAAATCCGAAACTCAAATGAAATGTCTGAACTGTATTTGGCGAAATCGATGAGGTGATTCTAATATGTTTGAGTAACAAGCTTTAGTGGTGAATTATTTGAAATATTCAAAACAGCAGATGACAAAGGGTGTATTACTGCCAACATATCTGCTGGACATCAAAGGGAACAGCGGTCAAGACATCTCTCAGTAGTGATCATTTGGTCAAATCTGCCAGCTTTCAAAGGATTTCGCATATTCATGAGAAAGTTAAGAAACAATTATCTACACAGGTCTGGAACCAGTGTTGAACCTGCGACTCGCGGTTAAAGTCTAGTCTATACGGAAAACCAATTGACCGATTTAGCTGAAAATCGAATCACTTCTTCCAATTACCATTCCCGACCTATGTACCAAATATCTTGTTGATACATGGCAAAATACGACGGTTAAAATATACCGATGCACCGGTTCATTTCGCATGTAAACATTGGGTTTTCATTTCGATTTTCGGCCACGATTTTAAGTTTTTTAAAATGAATACATTTTCAGTTTCACGATACAGAATCAATTTAAAACTGAGGATTGTGAAGTATCACAATGCATCTTATACATGTGTGTTCAATAAAGTAATTCATCAATAATTCACCAATGTACTCCGCACCACCGTCGAGGACACAAAACAATGATCCTCCACACACACCGGCCATCTACATATGGCGTCCTAAAAGTTCCGGGGCCCGTTTCACTAACGAACTAAGCAAGTACTTTTGTCATAAGTTATAACTTAAGTCCGGAGTACGTGCTTAGTCCGTTTCACAAAACATGTTAGCAAGAACGACAATCGAAATTTACGATGGAAAACTAAGACAGGTAGCTAGCAGTCTTAAGTTATAACTTAAATATTTAAGTCGGAACTTATGAAATAAACAAAGATGGATGCCCCCATGTGAGCCGAGGTGGAGAAAACAATTCACTGACAGCAGGTAAATGTTCACTTCATACGTACTATTTTAGCAAGTATCTGCCATATAAACCATATATGCTTACATATAGATAGCCACACCTGTGCTAGTTACCCATGTATTGCTATTTGTGATGTAGGTCATGTCGTTACCAGTATTCGTTATGCCCAGTTATCGACAACATTTACAACCACTGTAGATCCAGATGAGCCGGCTCGTAACGAACCGTCTGTATGCTGTTCATGTATGTCTGTTTATCGTTGGTGTCAGTCAGTTGGTCGGTGTCAGTTGGTCAATGTCGGTCGGTGTCTGTCGGTCTGTCAGTCGGTCGGTGTCGGTTGGTGTCGGTCAGTGTTGGTCGATCAGTCGGTATCGGTCAATCAGTCGGTGTCGGTCGATCGGTCGGTCGGTCGGTCGGTCGGTCGGTCGGTCGGTCGGTCGGTCGGTCGGTCGGTCGGTCGGTCGGTCGGTCGGTCGGTCGGTCGGTCAGTGTCGGTATGTTGGTTTCGCACGGTCGGTGTCAGTCGGTCGGTGTCAGTCGGTCGGTCGGTGTCGGTCAGTCGGTGTCAGTCGGTGTCAGACGGTGTTGGTCGGTGTCAGTCGGTGTCGGTCTGTGTCCGTCGGTCGGTCGGTCCGGGTCGGTGTCGGTCGGTTGGTGTCGGTATGTCGGTATGTCAGTTGGTTTCGCACGGTCGGTGTCAGTCGGTCGGTGTCGGTCGGTCGGTGTCAGTCGGTGTCAGTCGGTGTTGGTCGGTGTCAGTCGGTGTCGGTGTGTGTCGGTCGGTCAGTCAGTCGGTCGGTCGGTCCGGGTCTGTCAGTGTCGGTCGGTTGGTGTCGGTCGGTCGGTTGGTCGGTTGGTCGGTCGGTCGGTCGGTCGGTCGGTCGGTCGGTCGGGGTCGGTCGGTCGGTCGGTCGGTCGGTCGGTCGGTCGGTCGGTCGGTCGGTCGGTCGGTTGGTGTCGGTCGGTCGGTGGTCGGTCGTCGGTCGTCGGTGTCGGTCGTCGGTGTCGGTGTCACGGCGGTTGGTGTCGGTGTCTGTTGCTCGGTCGGTGTCTGTCGGTCTCTCGGTGTCGGTTTGTGTCGGTCGGTGTAGGAAGGTGTCGGTCTGCCCTGCACTGCCCGCCCCGTCCGCCCCGCCCTCCCCGCCCGCCCGCCCGCCCGCCGCCCGCCCGCCCCGCCCGCCCGCCCGCCCGCCCTGCCCTGCCCTGCCCTGCCCTGCCCTGCCCTGCCCTGCCCTGCCCTGCCCTGCCCTGCCCTGCCCTGCCCTGCCCTGAATATACAACCTAATGGTGTGTCATGTATGAACGTCCGTCCGTCCATCAGTCTGATTGACTATCCGACTGTTGTTTGTTCTTTCTTTACAGAACATACAAACGATGGCAGCTGCAGTTGCTATAATCCAGGCGCGCAATTTACCATGGGAACGAGTCTTTAGGACCGAACCAATCCCCTAGACTTCATGGATAACGAGGACCAAATATCGAAATGCAGGCTGTCTCGTGATTTTTTTTCTACAAATATGCAACATTGCACATGCTGACATTATACGGTCAACCCTGAGATCACACAGTCTGTCTGTGTCATTGCAAGTGTTGACTGCATTGCGATTTTACGCAACTGGTAGTACCCTGGCGGTTACTGGAGAGATATACAACATTAGCAAATCAAGTGGTTCTAGAAAGTGGAGTATAACTTTTGCGGACAGTGTTAGCCTGTGTTTCGTTTCTGATAAGGAGATACCTGGTTTTCAGACTAGATGGAGAAACAGTCCTGACGCATTTAACAAAAATGTCAGACCCGTCCGCTGAACGCACGTGCGCATTAATCCAGTCCTATACTGGTAAACATGTTCAGGGGCAATCCTATATGTGTGACACTGACTCACACAGTGCATGCATTTCTACATGTAATCAACAAATTACCCGGTTCCAGTTCAAATAAATATAATATGTCATTCAGTAGTTGTATCAGATACATCCATATCTGACCGGGCATACCATTAATAATCGACAGTACATGTGTTCTGCTGACTCTGAAACGTGATTTCTGAGTTAATGAGGTAATCTAAGTAAAATTTAAAAAATGGTCGAACTACAATTTTATTGGAATGTAAAAATAAAAACATTGTTAATTGCTTATTTTGTTGCTGTTTCATGTCATATGCCAGTTTATATTACAGTATAAGGTTCACTAGTTGGCAATAAATATATCCACATGTATTCAATGGCGTCGGAATATTGAGATAAAATTTATATTCTACATGAGATTATTTGTAAAAATTAATAATATTCAACACTAGGCTTGCAAATCCGTTATTTTAGATGTCATAAAAATATAAGCCCCGAGCGGGATTCGAACCCGCGCGGCACATACCAAAGCTGTAAACAATAACTAAGTTGTAACTTATGACGGACTTGTTATGACCGTCTTAAGTTTGTGTTGTGAAACCAAATAAGCAATGACTTAAGTCGGTCATAACTTTTGTCATAAGTTATAACTTAAGTTCGAACTTATGAACAAACTAAGATTTGTTAGTGAAACGGGCCCCCGGTCTATATCCCACAATGGGAATAATGTGTATCACCACCACCACCAGTTTTTGTTTATGACTACAGTACACCCACGACCCCCACTTATGTCTGTAACGCAGGAAGACTTGCATGACTTAATTGCAGACTACTAGTCATGGTTCGGTAGCCGACTGATCAGGTGATATACTAGTCCTGGTTCGGTGGCCGACTGATCAGGTGATATACTAGTCATGGTTCGGTGGCCTACTGATCAAGTGCTAAACTAGTCCTGGTGCGATGGCCGACTGATCAAGTTCCAAACTAGTCGTGGTGCGATGGCCGACTGATCAGGTGATATACTAGTCATGGTTCGGTGGCCGACTGATCCAGTGCTAAGCTAGTCGTGGTGCGATGATCGACTGATGAAGTTCCAAACTAGTCGTGGTGCGATGGCCGACTGATCAAGTTCCAAACTAGTCCTGGTGCGATGGCCGACTGATCAAGTTCCAAACTAGTCCTGGTGCGATGGCCAACTGATCAAGTTCCAAACTAGTCCTGGTGCAATGGCCGACTGATCAAGTTCCAAACTAGTCCTCGTACGATGGCCGACTGATCAAGTTCCAAACTAGTCCTGGTGAGATGGTGAGATGGCCGACTGATCGAGTGCTATACTAATCCTGGTGTGATGGCCGACTGATTAAGTTCTAAACTAGTCCTAGTACGATGGCCGACTGATCGAGTACTATACTAGTCCTGATGCGATGGCCGACTGATCAAGTTCTAAACTAGTCCTGGTGCGATGGCCGACTGATCAAGTGCTATACTAGTCCTGGTGCGATGGCCGACAGTTCTAAACTAGTCCTGGTGTGATGGCCGACTGATCAAGTGCTAAACTAATCATGGTGCGATAGCTGACTGATCAGTTCCTATACAAGGCAATGTGCGATGGTCGACTGATCAAGTGCTATACTAGTCATGGTACGATAGCTGACTGAACAGTTACTATACTAGGCAATGTGCTATGGCCGACTGATCAAGAGCTAAACTGGTCCTGGTGCGATGGCCAACTGATCAAGTTCTAAACTAGTCCTGGTGCGATGGCCGACTGATCAAGGGCTAAACTAATCATGGTGCGATAGCTGACTGATCAGTTACTATACTAGGCAATGTGCGATGGTCGACTGATCAAGTGCTATACTAGCCATGGTGTGTTGGCCGACTGATCAAGTGCTATACTCGGCATGGCCGACTGATCAAGTGCTATAATGGGCATGGTGCGATGGCCGACTGATCAAGTGCTATACTAGTCACGGTGTGTTGGCCGACTGATGAAGTGCTATACTCAGCATGGCCGACTGATCAAGTGCTATACTTGACATGGTGAGATGGCCAACTGATCACGTGCTATACTGGGCATGGTGCGATGGCCGACTGATCAAGTGCTATACTAGTCATTGTGTGATGGCTGACTGATCAAGTGCTATACTAGTCATGGTGTGATGGTCGACTGGTCAAGAGCTGAACTAGTCCTGGGCTGATGGCCGACTGATCAAGTGCTAAACTAGTCATGGTGCAATGGCTGACTGATCAAGTGCTATACTGGGCATGGTGAGATAGCCGGTGATCAGGTGCTATACTGAGCATGGTGCGATGGCCGACTGATCAGGTTCTATACTAGTCATGGTGCAATGGCCGACTGATCAAGTTCTATACTAGTCATGGTGAGATAGCCGGTGGTCAAGTGCTATACTGGGCATGGTGCGATAGCCGGTGATCAGATGCTATACTGGGCATGGTGTGGTGGCCGACTGATCAAGTGCTATACTAGTAATGGTACGATGGCTGACTGATCAAGTGCTAAACTAGTCCTGGTGCGATGGCCGACTGATCAAGTGCTATACTGGGCATGGTGCGATAGCCGGTGATCAGGTGCTATACTGGGCATGGTGCGATAGCCGGTGAGCTGGTGCTATACTGGGCATGGTGATATAGCCGGTGATCAGGTGCTATACTGGGCATGGTGAGATAGCCGGTGATCAAGTGCTATACTGGGCATGGTGCGATAGCCGGTGATCAGGTGCTATACTGGGCATGGTGCGATAGCCGGTGAGCTGGTGCTATGCTGGGCATGGTGATATAGCCGGTGATCAGGTGCTATACTGGGCATGGTGCGATAGCCGGTGATCAGATGCTATACTGGGCATGGTGCGATAGCCGGTGATCAGATGCTATTCTGGGCATGGTGCGATAGCCGGTGATGAGGTGCTATGCTGTGCATGGTGCGATAGCCGGTGATCAGGTGCTATACTGGGCATGGTGCGATAGCCGGTGATCAGATGCTATACTGGGCATGGTGCGATAGCCGGTGATCAGGTGCTATACTGGGCATGGTGCGATAGCCGGTGATCAGAGCTATACTGGGCATGGTGCGATAGCCGGTGATCAGGTGCTATACTGGGCATGGTGCGATAGCCGGTGATCAGATGCTATACTGGGCATGGTGCGATAGCCGGTGATCAGATGCTATACTGAGCATGGTGCGATAGCCGGTGATCAGGTGCTATACTGAGCATGGTGCGATAGCCGGTGATCAGGTGCTATACTGGGCATGGTGAGATAGCCGGTGATCAGGTGCTATACTGAGCATGGTGCGATGGCCGACTGATCAGGTTCTATACTAGTCATGGTGCAATGGCCGACTGATCAAGTTCTATACTAGTCATGGTGAGATAGCCGGTGGTCAAGTGCTATACTGGGCATGGTGCGATAGCCGGTGATCAGATGCTATACTGGGCATGGTGTGGTGGCCGACTGATCAAGTGCTATACTAGTAATGGTACGATGGCTGACTGATCAAGTGCTAAACTAGTCCTGGTGCGATGGCCGACTGATCAAGTGCTATACTGGGCATGGTGCGATAGCCGGTGATCAGGTGCTATACTGGGCATGGTGCGATAGCCGGTGAGCTGGTGCTATACTGGGCATGGTGAGATAGCCGGTGATCAAGTGCTATACTGGGCATGGTGCGATAGCCGGTGATCAGGTGCTATACTGGGCATGGTGCGATAGCCGGTGAGCAGGTGCTATACTGGGCATGGTGATATAGCCGGTGATCAGGTGCTATACTGGGCATGGTGCGATAGCCGGTGATCAGATGCTATACTGGGCATGGTGCGATAGCCGGTGATGAGGTGCTATACTGGGCATGGTGATATAGCCGGTGATCAGATGCTATACTGGGCATGGTGATATAGCCGGTGATCAGATGCTATACTGGGCATGGTGCGATAGCCGGTGATCAGGTGCTATACTGGGCATGGTGCGATAGCCGGTGATCAGATGCTATACTGGGCATGGTGCGATAGCCGGTGATGAGGTGCTATACTGGGCATGGTGCGATAGCCGGTGATCAGGTGTTAAACTGTGCATGGTGTGGTGGCCGTACTGATAAGATACTGTACTAGTCATGGTGCGACGGCCGACTGATCAAATCGTTTGCCATAATACAAATGTAACTAGATGGCCGTGGCCTGCATGTCTCACCCGCCGAGGCATTTGATAGTACAAAAACAAATTTTATTGCAAAAAATGCTTTAGCCCGTTGACGTAAAAACATGCCGCACCTGCCGAGGCTTTGATAGTATACCAACAAACTTTAACCAAAAAAACACTTTAACCAAAAACTGTATCCTGAATGCACGCCAATGTGCCGACTATATCGTGCTGTCTGCAAGCGGGCCCAACAACAACTTTAAAGGAAATTTCAAAGTAATTTGACCTTGACATTGGGCACAGGGGACGCACGCGTTGGGCATATAATGAAAATATGGGTGATAAATGCACAGTATGTGAAGTTTCGAGTGAATTGGTGAAGCGGTTTCAGAGATATAGTGTTCTTAAAAGTACATGCACACTCAGTAGCCACAAAATGTTCTTTATATCAGAGACATCATCTAAGACATTTTCTGGCAAAATAAACATTCATTCACCATTACCACACGTACATGTATTGATTGGCATTATTATACATTTTATATCAGGCGTAAATTTCCACACTGATATCAGGGGCGATAACCGCGTTTCCTTAAAATGTTAACGAACATTGCTATTTATTCTCTGTAGTTTTTTTTTGATGTGCAATGATCATACTTTATAATCTGTCGAAAATATTATTTTTTCAGGTCACACATTTAAAGGTACATGTATATGCCCACTCAGTAGACACAACATGTCTGTTATGTCGGAGACATCATCGAAGACATTTTCGGGCAAAATAAACATTAATTCACCATTAATACATGTATTTATTGGCATTATTATACATTTTATATCAGGCGTAAATTTCCACACTGATATCAGGTGCGATAACCTTGTTTCCTTAAAATGTTACCGGACATTACAATTTATTTATCTGTATTTATTTGTTGATGTGCAATGATCATACTTAATAATCTGTCGAAAATATTATTTTTTCAGAGGACACATTTAAAGGTATATGCCCACTCAGTAGACACAAAATGTTTGTTATGTCGGAGACATCATCGAAGACATTTTCGGGCAAAATAAACATTAATTCACCATTAATACATGTATTTATTGGATTTTTATACATTTTATATCAGGCGTAAATTTCCACACTGATATCAGGGGCGATACCCCTGTTTCCTTAAAATGTTACCGGATATTTCAATTTATTTATCTGTATTTATTGTTTGATGTGCAATGATCATACTTAATCTGTCGAAAATATTATTTTTTCAGGGGACACATTTAATTAGTAGAAGTAATTAAAAAATATCATGCCCCATTTGCCTATGAAAATAGCCTGATACCACCGCGCGTCACTATCAGTGAAATAAACATTACTAAATGATTATATCCGTATAACGGGCACTCGTAATGTTTAGAACTGGTGGAATAGTGACAAAATTATACACTTATTTAATTCCTGCAAATAACATTTTGTGCCTACTGAGCGGGTATGCACCTTTAATCAGTATAAATAATTAAACAATATCATGCCTCATTTGCATATGAAAATAGCTTGATACCACCGCGAGTCACTATCAGTAAAATAAATATTACTAAATGATTATCTGTATAGCGGGCACTCGTAATTTTTAGAACTGGTGGAATAGTGACACAATTATACACTTATTTAATTCATATAAAAAAACATTTTGTGCCTACTGAGTGGGCATGTACCTTTAAAAACTTTAACCTTAATCCAAAAAACTTTGACCGGACGCATTAAGTGACGTACATATGGACGTACGTACGTATGTAGGCCAATGTGACAACTAAATCGCACTGTACACAAGCAGGCGTGTCAAAAACTTTAAGGTAAATTTCAAAGTAACTTGACCTTGACATTGCTTGGCACAGGGGCCGCATGGGTTGAGTATAGAATGAAAATATGGATGATGATAAACACACATGTGAAGCTTCGAGTGAATTGGCGAAGCGGTTTCCGAGATATAGTGTTCTTAAAAACTTTAACCTAGTATGGTAAATAAAAACCAAATGGCCGCGGCCCGCATGTCGAGCCCACCGAGGCATTTGATAGTCTCGAAGTATATTTATTTGAAGTTTGAATTAAGGTATGTAAAAGCTTTAACGCAAATTTGAAAGTCATTTGACCTTGATCTTGGGCATGTGGATCTCATGGGTGGGCTATAGAATGAAAATACGGATGATAATAAAGAATTATTTGAAGTTTGAAGCAAATGTGAGTAAGTTTTGTGGAGATATAATAAGGTATGTAAAAACTTTAACACAAATTTCAGTCATTTGACCTTGGGGGCGGGGGCACAGGGATCGCATGAGTGGGACACACGTATGGACGGATGCAAGGACGTGATTGTGATCACTATGTCTCGCTTTCCGCAAGCAGGCTCGGCTAAAAAAACTATGCATGGACGTCAATGTGCAGACTATATCGCGCTGTCCGCAAGCGTACGCGACAAAAATTGTCCAACCCCTTTTTAAAGGTACATGCCCACTCAAAATGTTCTTTATGTGAATTAAATAAGTGTATAATTGTGTCACTATTCCACTAGTTCTAAAAATTACAGGGCCTGAAAATAGCAGCTTTTAACAGTAGGTCCGGGACCTAACAAGGAAAAAAGTGAAAGATCCAAGCAATTTTTTGGAAGGTCCGAGAGGATAATCGCTAGAAAAACGGTAGAAATATTTGTCTGTTTTATGGGAAATGACTCGTCACAACATGTGTAAATACTCGAATGAGTCACCATAAATTATCTTATAAGACGATAATCAGAATGGATTTAGCATCGTCACTGAATGATGATAGCAATTTAAACTTTATCACAGGTCCGGCGGACTTGTTGCTTGTAAAATACAAAGGTCCGACTTTAAAATTTGCAGGTCCAGGACCTCGGACCAGTGCTATTTGCAGGCCCTGAATTACGAGTGCCCGCTATACAAATATAATCATTTGATAATATTTATTTTACTGATAGTGACGCGCGGTGGTATCAGGATATTTTCATATGAAAATGAGGCATGATACTTTGTAATCATTTATACTAATTAAATGCGTCATCTGAAAAATTAATATTTTCGACAGATTACAAAGTATGATCATTGCACATCAAAAAATAGATATACAGAGCATAAATAGTAATGTTCATTAACATTTTAAGGAAACACGGTTATCGCCCCTGATATCAGTGTGGAAATTTTCTTCTGATATAAAATGTATAATAATGCCAAACAATACGTGGGTAATGGTGAATTAATGTTTATTTTGCCAAAAAATGTCTCTGATATAAAGAACATTTTGTGCCTACTCGTCAGAGTGGGCGTGTACCTTTAACGCTAGCTCTGCACTGTCCCGTGAGACCTAAGCATGCGTTAAGTTTCATAAAAAATATTGCAAATGGGTGTTCGAGTTATGCTCCGGACAAATCAGTGCGCGCCTGGACGTCATTGTGATCACTGTTGAGTTATCTGCAAGCGGACTACTAAAACAATATTGGCATGCCCCGACATATACAAGTAACTTACCTTAATTAATCAGTTACCCATCAGACGCTGAATGAACTTTCATTCTCACCACACCACTTGTAGAATATTAAAGTTATTCACTATGTTCAATAGTGCTGCTTTGACACGACGTGCAATTAAAACACGCATGACATGATCTGGAAGAATAACCACAGACCAAGCACGCATATTCAGAATCACGTCTGTCGGTTCTTATCCAGCTCCGATTTCCGTTACCTGTCCTCCAAATCCAGAATCCAACAATGTCGCAAATTTAATCCTCTATGTTAGTGTATGAACAAAATGTCACTTAATATATTATCCAATGAGGGTTGTAATCTCTTGTTTCTCTAAATAAATGTGTCCAACAATCCCTGTAGCTGCTATCGTGATAAAAAATGTTAAAGGTTCTGTCAACGTCTCACATAGTGATCTTACTCTCAACCATTTTGATTCCAAGTACCAGAATAATGATGTTTTCCATGCGCCGTCGTAGTGTTATCTGTCAGATTCCGTTGTTTATTTGATCAAATTGATGGACAAATTTGTGTCCGCTAATGTCGCCAAGAGCATAATCTGTGAGGTCGACTTTAATAATTTGGCATAGCTTCTTGCTTGTGAATTTTTGGTTGAATGAAGTGATCACTATGGTGAATAAGTGTGCATCTGTGCCCGGTTTGCTCAGTAGGTAGAGCGATGGTGTGTTAAACCAGAGGTCCCCGGTTCGATTCCGGGCTGGTGCGCATCTTTCTCACCCTGTGATAGTTAGCGCCCAACGTAGTTCCGGGAAGTAACTCTGCAGAATACTCATATATCGTCCGTAACTCTTTGGTGCTCTCCGTAGGCTTCCCCTGCAAAGTACCAAATCACATCTGATTCATACTTCAGCTGTTAATTGAGACATATTTTCTGTATTTTTCAATTGAAAGAAATGTCAGTATTATACCGACATTCATTTCTGTGGCATAAGTATAGAAAAATATGTCACAATTAACAGCTAAAGCGTGAATGAGATCCGATTCGGCACACTGCAGGAGAAACCTATGGAGCACCATAACTCTGGGTACGGACGATAAGTGAGTATTCTGCAGAGTTACTTGCCACAACTACTCCCAACGTGGAGTCGTGACTGATGAAGATTCTCCAAAATGTTCCACAAATATGGAATTCAGGGTGGACATTTTTCTACGCAATGACAATTGGTGCCCAACGAAGGACCGCGACTGATAAATACTCCTGAAATTGTACCCAAACATATGGAATTCGGTGACAAAATTAAACATGGAATTCGAGGGCGAATTTCAATTTGGCGGGGAAGAATGTCACGGTACACAACTGACTATGGGAAGGAAGTGTGTATGATATGTGCCTGGTTAGATTGGTCGGTAGAGCATGGGCATGGTACGGTAAACATGAGGTCCCAGGTTCGATTCCGGGTTGGTATGCATCTTTCTCACTCTGTGAGACAAGTAAACCGTTTTGTTTTAAAGAAATGGCTATCACCGGTATAAATATCATCTTCACACAATTTGATTCGGGCCAATAGAAATCAACAGCCAGAACAGAATGTTTGCAGTAAATTAATATCAATATGTTCACCATGTTATTATGGTTAATATGCAATTCACAGTGTCCTTGCAGCTTGATATTGAAAGATATGAAAAGTTGTGTTGATCTCAGAAATTGTCATGTCGACTATAGGATCGCGTCGAAATAATGTTAACAGAATAGGAAAACGTAATTTGATACCGACGCAAAAGGAAACAAAACGCTAAATTGGTGCTTAGTTTTGCCATATTATACGGTAGACCACACATTATAATTTGATTGTATATGAAAATAAATATATTGTGAGCATGGTGGTGTCTAATTTGTTCTTGATATTCGGAACGGCAGTGACGACATTTGTTTTTGTCCAAGAAATTGTCACAAAGTCAAGGTTTCACTGTTTGTCTCGTAAATTATTGAGCGTGACCGCGTTTTGAGAAAAGTAGATACAGCTTGATCTAAATTAATTAATGTTGGTTTTATTTATTTGTTGGTTTTATTTGTATTACTTTGTACCATTACAGAGTCTGTAGCTGAGAAATCTTCTTATCAAATGTGGAACTATTTTTTAATGCGGAAAATAAAATGGTGAAGTGTCTGACTGTTCCAGTTCCCATTGGAAATCGGGCACAAATTGCCCCAAAACACGATTTTCTAACATGTTTTCCCCCTAGCTGTGCATGTCAACAGGTAGATCACCAAATTGTGGCCTTAGGGTGGAAATTTCATGAAAAGTTATGTGTTGAGTTTTCCGTAATAAAATGTGCCCAAATGCCCCGCCTTACAAGAAGTTTTCCCGGCCGTTCTTCAGCGACAAAAACTGTCATTAGGACTAGCGTCCAGTATCCAGTAATTTCTCGCTTTCGTTATTTGCCCGAAACGACGAAGGCTGATTGTCTGAACCCGATCTGTGCTCAGGCTCCACCATTTACACTGTGCGAGATGTACTCAGTTGAACACGGTACATGCTCAAGCTTTACGATGGATCCATGCTGACTGTGCTACCGGATGAGGACATATACTATGATACACGCCATGTGATTTTGTACCGCCGGACATCTGCTTAATTTTATTAAATACATGTACACAATTTACAATCATTTTCATAAATAAAGTCAAACGGTGACAACATTTTCAGAGTAAATGTGGAATATGCGGAATTCTGTCAACTTTTGATGTCATTTACGGAAATATTGTAAATTTTGTAAACGTATTTCATAAAGTTACGCGGATATTCGAAGGTATAAAATCACATGAGGTGACTCATATGTGGTTCAAACGGTTGTCACCGGAAATAGTGGAGTATTGGAATTACAGAGATGAACTGACTATAGCAGATTCTCTTATCCTGAAAGGATCCAAACTCATAATTCCTACTGCACTCAGATCCAAGATGTTGCAAGCTGTGCACATTTGCCATCTAGGCATTCAGTAATGCTTGAGGCGAGCGTGAGATATCATGTTCTGGCCGAACATATCAGCTGATATCACCAAAATAGTAGAAAGCTGTTCAATTTGCCTTGAACATAGAAACTCTAACGCCAAAGAGCCTCTGCTATCACATGTTGTAACAGACCACCCATGACAAACTGTTGCTACGGACGGACATTTTCACGTGGAACGACAAGGACTTTTTGGTAGCTGTCGACTATTACAGTCGTTACTTCGAAGTACAACATGAAATCCAAAACTCGCATTGCCAAGTTGAAAAGTGTGTACAGCAGGCATGGTGTACCAAGTACGTTTGTGTCAGATGGAGGTCCGCAATTGAAATCCCAGGAATTTGCTGACTTTGCAAGAGAATGGGATTTCCATCATGCCACCTCCAGTCTCAGGTATCCTAGGTCAAATGGCTTAGCTGAACGAACGGTGGGCACTGTGAAACACATTTTCACAAAAGCCAAAGCGACAGGTACATACCCATATTTGGGCATACTGAAATATTGAAACACCAAGAAACACCACACGATACATAACATTGCAATTATCAAACTCTGCGGACGCAAATGCTGATTTGGATCTACACTGGTCGCAAAACCCATAAGTCCCATTACTCCAGTCCAGTAAGGACGTCATAAAATGTTTTTCTTCCGAAAATGCGTATACATAGCACATTTCCCAGACTAGAGACCCTCTGACAATTTCGTAAATCGATGCCATTTTATTTTCGACGCCATATTTGCAACACGGATGCATTGATACATGATTTGACTTCCGGTGCTATTGAAAAGTAGAGCAAAAAAAAGCCTATTTTGTTGCCAGGTCAGGGACCATTGGCTTCCTGTAGTTGTCAGAATGTGAATTAACTAGTTAAAGTAGACTGTTTCTGAGATAGTATGGCCATTTGTGTGCACATTGACTGTTTGATTAAATCAAAATATTGCGCCTTTCTACATACTGTAAACGTGTAATTTGGCTTGTGATCTTGGTCGTCAAAATGGGTCAGGTCATTCAGGTCGTGATGACATTTTTGCCAATCGTTCAACCTGTTATTTTCTATTTTGCACCAGAGTGTCTGGTGAGTACAGTGGTTTACATCTTCAAGGTGCATGATCACGTGGTTACAACAACAGCAATAATGGCTGAAAGTGTTGAAAGCTCGCCCACTGCAAAGTAAGTATTATTTGATATTTTCGTTAATATGCAACAGATTTTGATGAAATAAGGCACAGCAAACGCGTCTCCATGAGTTTCATTTGGTTGTCCCGGGAGTTCGGCACAGACTTATGTCATATATGCGAGGAATCGATTTCCATGACGACAGACGTTTCGGCAAAAGTACAGAGACCACCAAATGCAGCTTAACAAGACGCGTTTGATGCACCATATTTAATTATACTCCGTTACATATTAAGGACAACATAAAATAATACGTGCTTTGAATCTGAGGGCGGAACATCAAAGTGATTAAAATGGCGGACGGATGTTTATATTTTTGATATATGATTTTGACTATAATGTGATCTTTGAACAACTGTTGGATGCAATAAACTCTTCAACTTCTTTTTGAATGGTTTGATCACATGCAGTTGATTCTAGCGACATATTCAGACTTGTGAAATGTGATTAATAAGCCGACAAACTCCCTTGACATAGATGTACATAGTGCGACTAAATATAAATTTACCGTTACCATTGTATCGTGTTCTGTGGAAAATATTTGTGAATGGACAGTGAACCCACGCTCAAATCTTCTGCAACTATACTTCACAAAATAAATACTGCTCGTAGTGAGGTTATGTCCACCCCAGCTCCAACAGCAAGCCAGAAACGGGCCTTATCATCGCCATACGATCTCAGTGACAGTAAGAAACAAAGTACTCGAAGTACTGAGCTGCAAGCCCAACTGAAATGGGTGGTAAACAGTGTTTTAGTATATTCTCCTTTAAATATTTCAAATAGAGCAAGTGTAGTAAATGGTGTTATGGGAAACTGTATAACACTCGACATATTTTGTATGTGGAGAGGGGAAGGAGCTGTATAGAAACAGGAAGAAACCAGCATGAGCTCTGAAATTGTTATAAATTTTCGACGTCATTTAAGGAAAATATTTTCGAAATCAATATCGGCGATGCGATAAGGGTGGTAATTCCATATCCGGGCTCAATTATTGTAAGTGAAAGTGTACGATATTACCACTCATTCGAAACATGCCGACGCGACGATTCAAATGAGTGAACCATCTAGACGACACGGTTCAAATGAGTAGCAACAGTATATTTTTATCAATTTTCGACATCATTTAAGGAAAATATGACTGATTTTCGAAATCAATATCGGCGAAATACGGCGACGCGATAAGGGTGATAATTACATATCCGGATTCACTCTTCAAACACCTGTGGTTATAGTGTTGTTTTATGCAAATTTGTACGCGCCGTGGTTGTTAATGAACAAATCCAGACAGGTGTGATTCGGGTTTACACACCATTAATGCGCGACCAAAATAGTCAATGTTATTTGTGGAAAATGAACGGCTAAATCTGAGGTTCTATTGGTTTTTCTTCAATTAATTATGTACCAAAGATATACATTCTAATAACTGTGAAATGTAAAATAGCATAAAACGACTCGTTAACAATGACCTAGATACAAGATGTATACATACGCGCGACAAAAAGAAATATCGCCGTGATATCTCACTGTATTTTGAGAACCGGTTACATAAGCTGCGAGAGGCTCGCAGTTTAAAATCGCATTCCTGCCAGATTAGATCTTAAGCCAGACTGTGCTACCTATCTCTCCAGTGCAGTCGCCAACTCTCGATGCAGACACCATTGTCAGTATTGCTCCAGCCCTTAAAACTATGCTTAAGGATGAACTTAAAGATGAGCTGATATCTTCGTTGAAAAACTATAATCAAACTTTTGCGCGGTCTATAATTGATGGTGTAGCAGAGGGACTCCACACTCATATTGCAGATTTGCATAGTGAAAATGCTGCCCTGAAGACCGCAAACACAACGCTGACTGAACACGTAAAACAGCTAGAAACGGCAATAGATGAGGGGGAACAATATAGCCGTCGCAACTCACTACGCGTAAATGGTATTCCAGAGAATGGAGTAGGAGCGCCATTCGACCTTGACTCTTATATAATCGGCGTATGTGAGACGTCAGGGGTCAACATCACTATTTCCGACATAGACAGGGTTCATTGTGTATGACGAACCCCCCCCTCACTTCCGGCCGGCCCCACATCCACCAGAAAACCACGCACTGTCATTGTAAAGTTCGCCACATATCGTGCCAGACTTAAGGTACCAATGATACGCAGAGACCTATTGCGTAAGGAGGGTATACTCGTCAATGAGGACATGACTCGTGCCCGTAGCCAACTGTTTTACGAGGCTATACAATTATGCAACGGTACATTTGCGAAACTGCGAGGCGCTTGGACATCCTGGTAAAAGACAGTAAAGAGTCCATCCATCGTATTCTCTCCAAGACTGACATGCAAAGGTTCACGTAACTTCCTTGATTTGAGTATACTATAATATGATGCACCATTCATGCGAGCAAGAATAGAACTGTGTAAACTAGTGATCACATTATAGTAATATAATCAATACGCGTATACACGTCAGCTCACTGCAACATTATTGTGTGTAAAAACCACACGGACATGATTTCCTCTATATCTAACCCCTTAGACTGCTGAGCATGAATATGTGCCTAGCCTGTTTGCATTATAGAAATGTATATCTGCAATAGTGTCAATGCGGTGTTTGATCTACGCTGGTCGCCCTGATAACTGTAGATATAGTGTGAATCTGCCATGCAGCTGGGCACGGATCTACATTAAGGTGCATGATCATGTGGTTACAACAACAACAACAATGGCTGAAAGTGTTGAAACCGCGCCCACTCCAAAGTAATTATTATTTGATATTTTCCTTAGTATGCGACGGATTTTGATTAAATATGGCGCAGCAAACGCGTCTTCGTGAGCTGCATTTGGTGGTCCCGGGAATTCGGCACATACTTATGTCGTTTATGCGAAGAATCGATTTCCGTATCAGTAGACATGGAAATCAATTCTTCGCAAAAACGACAGAAGTTTGGGCCAAAGTACACAGACCATCAAATGCAGCTTAACAAGACGCGTTTGATGCGCCATATTTCATCAAAATCCGTTACATAATAAGGACAAAGTAAAATAATACGTACTTTGAATAGGAGGGATTCTGGAAGTTTCAGTACCTGTTGTTGTTGTTGTAACCACGTGATAATACAACTTGTACATGCTGTGCTGACCTGTTAAATGTGTTACTTGTCTTGATTAGTCCGCTGAGTGGCGAATAGCCTGTACGTACAGGGAGCTGACTGATAATAAGATGGGGGCTAATGGCGCGAGGTCGTATTATATGTACAGTCGAACCTTCCCGAACGGCCACCTCTCTACAACAACACCCTCTCTGTAACAGCGGCTATTTTATATCCCAAGTGGATGATTTCCTCTATATCTAACCCCTTAGACTGCTGAGCATGATCATTTTCCTCTGATGTTGCTTTTGCATTCTTTCTCAATAAAACATGTTTTGACAGCACTTTATAATCATTTCCATTGAAAATGATTCTAAAATACTGTCAAAGCATGTATTTGATGAGAAGTATCGAAGAAAATAAATAAACATCAGACGATAAAATTTAATTCAGCATTAACCTCCCTACAACAGCCACCTCTCTACAACAGCCAGTTTTACGTCTTCCCCTGGGTGGCTGTTGTAGAGAGGTTGCACTGTACAACGATTAGAAATGGCATGTGCATGCTGATTTATTATTTGATTAATCTGAAACGATATACATAGTTGGCTACTGATTACAAAAGGCATGTATGCCGTGGTGTTTCAATAATGCTAAGGAATTGCCAATTGCCCTGGAAATCCATGCAAAATGTAGAATGTGTACTTTAATTTAATTTGAAGTATGCTTGTATATATCCTAATCTTGACCGCGACTACATGTAAATACGAACTGAGTAACCTGATCTGACTGGGCCGGTGTACGAACTAATTTGAGTCTGGGTCGCAAGTCTTTAAGTCCCTTCTTCCTGGAGCTGTTTGTTGATTGATTTGATCACTTGACTAAAATCGAGCGGCATATTCTCTGAGCGGACTGTGTGATTACGAAGCCTTTGTTCGGCATGATTATTGTACAGCGGAACCTCTGTAAACCGGACTTCAGTAACACATGTGTGATCTTATTTTGATGGGTTTCAAGGTTATTTATCTCGGATGGTATTGCCTGTTCATGATCGCATAGTACTCACATATGTCTTGAAATGGTCATATGCCTGATTTAAAAATGAAGCATGTCATAACCGGACAGACTGGTAGACCTCACTGGGTGTTCGGTGTAGGGAGGTTCCACAGTATTAATGATTATAATTTGCCGTAAATGCAGCGAGTAGTCGGCTATGTAAATCCTTGTCCGGCCTGATTCTACTTGATTATCTGATTGGTTGACAGCGAGGACATTGACCGAATGTGCGGAAAAATGCATATAATATCATGTTAGTAACATGATAGTATTTGATCTACGTTGGTTGTAATAGTAATCGCTGTGATAGTCACATAAGCCTGGCAAGCGGGCTGGACACTTACATGTATCACTCGTGTCTATCTGTCATTACACTTTGTAACATTGGATTATAAATACCAGTAGCCGATTTCGCCAACATTGCAAAGTATACTTTTCTAACAAAGTATACTTTGAGGGAGTAATTATTTATTTTTCATGAAATGCATTTTTTTTCATATATAAATAACAACTGCATATATTTGATGATTAAACGTATGCAGAATTATCATACTGAATGTATTACATTATCACAGCCAAAATGGCTGTGATAATGTAATAAATTCAGTATAATAAAAATTAATAAATTTATGCTAAAATTGAAAATCTCTCCCTCAAAGTATACTTTGCTAGAAAAGTATACTTTGCAATGTTGTTGAAATCGGCTACAGAACACCCATCTGACTGCATACTCGAGACGACAAATGTGTGTCCAACGTGTTTGCAATGTATATAAGACACATTTCATTCAATCAAATGACTTATTACATATACTGCCTCCAATAGTTAGTATTTTTTTATTTTCACAAATATCATGTTTTTTTGTCGTTTAATATTTTTTTCTTTTTCCGCTATGCATTTGTCACGGGGGACCACCCGTCAATCAAGGACAGTGTACACACATACTGGGATTTCCGATCTTATGATAGTGACACGATGATTAGCTTCCTATATCTGATATTTGCAGTGACATGAAACATAGACGTATTGACATCGTCGTCATGTCACGTTATCATTACAGATCATCATACACGATTTTGCATCATGCTTTTTTATGCTATACTTGTACTGGCAAACTTGTTATATATTTTGTATCTATTCGCACATCAAGTTCGAAACCGAATATCGTTAGGAGGAGAACAATGTCCCGTCATGGTAAATTTTGGAAAGATAATTGTCTTCTTTTCAGATACTTGATCAATGTGCTTATTGTTGTGACATGTGTGTCTTGGTGTGCTATTATATTGATGAATTCGGGCGATATCATCTCAACGCAGGTCCAGAGAATGTTCCCCATTCATCAGCTAGTACGGCCAATATTTCGACAGACAATGACACGTCAGAAAGTACATCGAATTCAGACTTCCATATGCATTGGACTTCTCACATAGCGTATCATTGATTCACAATAACGTGCAGAGCATTCTTCCCAAGATAGATAATTTAATTACAGCAAAACTATATAATTTTGATATGCTAGCCTTTATTGAAACATGGCTGAACGACAGAGTGGATAACAATAAGCTAATGATACCTTCATATTGTGCACCTGAACGTAAAGATAGACCGGATAGTCATGATGGAGTGATACTGTACATAAAAGATACCATATATTACACCAGACGACCTGACACAGAAATATTTCCATTAGAAAATATATGGGTAGAAATATTATTAAATAAAAAGTCCTACTTGGTATATTTTACAGACCTCCTAATTCTGATACCAATTATAACAACGTAATTGAAGACTTTACATTTAGCCATTGATACATGTAGTAAAGACATTAGAATTACATGCGATTTTAATTATAACATCCTAGCTCCACAATCAGCACAAAAAGTGGCCAATATCACACAACAATATACCATTCACCAAGTAATAACTGACTATGCACATTTTACAGAGTCATCCTCTTCTATCATTGATCTCCTGTTTGTGTTAGATAAGAATTCACTTGTCACAAGTGGTGTCGGTGATCCTTTCTTGAATCAAGAACATCGCTATCATTGTGCAATCTCCCATTATTCAAATTCAGGAAACATAAATTTAAAACATATACTAGAGAAATATGAGTATATGAGCAGGGAAATTACTATTTACTCAGACAAAATATTACTGCCACAGACTGGAAAACATGTTTCGGCAAAAATATTTACAGTTACGCCACAAATTAATGACAATCTGCATTCCAAATATAACTGTCACAATTCGACCAAAAGAACCACTTTGGCTAACACAAAATGTTAACAAGAAAATAAAGGATAAAAACAGGGCATATCACAAAGCTAAGCGTACTCAGTTAATCCGTTATTGGAAAAAAATAAAAAAATCCGAAATGAACCCATAAGTCTAATACGTAAATCTAAACAGGCACATTATGATAATATGTCAGATAAACTAAATAATAATGAAATAACCTCGAAAAACTGGTGGAGTACTTTAAAATGTTTCATATGTCCATCAAGTAACAACTCTATTTCTCCACTAAATACTAATTCTACTATTTCTGAATCAGACTCGGATAAAGCTGAACAACTTTTCCTTATCCTAAACAACTTTTTCCCGAGATCAAACTATATTGGAAGGTGCAAACGGTGAAATACCGGAATTACAGTCTATTCATATACACGAAACACTATCAGATATTCAAGTCTCTCCTGGTGAAGTTAATCTAACGTTAACGTCTGTGCCTATTGGAAAGGCTGCATGGCCAGATGGTATTGATAACCGCATGTTACGTGAGGCCAGAAATGGATAAGCATCTCCCCTATGTAATTTGTTCAATCATTCATTAAGCTTAGGAATATTTCCTGAATCATGGTAAGAAGCACATGTATGTGCCGTGTATAAGAAGGGAGATCCAACACAAGTCAATAATTATCGTCCTATATCCCTTCTAAACACCATCGAAAATAATTTCGAGAGAATCGTATTCAAATAACTATATAACCTTTTACATGCTCATAAGATATTAACACCCAGCCAGTCAGGATTTATACCTAATGACTCTACAATAAATCAGCTAACATATGTATACAATGCATTTTGCCACGCACTCGATGATGGTAAAGAGGTAAAAGTATTATTCTTTGATATTAGTAAAGCATTTGATAGAGTCTTTCGCAGATGACTAATAGCAGAATTTAGATCGATATGGTTAATAGGAAATATACTCAACTGGTTTGAAAGTTATCTTAAACTAGACACCAGCGTGTGGTTATCCTGGGTACCAAATCTGATTGGAATATAATAAATGCAGATGTGCCACAGAGCTCTATCCTTGGATCACTATTGTTTCTTAACTATATTAATGATAGTGTAGACACCATAAACTCAAATATACGTTTGTTCGCGGACGATACTATTCTTTACATTGTTATAGACGACCCTAATGAAGCAGGGGAAATATTACAAACCGATATAGATAAATTTACTAATTGGGCAACAAAATGGCTTGTTACGTTTAACCCCGCAAAAAACTGAATCACTGCTCATATCCCGCAAGATTATTAAGCCATAACATCCCCAATTGCATATGTTTAATCAACCCATAAATGAAGTTGCTTGTCATAAACACCTTGGTATAGTTTTAACAAACTATTGTACTTGGCAACACCAGATCTCATATATCAAAGACAAAGATTGGGCCAACATTAATATTATGAGGAGCTTGAAGTTCAAACTCAAGAAAAACACTGCAAACCATTTGTATTGCATTCATACGCCCTGTTCTAGAATACGGCAACGTTATTTGGGATAATCGTTCAATAAGTGAAAAACATGAACTTGATAAAATACAAAATGAAGCAGCAAGAATCGTAACCGGTGCCACGAAATCGGTATCATTGACTGATATGTACCAGGAAGTAGGATGGGAAAGCTTATGAGAACGCAGACGAAAACAAAAACTAATTTTATATTACGAAATGGTAAATGGTTTAACACCTGAGTATCTGTCATCACTTGTCTCTGCTGTTGGAAGCACCACTCGATATAGTTTACGGAACAATAGCAACTTCCATCCACCTCACTCACGAACTACACTGCACTCTAATTGTTTCTACCTTCAGTCATTAGAGAATGGAATAATTTACCGCTACACGTCCTAGATGCATCGTCACTTGCGAAATTCAAAACATTTCTTCATAGTCCTTCAAAGATAATACCAAAAACACTACTACCATGGGATAAGAAAAACACAAATTCTACACACCAGATTGCGGACGAATTGTAGCTCTCTTAATTATGATCTCAACCAGAAAACTATTTCAAATTCTCCAATATGCCGTTGTGGTAGTACAGAAAATGTACAACATTACCTCCTTAACTGTCCATACTATCATGATATAAGAGCTGACTTATTTCTAACCATTACACAAATACCCGATATAAATTTTCAATTATTGATACATGGTACCTTAGACATCTTACATTTTGGCAATAATGACTTATCCCACGAAGATAACGTTAAATTGTTTCACGCTTTGCAAACATATATCCTCCGAAGTAAAAGATTTTTGTGAATCAAGTACGTATGTATTACTATGTTTGATGTGTTATTCATAAATCATTGTATATATGGCTATTTCACAATCGCAATGATCAGACGACGTGGACCCTCCTGTAGCAAATGCATATACATGTATTTACAATATTTTTATGATTGTTATTTAATTTACATGTTTATTATTTGCTATGTTCATTTTCTTTGTCTATCGTTTTAGTTAGGTGCCGTTATCTTTCTCAACCACGTATTTTTTTGTTCTTTGTTGTTTTTTTAAAGCTGAAATCTAGCTGAAACCCATTTTTTTAAACTTTATTATTTTTTTTATATTATTACCAAAAATCCGTAAACATAATACACACTTGAACTGTACCTGCCATTATTGCATCAGGCTGACATGGGAGACCATTGTGTTGTTTTTTTTAGATTTGTAATAGTTTTGTCCGCCTGAGACCCTAATTACCTTGTTCAATGAGAGGAACTCTACAAGATAGCAATCTTTCGTTCCAATCCTCTTTACACTGCTTGTATACGGAACAAATATGTAAATTATTATTTAATAAAATATGTTTATATCAAACATTTTAAACGTATTTTAAAAAGCCCAACAAAATGCTTGCAAGTATATGAAGTATGAAATAAAGAAGGAAACTCCATGCGTCCATGATACCTACTGGTTTGTGCACTGCGTTTTGGCGGAACGGAACCCGGAATCGTGGACTCTGTGGCCAGAATGTTCGAAGATGGGAGATAATGACGGTGACGGTATGAAAACGGACGTGATACCGAATTCATTATTTGTCGTCTGCTGGTTTTACTTCAGTAAAATTGTCTCGACACCATCATGATGAAAACCATCAGTCGACAATCTTAGTTTCTAATCAACACATTTCTGGACAAAATACTGCGTTGGTGTGGTTGTGTGTTTGTAGTTAAATAAGTGATATGAAAATTAGCAGACGACAATTTTCGTTTCCCGCTCTTTTCTAGGAACGAATGCTTATGGAAGGCGCGGATACAGAATTTCAGGTTGGGGGGTGGGGGGGGGGGGGGGGGCATAACTTCTTAATTGAAATAGTTTACTATATTTTCAAACGAGCACCGCCAGTGGGCTCCGGGGGTATGCCATCCCTGTGTTTTTTCTGGCGCAATTTAGAGCAAAACAAATCTTTCAGTGTGACTGGGTGGAAGCACCGGGTCAGCCCTCCCTCCCCTGGATCTGCCCTTGTACATGTATGTTGTGATGGCTGGGTTTACATTTTAAATAATATTATGGTTTCATGGAATTATGATTTTGTGGAATGTATCAACTTTTTTTTACCAATCCTCAGTTGTTCAGCGTTCGTTGACTAATTTTCATTATTTATTTTGCAATGTCCGGTTTATACACCGTGTGCCGGAGCCAGTCTAATAACGATTGTGGCTATAACACATCTAGTGAATAGTGTCACGAGGGTGTGGGTGTACAACATTCAGTTACGTTACTTATACGAGGAAAGTACATACTATACGCATTATTTCTTGAAGATATAACTGTAAGTACACGTACCATTTCACAATATAGTTGAGAAGTAATTATTTAATATAAAACACAACAAGGTAGCCTACACATGCATGCTCAGTAATACAACGCGAGTGTCTGTGTTAATAGCAAAAGCAACCATTTGTAAACAGTCCGCGCCATCCGTCATGAGTTTCCGAGTAGTCATATGTAAAATACGCGATTTGTGCGTAATATAGACTACTGTCTGTTCCACGTTTTCCTGCCGACAAACATTTGGCCATTAAACACATTAAATCTAAAAAATAGTAAGTCACTTTTTCATCAATAACAAAAAAGTCACCCTCCCCAAAAATAATTATTTGATGAAATTCCATCAAATATTGATTTTATTGCGAACAAAATTGACCCCGAAACCTGGCGAGATAACTTGAAAATGATGTAACTAAGAAAACAAGTTAGATTTTGAAAATCGGTCCACAAATAAAAAAATATTTAAAAAAAATATATTTTTAGCCCCCATGTTAAATTTCCATAGGAAAATCGTTTTTTCGCAATAAAATCAATATTTGATGGAATTTCATCAAATAATTTTTTTGGGGAGGGTAACTTTTGTTATTGATAAAAAGTACTTACTTTTAAATAATTTCTTAGATTTAATGTGCTTAATAGCCAAATGTTCGTCGGCAGAAAAACGTGGAACAGACAGTAGTATGCGGTGTTGTATACAAACCAAATGTGCTGCAATCGACATTGAAACTCGCATTTTATGTTGAATTTGAATGTAGTGCTGTATAGTTCCTATGTACAGAGCTGGCTCTGCAATCGACATTCAAACATGTAATTTCGAGTGAATATCAATGTAGAGCTGAGTACTTCGAATGTACAGCTTGCTGTGCAATCGACATTCAAACTCACATTTTCTGTTCAATCTGAATTTAGAGCTGGGTACTTCCAATGTACTGCAGAGCCAGCTGTACATTGGAAGTACCCAGCTCTACATTCAGATAACAGAAAATGTGAGTTTGAATGTCGATTGCACAGCCAGCTGTACATTCGAAGTATTCAGCCCTACATTCAGATTCACTCGAAAATACATGTTTGAATGTCGATTGCAGAGCCAGCTGCGCATTTAAAATACCCAGACATTCAAACATGTATTTTCGGATGAATCTGAATATAGAGTTGGGTACATCCAATGTACAGCTGGCTCTGCAATCGACATTCAAACTCGCATTTTCTGTTCATTGTGAATGTAGTGCTAGATAGTTCCATTGTAGAGCTGTCGGTGCAATCGACATTCAGCAATGTATTTTCGAGTTAATCTGAATGTATAGCTTGGTAGTTCCAATTTACAGCTGGCTGTGCAATTGCCATTTAACCCTTTCCCTGATAGAAACGACTTTTCACGCCTCTGCAGAAGATGTCTTTTGAAAACATTGTGGGAAAAGGAGAAATTGCTTGTAACAAGCAATTTCTCCTTTTCCCACAATGTTTTCTACTCTATCAGATAATTTAACCATCATTTGACCCAGCATTTGATTCTTTTGTTCAGATGTTTTGGATTTGGAAGAGTCGAAATATCGCAAAACAGGGAAACGGTTAAACTCGTATTTTCTGTTGAACCTGAATGCAGAGCTGGGTAGTTTCAATGTACAGCTGGCTCTGTAATCGACATTCAATTATGTATTTTTGGGTCAATCTGAATGTCGAGCTGGGTACTTCCAATGTACAACTGGCTCTGCAATCAACATACACACGTGCATTTTCGGTTGAGTCTGAATGCAGAGCTGGGTACTTTGAATGTACAGCTGTCTGTACAATCACACATGCATTTTCGAGTGAATCTGAATGTAGAGCTCGGTAGTTCAAATGTACAGCTGGCTCTGCAATCAACATTCATACATGTATTTTCGGGTGAATCTGAATGTACAGCCAGGTTATTCCAATTAAAAATTGGCTCTGCAATCGACATTAAAACTCGCATTTTATGTTGCATGTGAATGTAGAGCTGGCTATTTCCAATGTACAGCTGGCTCTGCAATCGCCATTCAAACTCGTATTTTCGAAACTGCTTATCTCGCACTATGTTGCTAATTTTATCAATTTTACGTAAAACGCAAGAAAAATATACGACGTGAAAGCCGCTGTCGAAATGGGGCGCGGATATCGCCCACCCCCAGAATGGCGAAATGCGAAGTTTCCTTTCGGTATATCGACTGCAAAATATCATGCTTACCTCGAGCCCTGCTGAACCCTGCATATTTGAGTGCAGTACACTAAAACTGCTGGACGTTATCTTGGGACATGTTGTTCTGTCAAACAATACTGGTTAGAGGTGAAAAATTACACATTGAAAAAATCAGACTTTTCCCTTAAGTTATCATGGGACCAAAATTGATTGTTTTTTTAGGGCGGCGTGTGACTTATAAAAATCACATCCTCTCACAATCAGTTAAGGAGGCTCTTGCGTCAAATATTGAAAAATACTCGCAAATGAAGTACAAATCGCGCGCCACAATAAAAATGCAGTAACTGCACCAGATGTGTATATTTAATTTTGTACAAAGTTACCCCACCCACCTATTTTTGGCCAGAAATTTCAACACGACTGTGGCAGGATTAGCTCTGAAGGTAGAGCGTCCGACTGCGGATCGGGAGACCCCGGGTTCATATCCCACCTCGACCGCTGCGAATGGTCGATTCAGTTTGTGCTTGGGCAAGACAACTTCGTGCTAGCCTAGTCCTATCGGATGGGGACGTAAATTGTCGGTCCCGACATGCAAGGTCATCGAGCCAGTGCCGTCGTTAAATCAAAGCATTTACATTTTACATGACTGAATTTGTTGGAATTGTTTTCATGAAAATATGAGGCACAGAGGCTTTGTTATGACTAGTTCTGTCACCTGTAACACCACACCATTTGCTGAAAATGATTCCAAAGCGGGGTCATAACCACCTCAAATTTTAGCTACAAATGCCCGACAAATACCTTACATTCTGACGCGAAACCGTACAGGCGAGAGAGCATAGCATGCCCCATTTTACAAGAGGTCAAAATCAACCGGAGCTAACATTCAGTTTCGTAGAATTATGAAATACACTAAAAAAATACACATAGTCAAGCCTCCCAAAGTCAAGAAATATATTCATAAACATATTTTTCTAGACAGACTGGTGTAATTTGCAGGGTCAGTAGTGAAGTATATAGAAAAGCGTCCACCCACTTTTTAAAGCTAGCCACGCACTGTCCCCCGTGAGACCTAATGGCATGACGTAACGTTGCCCTAAACATAGGTGCACGATAATACGTGTATATTACAAACAACATATCACATATGCTATATTAAGTTTAATGGCATGGAAGAAATGTATGGGTTATAATGTAATTGAGGTTTGAATTTTTTAATAAAGTACCGTTCTTTTGTTTTCCTAACATTTGGAGTCTCTATGTGTTTTTTATAAAATGGGAATATATAGTAAGTTGGAGTAGCTGCATTTGCACATGCATCAATGTGCCCACTAAATTGTAGCATCCGTGTATTTAGATCCATAATCTGTTGGTTATGTAGAGTTTACACGTGAAACATAATATCGAATAGGCACTGCCTATGACGGGAGACGTTAGTGTATGAAACTAAATTTACCAATTGATAGCTTTACCATGGTGTTAGTATGCTAAGGACGGTACGAGAGTATATCACAGCTACTTCCCGCAACTACCATGATGTCACAACTTCTCTATACTAATTAAATTATCTTATTGTATCACTGGTTCAAATAAGATAATTTAATTTGAAAATTGGTCCAGTATTTCTGAAATTCTAAAAAATGTCCCCATGTTAAATCCCCATAGACATCTTCACTCTGTGAATATGTCTATGGGGATTTAACATGGGGAAATTGTTTTTTCGCAATATAATCAATATTTGACCAAATTTCACGAAATAAAAAGAAGGCTCATTCTTATATTTTGCTTAATATTATCACGACAAAATGTTGTTTTTGCATTGTTTATATGGCCGTAAAATTTGGGCAGGTTTCGTGAAACAGACAGTAGTGTATGTATATGCTCATGATGTACATGTATACATCCTGATTCCGGATATGACACCTTGAATAATGAAGTACGTTTCATTTTACAAATGTGCGAATGTCGCTAGTTATACTCGGTTAAGTCCATTGACAATCGGTTGCTATTTATGTCGGGATGTCCGAATACAATTTTAGTGTGAAGATGTCTATGGGGATTTAACATAGGGAAATTTTTCTAATTTTAGAAATAGTGGACCGATTTTCAAAATGGCTTTCGTTTTCTTAGTTAGATCATTTCCAAGCTATCCAGTAGCCTATTTCATCAACATTGCAAAGTATACTTTACTAGCAAAGTATACTTTGAGGGAGTAATCATTCATTTTTCCAGAAATGCATTATTTCATATAGAACTAACAAATGCATATATTTCATGATTAAAGTATGCAGAATTATTATACTGAATTTATTACATTATCACAGCCATTAAATGTGATAATGTAATAAATTCAGTATAATAACAATTTATAAATTTTTAAAAAAATTGAAAATTTCTCCCTCAAAGTATACTTTGCTACTAAAGTATACTTTGCTACTAAAGTATACTTTGCAATGTTGATGAAATAGGCTGCTGATTTCAGAATCAATTTCCAGAATGTTTAGTTTTTCAACTTCTCTTCCAGGTTCTCCACCTCTTTTTTCTCCATGTTAAATTCGCATAGAGAACTCTTTTTTCTCCATGTTAAATTCGCATAGAGAACTCTTTTTTCTCCATGTTAAATTCGCATAGAGAACTCAATGTTCGTAAATAATTCGTTCAATATTCCTCCCCCCACCGACATATCGGACCGGTTAGTGTGTGCCGAATTAGCAAAATAAATGGGAATGTCAGGGATTTGCAAATGGATGGGTTGTATTCGTGGGTTCGTTGGTGCTGGGAAAAAAATAGAACCAGAAAGGAAAATGGGCCATTCTGATATATACATGTATTTGAAATTTTCCGATACATGAAACATTTCTGGATTAACAGTGAACAGTAAGTTGCTCAATAACAGTTAACACTTAATATAAGAATATAATATAAGCTACTGTCCGTAGCTGAGGTTTCGAAGAGTTACGTGCCCGAAATTACCAGTAACAGCAAACAGAGCCAACAACAGATAATAGAAACTGAAATATGTTGTCGAAATGAGGCATGATATTTGTTTACTTATTTATACTAATTAAATGCGTTACCTGAAAATAATATTTTCGACAGATTATGTATGACAGTATGACCATTGCACAAAAAGTAAATACGGATAATAAATGGTAATGTCCGTTAACATTTTAAGGAAACACGGTTATCGCGCTTGGTATCAGTGTGTAAATTTATGTCTGATATAACATGTATAATAATGCCAACCTATACGTGGGGTAATGGTGGATGCATGTTTATTTTGCGAGAAAATGTCTCAGTTTGCTCATGTGTGGGCATGTATCTTTAACACATTTTCCGATATAGGTCCCGGAATTCACGAAATGGCTGCCATGTACAGCTATTGGTATAATATAAATTGCAATATGTAAGTAACGTTAGGATATTTTCAACGAGTGGTGTGCATGCTGGACCCATGTAGTTGCGAACAGTAACTATTGCAATCTACTCCCGTATCGTCCGTAGCCAGAGGGGCTACGGACGCTACGGGAGTAGATTGCAAGAGTTACTGTTCGCAACTAGGACCCGTGTTGAAAAAAGCACATCCTGAACATGTTCTGCAAGTCCGTACTTGCAGTCACGCAGTTTGATTGGTCGAGACAGAGCACAGATCAGCCTCGACCAATCAAACTCCATGAATTTCGAGCATGGTAATGAACTACGTGCTCAGCAGGTTTTATAAGTACCGTATGTTGGCATATATTTACCGTCGAGATGTTGACATACATGTAATTTACCTTTGGACATCTGTGTAATTTTATTAAATACGGTTACAAAATTTACAATATTTTTCATAAAAAAAGTAAACAGTTGACCATGTACTCTTTTGTCAACTTCTGACGCCATTTAAGGAAACTATTGCAAATTTTGTAATCGTATTTGATGACATTTCGCAGATGTCCGAAGGTACAACATCACATGGCGTGTCTCATATATACATTGCCACGTCCATGTTATGTACCAATGACCCTTACAGTGGGGTCAGCGTGTAAGTGCACACACGAACGAACACGACAGGTTGGTTCCAACCTGTCGTGTTCGTTCGTGTGTGCACTTACACGCTGACCCCACTGTATCCGAGACGTGTTTATCATTGCAGATTGTGAAACATTGTCAAGATAGTAGAAAGTAAGTGGACAAGTAAAACGCTTGACCAGTAGCCGATTTCACCAAAATTGCAAAGTATACATATCTTGCTAAGTACACATTGAGAGAGAAATGTTCGATTTCCGGATAAATTTATTAACTTTTATTACATGTATACTGAATGTATTACATTATAATTCCAGCACAAAAATATTTACACAATTCCATAACATTTGATTGGCCCGTAGCAAGTCTCTGTCCAAAATTTATATCCCAGTAAACTCCCACGCCGAACTACTTTCCGTAACCGTGAGGCGCAGTTAAAATAATTCTTAAGAAAACGGAAAATAAACACATTTTCTTGATGAATTTATTTCAAATGCTGGAAGGAATTATAAGGAATGAATGGCCTTTCTGTTGAATTTATCGGGGATATAAACTTGGAAAAGTCGCGGGAATACTGGACAGACGAGGCCTTCCGGCCTTCGTCCAGTATTCCCGCGACTTTTCCAAGTTTATACCCCGATAAATTCCACAAAAAGGCCATTCATTCCTATAATAATGTAATAAATTCAGTATAATAATTCAGCATACTTTTAACCATCAACTATATGCAGTCGTATGCATTTCGGGAAAGATAGATGATTACTCCCTCAAACTGTACTTAGCTAGATAAGTATGCTTAGCAATTTTGGTGAAATCGGCTACAGACTAAACACGAACATAAGTATGCATGTAGCCACATACGCGAACTGTGTCTAACATGTTTAAGACGGTATCTCAATAATAACAAATGCGTATGTTTAAACAAAATGCTAGTCTTTTGACAGCCAGGTACTGTAAATTTCACATTAACAATGTTTTCTTGAAAACAATTATTGGAGTTACGTTTATTGAGCATAGGCTACATTAGCAGCATATGGTTAATAAATGTAAATCCATCAATTGAACTTTCCAGACGATCCTAAACCTAAATTTGCACCTACAAACATTTTAATCGTACGGCGTTTAGTGAAACAAACCCATGGTGTCTGGATTGTGGTGGGTCAAACATTTTCATTCACTTAATGATTTATCCACAAACTGTTTTATTGTGTTTTTTTAATTACGCCCGTTGTCGTTGACCAATGTGAATTTAAAACCAACAAATCAACCGACCACCCGACCGACCACCCGACCGACCGACCGACCGACCGACCGACCGACCAGCTAGCCAGGCAACTTCGCGCCGGCGTAAAATATTTCACGTCGAAATAGGCGCCGGATTCCTACATGCATTTCGTCTAATGCGTTTATGCGATAGCTCTAGGTAAAGCTGAGTGGCATCTCGTCAAGAAACCAGTGCATCATTCGATGTGAAACAGCAGTCTGTCCATCGGTTACTAGACGAATAAATTGTATTGTGCGATAGCTCTAAATTGAGATGAGTGGCATCTAGTCAAGAAAACAGTCTCTTTATCGACGTGTCTGTCCATCAGTTACTAGATGAGAATAAACTGTTTATGCGATAGCTCTTGTAAACATGAGTGACATCTCGTCAGGGAACTAGTGCGTTTTTTGACTTGAAACTCAGGTGTATCCATCCATACAGTGAACCAGCAATCCACGGTGATCGTCCAGCAGCAGAGTGGCATGACCGGCGGCTGCCGCATCTGTGGGGTGAGTACATCTATAATACCATGGCCCGAATTCATTCCGGATTGAAAGCTGCCCCATCTGTGGGGTGAGTACATCAATAATACCAGGCCCGAATTCATTCCGGATTCAAAGCTGCCCCGTCTGTGGGGTGAGTACATCTATAATACCAGGCCTCGAATTCATTCCGGATTGAATGATGCCCCGCGAGTGGGGTGAGTACATCTATAATACCAGGCCTCGAATTCATTCCGGATTGAATGCTGCCCGCGTGCGGGGTGAGTAACATCTATAATCCAGTCTAGTAATTCATTCATGATTGATGCTGCCCCGCGAGTGGGGTGAGTATATCTATAATACCAGGCATATAATTCATTCCGGATTGAATGCTGCCCCGCGAGTGGGGTGAGTACATCTATAATACCAGGCCTCGAATTCATTCCGGATTGAATGCTGCCCCGCGTGCGGGGTGAGTACATCTATAATACCAGGTCTAGAATTCATTCATGATTGATGCTGCCCCGCGAGTGGGGTGAGTATATCTATAATACCAGGCATATAATTCATTCCGGATTGAATGCTGCCCCGCGAGTGGGGTGAGTACATCTATAATACCAGGCCCGAATTCATTCCGGATTGAATGCTGCCCCGCGTGTGGGGTGAGTATATCTATAATACCAGGCATAGAATTCATTCAGGATGGAATGTTTCCCCGCGTGTGGGGTGAGTATATATATAATACCAGGCCTCGAATTCATTCCGGATTGAATGCTGCCCCGCGTGTGGGGTGAGTATATCTATAATAACAGGCATATAATTCATTCCGGATTGAATGCTGCCACGCGTGTGGGGTGAGTATATATATAATACCAGGCATATAATTCATTCCGGATTGAATGCTGCCCCGTGTGGGGTGAGTATATATATAATACCAGGCATATAATTCATTCCGGATTGAATGCTGCCACGCGAAGTGGGGGGGGTGTATATATAATACCAGGCTTATAATTCATTCCGGATTGATGCGCGTGTGGGGTGAGTATATATATAATACCAGGCATATAATTCATTCCGGATTGAATGCTGCCAGCGTGTGGGGTGAGTATATATAATACTGGCATATAATTCATTCCGGATTGAATGCTCCAGGCGTGGGGTGGGGTGAGTATATATAATACCAGGCATATAATTCATTCCGGATTGAATGCTGCCACGGTGTGGGGTGAGTATATATATAATACCAGGCATATAATTCATTCCGGATTGAATGCTGCCCCGGTGGGGTGGTATATATAATACCAGCTATAATTATTCCGGATTGAATGCTGCCACGCGTGTGGGGTGAGTATATATATAATACCAGGCATATAATTCATTCCGGATTGAATGCTGCCACGCGTGTGGGGTGAGTATATATATAATACCAGGCATATAATTCATTCCGGATTGAATGCTGCGCCCCCCGTGGGGTGAGGGGTGAGTAATATATAATACCAGGCATATAATTCATTCCGGATTGAATGCTGCCCCGTGTGGGGTGAGTATATATATAATACCAGGCATATAATTCATTCCGGATTGAATGCTGCCCCGTGTGGGGTGAGTATATATATAATACCAGGCATATAATTCATTCAGGATTGAATGAAGCCCCGCGTGTGGGGTGAGTATATATATAATACCAGGCCTCGAATTCATTCCGGATTGAATGCTGCCCCGCGTGTGGGGTGAGTATATCTATAATACCAGGCCTCGAATTCTTTCCGCATTGAATGCTGTCCCGCAAGTGGGGTGAATACGTCTATAATACCAGGCTTCGAATTCATTCCGGATTGAATGCTGCCCGGCGTGTGGGGTGAGTATATCCATAATACCAGGCCTCGAATTCTTTCCGGATTGAATGCTGCCCCGCGAGTGGCGTGAGTACATCTATAATACCAGGCTTCGAATTCATTCCGGATTGAACGCTGCCCCGCGAGTGGAGTGAGTACATCTATAATACCAGGCCTCGAATTCATTCCGGATTGAATGCTGCCCAGCGAGTGGGGTGAGTACATCTATAATACCAGGCCTCAAATTATTTCCGGATTGAATGCTGCCCCGCGTGCGGGGTGAGTATATCTAAATACCAGGCATCGAATTCATTCCGGATTGAATGCTGCCCCGCGAGTGGGGTGAGTATATCTATAATACCATGGCCCGAATAAATTCCGGATTGAATGCTGCCCCGCGTGTGCGGTGAGTATATATATAATACCAGGCCTAGAATTCATTGAGGATTGAATGCTGCCCCGCGTGTGGGGTGAGTACATCTATAATACCATGCCTCGAATTCATTCCGGATTGAATGCTGCCCCGCGTGTGGGGTGAGTATATATATAATACCAGGCCTCGAATTCCTTCCGGATTGAATGCTGCCCGCGGGGGGGGAGTGGGGGTGGAGTATATATAATTACAAGGCCTCGAATTCATTCGGAGGTTGAATGATTGACCCCGTCGAGTGGGGTGAGTACATCTAATACCAGGCCTCGAATTCCTTCCGGATTGAATGTGCCCCGCGGTGGGGTGAGTTATTATAATTACCAGGCCTCGAATTCATTCCGGATTGAATGGCCCCGCGGTGGGGTGAGTACATCTATAATTCAGGCCTGGAATTCATTCCGGATTGGAATGCTGGCCCGCCGCGGGAGGAGTTCATTGTGTGGGGGTGAGTATATCATTAATTACCAGGCATTTTAATTCATTCCGGATTGAATGCTGCCCCGCGAGTGGGGTGGGGGTAACTTTAAAATACCAGGCCCGAATTCATTCCGGGATTGAATGCTGCCCCGCGGGTGTGGGGTGAGTATTCTATTATTACCAGGATTGAATTCATTCAGGATGGAATGTTTTTCCGCGTGTGGGGTGGAGTATAATTTATAATACCAGGCCTCGAATTCTTTCCGGATTGAATGCTGCCCCGCGTGTGGGGTGAGGTTATATCTATAATCCAGGCATATAATTTCATTCCGGATTGAATGCTGCCCACGCGGTGGTGGGGTGAGTTTATATAAAACCAGGCATATAATTCATTCCGGATTGAATGCTGCCCCGTGTTGGGGTGAGTATTTATATAATACCAGGCATTTAATTCATTCCGGGATTGAATGCTGCCCCGTGTGGGGGTGAGTATATATATAATTACCGGCATTAAATTCATTCCGGATTTGGGGAATGCTGCCCCGTGTGGGGTGAGTATTATTTAATACCAGGATTTAATTCATTCCGGATTGAATGTGCCCCGCGTTGTGGGGTGGAGTATTATATTAATTCCAAGGCCTTCGAATTTCAATTGCGGATTGAATGCTTGCCCCGCGTGTGGGGTGAGTATATCTATAATACCAGGCCTCGAATTCTTTCCGCATTGAATGCTGTCCCGCAAGTGGCGTGAGTACGTCTATAATACCAGGCTTCGAATTCATTCCGGATTGAATGCTGTCCGGCGTGTTGGGTGAGTATATCCATAATATCAGGCCTCGAATTCTTTCCGGATTGAATGCTGCCCCGCGAGTGGGGTGAGTTCATCTATAATACCAGGCTTCGAATTCTTTCCGGATTGAATGCTGCCCCGCGAGTGGGGTGAGTATATCTATAATACCAGGCATCGAATTCATTCCGGATAGAATGCTGCCCCGCGTGCGGGGTGAGTATATCTATAACACCAGTCCTCGAATTCATTCCGGATTGAATGCTGTCCCGCGAGTGGGGTGTGTACATCTATAATACCAGGCTTCGAATTCATTCCGGATTGAATGCTGCCCCGTGTGCGGGGTGAGTATATCTATAACATCAGGCCTCGAATTCATTCCGGATTGAATGCTGCCCCGCGAGTGGGGTGAGTACATCTATAATACCATAGCCCGAATTCATTCCGGATTGAATGCTGCCCCGCGTGCGGGGTGAGTATATCTATAACACCAGGCTTCGAATTCATTCCGGATTGAATGCTGCCCCGTGTGTGGGGTGAGTATATCTATAACACCAGGCCTCGAATTCAATACGGATTTAATGCTGCCCCGCGAGTGGGGTGAGTACATCTATAACACCATGGCCCGGAATTCATTCCGATTGAATGCCCTCCACCTCGTGTGGGTGAGTATACATATAATACATGTACTAGGCCTCGAATTCATTCCGGATTGAATGCTGCCCCGTGTGTGGGGTGAGTATATATATAACACCAGGCCTAGAATTCATTCCGGATTGAATGCTGCCCCGCGTGTGGGGTGAGTATATATATAATACCAGGCCTCGAATTCATTCCGGATTGAATACTGCCCCGCGTGTGGGGTGAGTATATCTATAATACCAGGCCTCGAATTCATTCCGGATTTAATGCTGCCCCGCGAGTGGGGTGGGTACATCTGTAATACCATGGCCCGAATTCATTCCGGATTGAATGCTGCCCCGCATGTGGGGTGAGTATATATTTAATACCAGGCCTCGAATTCATTCCTGATTGAATGCTGCCTCGCGTGTGGGGTGAGTATATATTTAATACCAGGCCTAGAATTCATTCAGGATTGAATGCTGCCCCGTGTGTGGGGGTGAGTACATCTATCATACCATGCCTCGAATTCATTCCGGATTGAATGCTGCCCCGCGTGTGTTGTGAGTATATCTATGATACCAGGCCTCGAATTCATTCCTGATTGAATGCTGCCCCGCGTGTGTGGTGAGTATATCTATAATACCCAGATAATTCATTCAGGATTGAAGGTTGCCCCGCGTGTGGGGTGAGTATATATATAATACCATTCCTTGAATTCATTCCGGATTGCATGCTGCCCCGCGTGTGTTGTGAGTATATCTATGATACCAGGCCTCGAATTCATCCTGATTGAATGCTGCTCCGCGTGCTGGGTGCGCATCTAATACAGGCCTCGAATTTATTCAGGATTGAATGCTGCCCCGCGTGTTTGGTGAGTATCATAATACCAGCCATCGAATTTATTCAGGCTTGAATGCTGCCCCGCGTGTTTGGTGAGTATATCTATAATACCAGGCCTCGAATTTATTCAGGATTGAATGCTGCCCCGCTGTGTGGTGAGTATATCTATATTCTTAACCTAGCCATCGAATTTATTCAGGATTGAATGCTGCCCCGCGTGTGGTGAGTATATCTATAATTCCAGGCCTCGAATTTATTCAGGATGAATGCTGCCCCGCGTGTGTAGTATATCTATAATACCAGGCCTCGAATTCATTCAGGATTGAATGCTGCCCCGCGTGTTGGGTGAGTATATCTATAATACCAGCCTCGAATCATTCAGGATTGAATCTGCCCCGCGTGTGTGGTGAGGAAATTAATCTATAATTCCAAGGCCTCGAAAATTTTAAACAGGATTGCATGCTGCCCCGCTGTGGGTGAGTAAATCCTAATTAAAATCCACCTCCCCGAATATTCAATGATTGGATTGAGCTGGCCACCGCGTGTTGGGGTGAGTAAACCACTATATCCCAGGCCTCGTTATTCATTTCAGGATTGAATGCTGCCCCCGTGTGTGGGTTTGAATATATCATAACACAAAGCCCTCCCCGAAAATCCATTCCGGAATTGGAAATGAATCGCCCCGCGAGTGGGGGTGATACATCTATAATACCATGGCCCGAATTCATTCCGGATTGAATGCTGCCCCGCGTGCGGGGTGAGTATATCTATAACACCAGGCTTCGAATTCATTCCGGATTGAATGCTGCCCCGTGTGTGGGGTGAGTATATCTATAACAACAGGCCTCGAATTCATTACGGATTTAATGCTGCCCCGCGAGTGGGGTGGGTACATCTATAACACCATGGCCCGAATTCATTCCGGATTGAATGCTGCCGCGCGTGTGGGGTGAGTATATATATAATACATGTACTAGGCCTCGAATTCATTCAGGATTGAAATGCTGCCCCCGTGTGGGTGAGGTATATATATAACACCAGGCCTAGCATTCATTCCGGATTGAATGCTGCCCCTCGTGTGGGTGAGTATATAGAATACCAGCCTCGAATTCATTCCGATTGAATACTGCCCCGCGTGTGGGGTGAGTATATCTATAAATCCAGGCCTCGAATTCATTCCGATTTAATGCTGCCCCGCGAGAGTGGTGGGTACATCTGTAAAAACCATGGCCCGAATTCATTCCGGATGAATGCTGCCCCGCTGTTGGGGTGAGTATATATTTTAATACCAGGCCTCGAATTCATTCCTGATTGAATTGCTGCCTCGCGTGTGGTTAGTATATATTTAATACCAGGCCAAGAATTCATTCAGGATTGAATGCTGCCCCGAGTGTGGGGTGAGTACATCTATCACCACCAAGCCTCGAATTCATTCCGGATTGAATGCTGCCCCGCGTGTGGGGTGAGTATATATATAATACCAGGCCTCGAATTCATTCCGGATTGAATGCTGCCTCGCGTGTGGGATGAGTATATATATAATTCCAGGCCTCGAATTCATTCCTGATTGAATGCTGCCCCGCGTGTGGGGTGAGTATATATTTAATACCAGGCCTAGAATTCATTCAGGATTGAATGCTGCCCCGTGTGTGGGGGTGAGTATATATATAATACCAGTCCTAGAATTCATTCAAGATTGAATGCTGCCACGCCTGAGGGGTGAGTATATATATAATACCAGGCCTCGAATTCATTCCGGATTGAATGCTGCCCAGCATGTGGGGTGAGTATATATATAATACCAGGCCAAGAATTCATTCAGGATTGAATGCTGCCCCGCGTGTGTGGTGAGTATATCTATAATTCCAGGCCTCGAATTTATTCAGGACTGAATGCTGCCCCGCGTGTGGGGTGAGTACATCTATAATACCAGGCCTCGAATTCATCAGGATTGAATGCTGCCCCGTGTGTGGGTTGAATATATCTATAATACCAGGCCTAGAATTCATTCAGGATTGAATGCTGCCCCGCGTGTTGGGTGAGTATATCTATAATACCAGGCCTCGAATGCATTCAGGATTGAATGCTGTCCCCCCCCCCCCCCCGCGTGTGTGGTGAGTATATCTATAATTCCAGGCCTCGAATTTATTCAGGATTGAATGCTGCCCCGCGTGTGGGGTGAGTACATCTATAATACCGGGCCTCGAATTCATCAGGATTGAATGCTGCCCCGTGTGTTGGTTGAATATATCTATAACACCAGGCCTCGAATTCATTCCGGATTGAATGCTGCCCAGCATGTGGGGTGAGTATATATATAATACCAGGCCAAGAATTCATTCAAGATTTAATGCTGCCCCGCGTGGGGGTGAGTACATCTATAATACCAGGCCTCGAATGCATTCCGGATTGAATGCAGCCCCGCGTGTGGGGTGAGTATATCTATAATACCAGGCATGTAATTAATTCCGGATTGAATGCTGCCCCGCGTGTGGGGTGAGTATATCTATACCACCAGGCATATAATTCATTCAGGATTGAATGCTGCCCCGCTTGTGGGGTGATTATATATATAATGCCAGGCCTCGAATTAATTCCGGATTGAATGCTGCCCCGCGTGTGGGGTGAGTATATCTATAATACCAGGCCTCGAATTCATTCCGGATTGAATGCTGCCCCGCGAGTGGGGTGAGTACATCTATAATACCAGGCCTCGAATTCATTCCGGATTGAATGCTGCCCAGCGAGTGGGGTGAGTACATCTATAATACCAGGCCTCAAATTATTTCCGGATTGAATGCTGCCCCGCGTGCGGGGTGAGTATATCTAAATACCAGGCATCGAATTCATTCCGGATTGAATGCTGCCCCGCGATGGGGTGAGTATATCTTAATACCATGGCCCGAAATTAATTCCCGGATTGAATGCTGCCCGCCCGTGTGGGGTGAGTATATATAATACCAGGCCTAGAATTCATTCAGGATTGAATGCTGCCCCGCGTGTGGGGTGAGTACATCTATAATACCATGCCTCGAATTCATTCCGGATTGAATGCTGCCCCGCGTGTGGGGTGAGTATATATATTATACCAGCCTCGAATTCCTTCCGGATTTGAATGCTTCCCCCGCGAGTGGGGTGAGTACATCTATAAATACCATGGCCCGAATTCATTCCGGATGAATGCTGCCCCGCGTGTGAGGTGAGTATATCTATAAAATACCAGGGCCTCAATTTCATTCCGGATTGAATGTTGCCTCGCGTGGTGTGTGGTGAGTACATCTATAATACCGGGCCTCGAATCATTCCGGATTGAATGCTGCCCCGCGTGTGGGGTGAGTATATCTAATAAACCCAGATAATTCATTCAGGATTGATGGTTGCCCCGCGTGTGGGGTGTAGTTATAAATATAACATACCATTCTGAATTCATTCCGGGATTGCATGCTGCCCCGCGTGTTGTGAGTATATCTATGATACCAGGCCTCGAATTCATTTCCTGATTGAATGCTGCTCCGCGTGCTGGTGCGTACATCTATAATATCAGGCCTCGAATTTATTCAGGATTGAATGCTGCCCCGCGTGTTTGGTGAGTATATCTATAATACAGGCCTCGAATTTATTCAGGATTGAATGCTGCCCCGCGTGTGTGTGATATACTATACTACCAAGGGCCCGCGATTTATTCAGGATTGAATACTGCCCCGCGTGTTTGGTGAGTAATATCTATAATACCAGGCCTCGAATTCATTCAGGATGAATGCTGCCCCGCGTGTTTTTTGGTGAGTATATCTATAATACCAGGCCTCGAATTCATTCAGGATTGAATGCTGCCCCGCGTGTGTGGTGAGTATATCTATAATTCCAGGCACCTCGAATTTATTCAGGACTGAATGCTGCCCCGCTGTGGGTGGGGAGTAACATCTATAATACCAGGCCTCGAATTCATCAGGATTGAATGCTGCCCGTGTATGGGTTGAATATATCTATAATACCAGGCCTAGAAATTCATTCAGGAATTGAATGCTGCCCCGCGTGTTTGGGGTGAGTATATCTATAATACCAGGCCTCGAATGCATACAGGAATTGAATGCTGCCCCGCGTGTGTGGTGAGTTTTATATATAATTCCAGCCTCGAAATTTATTCAGGATTGAATGCTGCCCCGCGTGTGGGGTGAGTACATCTATAATACCAAGCCTCGTTAATTCATCAGGATTGAATGCTGCCCCGTGTGTGGGTTGAATATATCTATAACACCCAGGCCTCGAATTCATTTCCGGATTGAATGCTGTCCCCGCGAGTGGGGTGAGTACATCTATAATACCATGGCCCGAATTCATTCCGGATTGAATGCTGCCCCCGCGTGCGCGGTTTTTGAGGTTGAAATGTTTGGGTTGTATGGTGGTTGAGTATATCTATAACACCAGGCTTCGAATTCATTCCGGATTTGAATGCTGCCCCGTGTGTGGGGTGGGAGTATATCTATACACAGCCTCGAATTCATTACGGATTTAATGCTGCCCCCGCGAGTGGGGTGGGTACCAATCTAATAACACCCATGCCCGAATTCATTCCGGGATTGAATGCTGCCGCCGCGTGGGGTGTGTATATATATACCTATACATTGTACTAGCCTCGAATTCATTCATTGAATTATGAATGCTGCCCCATGTGTGGGGTGAGTATATAACACCAGGCCTAGCATTCATTTCCGGATTGAATGCTGCCCCGCGTGTGGGGTGATATATATATAATACCAGGCCTAGAATTCATTCAGGATTGAATGCCTGCCCGCGTGTGGGGTATTACATCTATAATACCATGCCTCGAATTCATTCCGGATTGAATGCTGCCCCGCGTGTGGGGTGAGTATATATATAATACCAGGCCTCGAATTCCTTCCGGATTGAATGCTGCCCCACGAGTGGGGTGAGTACATCTATAATACCATGGCCCGAATTCATTCCGGATTGAATGCTGCCCCCCGCGTGTGAGGTGAGTATATCTATAATACCAGGCCTCGAATTCATTCCGGATTGAATGCTGCCTCGCGTGGTGTGTGGTGAGTACATCTATAATACCGGGCCTCGAATTCATTCCGGATTGAATGCTGCCCCGCGTGTGGGGTGAGTATATCTATAATACCCAGATAATTCATTCAGGATTGAAGGTTGCCCCGCGTGTGGGTGAGTATATATATAATACCATTCCTTGAATTCATTCCGGATTGCATGCTGCCCCCCCCCCCCCCCCCCGCGTGTGTTTGTGAGTATATCTATGATACCAGGCCTCGAATTCATTCCTGATTGAATGCTGCTCCGCGTGCTGGGTGCGTACATCTATAATATCAGGCCTCGAATTTATTCAGGATTGAATGCTGCCCCGCGTGTTTGGTGAGTATATCTATAATACCAGGCCTCGAATTTATTCAGGATTGAATGCTGCCCCGCGTGTGTGGTGAGTATATCTATAATACCAGGCCTCGAATTTATTCAGGATTGAATGCTGCCCCGCGTGTGTGGTGAGTATATCTATACTACCAGGCCTCGAATTTATTCAGGATTGAATGCTGCCCCGCGTGTGTGGTGAGTATATCTATAATACCCAGATAATTCATTCAGGATTGAAGGTTGCCCCGCGTGTGGGGTGAGTATATATATAATACCATTCCTTGAATTCATTCCGGATTGCATGCTGCCCCGCGTGTGTTGTGAGTATATCTATGATACCAGGCCTCGAATTCATTCCTGATTGAATGCTGCTCCGCGTGCTGGGTGCGTACATCTATAATATCAGGCCTCGAATTTATTCAGGATTGAATGCTGCCCCGCGTGTTTGGTGAGTATATCTATAATACCAGGCCTCGAATTTATTCAGGATTGAATGCTGCCCCGCGTGTGTGGTGAGTATATCTATACTACCAGGCCTCGAATTTATTCAGGATTGAATACTGCCCCGCGTGTTTGGTGAGTATATCTATAATACCAGGCCTCGAATTCATTCAGGATTGAATGCTGCCCCGCGTGTTTGGTGAGTATATCTATAATACCAGGCCTCGAATTCATTCAGGATTGAATGCTGCCCCGCGTGTGTGGTGAGTATATCTATAATTCCAGGCCTCGAATTTATTCAGGACTGAATGCTGCCCCGCGTGTGGGGTGAGTACATCTATAATACCAGGCCTCGAATTCATCAGGATTGAATGCTGCCCCGTGTGTGGGTTGAATATATCTATAATACCAGGCCTAGAATTCATTCAGGATTGAATGCTGCCCCGCGTGTTGGGTGAGTATATCTATAATACCAGGCCTCGAATGCATTCAGGATTGAATGCTGCCCCGCGTGTGTGGTGAGTATATCTATAATTCCAGGCCTCGAATTTATTCAGGATTGAATGCTGCCCCGCGTGTGGGGTGAGTACATCTATAATACCAGGCCTCGAATTCATCAGGATTGAATGCTGCCCCGTGTGTGGGTTGAATATATCTATAACACCAGGCCTCGAATTCATTCCGGATTGAATGCTGCCCCGCGAGTGGGGTGAGTACATCTATAATACCATGGCCCGAATTCATTCCGGATTGAATGCTGCCCCGCGTGCGGGGTGAGTATATCTATAACACCAGGCTTCGAATTCATTCCGGATTGAATGCTGCCCCGTGTGTGGGGTGAGTATATCTATAACAACAGGCCTCGAATTCATTACGGATTTAATGCTGCCCCGCGAGTGGGGTGGGTACATCTATAACACCATGGCCCGAATTCATTCCGGATTGAATGCTGCCGCGCGTGTGGGGTGAGTATATATATAATACATGTACTAGGCCTCGAATTCATTCAGGATTGAATGCTGCCCCGTGTGTGGGGTGAGTATATATATAACACCAGGCCTAGCATTCATTCCGGATTGAATGCTGCCCCGCGTGTGGGGTGAGTATATATATAATACCAGGCCTCGAATTCATTCCGGATTGAATACTGCCCCGCGTGTGGGGTGAGTATATCTATAATTCCAGGCCTCGAATTCATTCCGGATTTAATGCTGCCCCGCGAGTGGGGTGGGTACATCTGTAATACCATGGCCCGAATTCATTCCGGATTGAATGCTGCCCCGCATGTGGGGTGAGTATATATTTAATACCAGGCCTCGAATTCATTCCTGATTGAATGCTGCCTCGCGTGTGGGGTGAGTATATATTTAATACCAGGCCTAGAATTCATTCAGGATTGAATGATGCCCCGTGTGTGGGGGTGAGTACATCTTTCATACCATGCCTCGAATTCATTCCGGATTGAATGCTGCCCCGCGTGTGGGTTGAGTATATATATAATACCAGGCCTCGAATGCATTCCGGATTGAATGCTGCCTCGCGTGTGGGATGAGTATATATATAATTCCAGGCCTCGAATTCATTCCTGATTGAATGCTGCCCCGCGTGTGGGGTGAGTATATATATAATACCAGGCCTAGAATTCATTCAGGATTGAATGCTGCCCCGCGTGTGGGGTGAGTACATCTATAATACCATGCCTCGAATTCATTCCGGATTGAATGCTGCCCCGCGTGTGGGGTGAGTATATATATAATACCAGGCCTCGAATTCCTTCCGGATTGAATGCTGCCCCACGAGTGGGGTGAGTACATCTATAATACCATGGCCCGAATTCATTCCGGATTGAATGCTGCCCCCCGCGTGTGAGGTGAGTATATCTATAATACCAGGCCTCGAATTCATTCCGGATTGAATGCTGCCTCGCGTGGTGTGTGGTGAGTACATCTATAATACCGGGCCTCGAATTCATTCCGGATTGAATGCTGCCCCGCGTGTGGGGTGAGTATATCTATAATACCCAGATAATTCATTCAGGATTGAAGGTTGCCCCGCGTGTGGGGTGAGTATATATATAATACCATTCCTTGAATTCATTCCGGATTGCATGCTGCCCCGCGTGTGTTGTGAGTATATCTATGATACCAGGCCTCGAATTCATTCCTGATTGAATGCTGCTCCGCGTGCTGGGTGCGTACATCTATAATATCAGGCCTCGAATTTATTCAGGATTGAATGCTGCCCCGCGTGTTTGGTGAGTATATCTATAATACCAGGCCTCGAATTTATTCAGGATTGAATGCTGCCCCGCGTGTGTGGTGAGTATATCTATAATACCAGGCCTCGAATTTATTCAGGATTGAATGCTGCCCCGCGTGTGTGGTGAGTATATCTATACTACCAGGCTCGAATTTATCAGGATTGAATGCTGCCCCGCCCGAGTGTGGTGAGTATATCTATAATACCAGGCCCTCGAATTTATTCAGGATTGAATACTGCCCGCGTGTTTGGTGAGTATATCTATAATACCAGGCCTCGAATTCATTCAGGATTGAATGCTGCCCCGCGTGTTTGGTGAGTATATCTATTATACCAGGCCTCGAATTCATTCAGGATTGAATGCTGCCCCGCGTGTGTGGTGAGTATATCTATAATTCCAGGCCTCGAATTTATTCAGGACTGAATGCTGCCCCGCGTGTGGGGTGAGTACATCTATAATACCAGGCCTCGAATTCATCAGGATTGAATGCTGCCCCGTGTGTGGGTTGAATATATCTATAATACCAGGCCTAGAATTCATTCAGGATTGAATGCTGCCCCGCGTGTTGGGTGAGTATATCTATAATACCAGGCCTCGAATTCATTGAGGATTGAATGCTGCCCCGCGTGCGGGGTGAGTATATCTTTAATACCAGGCCTCGAATTCATTCAGGATTGAATGCTGCCCCGCGTGTGTGGTGAGTATATCTATAATACCAGGCCTCGAATGCATTCAGGATTGAATGCTGCCCCGCGTGTGTGGTGAGTATATCTGTAATTCCAGGCCTCGAATTCATTCAGGAGTTAATGCTGCCCCTTTTTTTGGCGAGTACATCTATAATACCAGGCCTCGAATTCATCAGGATTGAATGCTGCCCCGTGTGTGGGTTGAATATATCTATAATACCAGGCCTAGAATTCATTCAGGATTGAATGCTGCCCCGCGTGTTGGGTGAGTATATCTATAATACCAGGCCTCGAATTCATTGAGGATTGAATGCTGCCCCGCGTGCGGGGTGAGTATATCTTTAATACCAGGCCTCGAATTCATTCCGGATTGAATGCTGCCCCGCGTGTGTGGTGAGTATATCTATAATACCAGGCCTCGAATGCATTCAGGATTGAATGCTGCCCCCCGTGTGTGGTGAGTATATCTATAATTCCAGGCCTCGAATTCATTCAGGAGTTAATGCTGCCCCGCGTGTGGGGCGAGTACATCTATAATACCAGGCCTCGAATTCATTCAGGATTGAATGCTGCCCCGTGTGTGAGTTGAGTATATCTATAATACCAGGCCTAGAATTCATTCAGGATTGAATGCTGCCCCGCGTGCGTGTGGGGTGAGTATATATATAATACCAGGCCTCGAATTCATTCAAGATTGAATGCTGCCCCGCGTGTGGGGTGAGTACATCTATAATACCAGGCCTCGAATTCATTCAGGATTGAATGCTGTCCCGCGTGCGGGGTGAGTATATATATAATACCAGGCCTCAAATTCATTCCGGATTGTATGGCCGCGTGGGGTGAATAATCCAGGCCTTCGAATTGCTATCTGATCCGCGTGGGGTTGATCTAATACCGCCTCGAATGGGGCATCAGATTGTAAATGTCCCCGCCTGTGGGGTGAGTAAATCTATAATACCAGGCCTGGAATTCATTCAGGATTGAATGTTGCCCTGCGTGTGGGGTGAGTACATCTATAATGCCAGGCCTCGAATTCATTCCGGATTGAATGCTGCCCCGCGTGTGGGGTGAGTTTATCTATAATACGAGGCCTCGAATTCATTCCGGATTGAATGCTGCCCCGCCTGTGTGGTGAGTACATCTATAATACCAGGCCTCGAATTTATTCCGGATTGAATGCTGCCCCGCGTGTGGGGTGAGTACATCTATAATACCAGGCCTCGAATTCATTCATGATTGAATGCTGCCCCGCGTGTGGGGTGAGTATATCTATAAGACCAGGCCTCGAATTAAGTCAGGATTGAATGCTGCCCCGCCTGTGGGGTGAGTATATATATAATCCCGGGCCTCAAGTTCACCAAACTCCATTTTGAATACACCGGTTGTCAAATTTACCAAAGTTCATTCGGGTTTCAATAACTGGAGAATGTCGGGCCTCAATGTCACAATGATTCAATCAGGATTTAATACTTCCCCGCATTTGGGGTGAATACATCTAGAATACCGGGCCTCAAATTCAGCACAATTCACTCTGGATTTAAATATTTTACTTGACAATTGAAGTGGTCGGTGAAATAAGAGTGCTAACTCTCTCATGGGATAATTATCATGATTACATTTTCAGTATGAATTATTATGTATGAACATTATGCGTCATAGAATTTCCAAAAAAACAACGTTTCAGGTACATTCTTGAAATTCAAGAACTTCTTGAAATTAAATTTTCAATAAGTATAATATCTGTAGAGACATTTCTTTCATAGCAAGTGTCTTGTTCATACAGCCTGGTATATAGAGAATACCAGGCAAGTGTCTTTTGATATCAAATTTATCAGGCAAGGCTAGAAAAGGCGGAGGAATTCCTACAGTTTCCGAGCAGCACCTGATAAACGTGACATCAAAAGACACTCTATTGGCATTCAATTTATCAAGTGCCGGTTTATGTGACAATAATGTTAATATAATTTGAGAAAGTAAACATAATGTGATTTTCATTGGAATTATACGGAGCTCCGCCGGGGACGTAATTTTTTGTATTATTAATTCGTTCCCTCGAATTAACAATTCGTTCCCGCGAAATAACAATCGAACCCGGGGACTCCCGATCCGCAGTCCGACGCTCTACATACTAAGCTAATCCGGCCACATTTTCGGTTCATCACCATTTGCGGCTATCTTATCAACTCTCGGCGATTTGCTCGTCGACACACTACCGCCTCCGCTAATCTTGCAAATGTTTGTGAATTACTTTATTTAAAAATACTTCAATATCACTAGTCACTGTGTGGTATGAACGACAGATGCCTCTTTAAATCATACCCAATTTTACTCCCATATTAAATATCTACAAGGTACGACACTCGCCATCTTTTCAACCAACGGAAGTGGATTATTTACCTCGGGCCCGGATCGCCAATTCAGTATTTGTAACGTGCGCGAAGGCCGGGACCAGCAAGGTCCAGGCCTTCTGGCGTGTTACAAATACTGAATTAGCGAATCGGGTCCAAGGTACACTAATACCACTTCCTTTGGTTGAAAAGATGGCGAGTGTCCTACCTTGTAGATATTTAATATCAGAGTAAAAATGGGTATGATCGTTTTGTCGTTCATACCACAAAATGCCTGTGTTCAATATAGGCTCATACAATCAAATTGCTTGATTGCGAGTTACCAACTCTCAGCGATTTGCTCGTCGACACACTACCGCCTCTACTGCGCTAATCTTGCAAATCTATGCCAATCACTTTATTTAAAAATGATTCAATATCGTGGTTGCAATCAGGCGGCTTCATTGACTGAGCCTGAGCTGTGCTACAGCTCAGGCTCAGACAATCAAGCCGCTTGATTGCGAGTTGCCAATATCAACAGATGTTCAGAAACGTCGAAACTCTGGGGACGATTAACGCAGGCGGATATGTAAACGGCATTCCCTACTGTCATTGAAAGGGGTCAGTGGGAGAAGGGGGCTAAGTCCATGTGGGACTTAACCCCCTTCTGCCAATGACCCCTTCACTTGCACTATACCGTGTCAGGTCAGACATGTGAAACCAGCGAAACATCTTGTCCGGAGCGATCTGCGTTGTTTGTTTTCATCGTTAATCATCGTGTAATGAATATTTATGTGTTAATTGTTAAACAAACAAACCGAGGTCAGCTCACGCATTCTAATTAATGATACAGTAACCAATGTGCATGGTGACGTTGTTACACAACAACAACAAGTACTGAAACTTCAGGAAGCCCTCCGATTCAAAGTACGCATTCTTTTATTTTGTTCAAATTATGTAACGGATTTTCATGAACTATGGCGCATCAGACGCGTATTGTTAAGCTGCATTTGGTGGTCTCGGTACTTTGGCCCAAACTCCTGTCGTTTTTGCGAAGAATCGATTTCCGTGTCTACTGACACGGAAATCGATTCTTCGCAAAAACGACATAAGTATGTGTACAACTCCCGGGACCACCAAATGCAGCTCATGAAAACATGTTTTCTGCGCAATATTTCATCAAAATCCGCTGCCTATTAAGGAGAATATCAAATAATACCAAATACTTTGGAGTGGGCGCGCTTTCAACCCGTTCAGTCTTGTTGTTGTTGTTGTTGTAACCACGTGATCATGCACCTTGGTATACACTTCAGTCTGTTAAATGCTAGCCTTATTGTTGAGGAGACAGTGCAACCCTTCACTTGATGATGCCTTATATATACAATTAAGACTACTTGGTTGTTCGCTTCATGCACAATAAATGACTTTGATGAAAGAAAAAAAAACGTGCATTATATTCAAGCAGATATGATCAGAAACTGTGATATACAAGAGAGATGATATGGTTCGGTATGCTTTTGTATTTTCGCTTTCCACGTACTAGTACATATGGAAGCCCATTAGGGCCACTTCTCTTTTTTTTATTTCCATTTATTCAAGATTTTTTCTTGAATTTTCAAGATACTTTCTTGAATTTTCGAGATCTTTTCTTGAATTTTCAAGATGTTTTCTCGAATGTTCAAGTTCTTTTCTTGAATTTGCAAGATCTTTTCTTAAAAAAAAGTGAAGTGGCCCTAATGGGCTTCCGTAAATACATGTATGTACTCGATACATATCCCATCCGAGTATTAGTTTTCCAACTTCCGGGTTCAGGACAGCATTTATTTTCAAGTGAGTTTTCTCATCGTATACGATATGCGTAAATGTGGTTGTGACTGGATAAATGGAGCTTATGGGTTTTGCGACCAGTGTAGATCCAAATCAGACGATAATGATTATGAGTTTTCTGACCAGTGTTTCTAACAAGCAATACAGTTCGTTAGCAGGCTACAGGTGTGTGCTGCACTTGTCACAAATAACACAAGGCCCATTTCGTCAGTCTCTCAGCCACAAATATGGACCAATGCAGAAACACGTAATGCAGTATAAAGAGACACCGCAAACAATTTATAGTTTAACTCGATTGCCTTCTACACATGATTGCCCCCATGTATGTGCTCATAGAGGATCTTACATGAGTGATCATGTAATATGATATTTATCCCGTCAACACAGTGCGTATGTGCCGTGAAACACGGTACAGTGAAACATTTTTGATATCCAGTCAATACTATTTTTGCATTTTACAGCCATTTGTAGGTGTTGACGGGATAAATAGAATAGTAGGTTAGTGCCGTGAATGGGAAAACATATCTGGCGCGTCACGGAAACGGGATGTGCTCGGCAGAGCCTCGCCCATCCCGTTTCCTGAGCCTTGCCAGATATTTGTTCCCATTCACGGCACTAACCTACTATTCTTTATTTATTAAACAACTTTTACTGTTTTAATAAGAAACGAGGCTATGCCAAGCAAGCGCATCTCAACCCCAACCAATTAATCCCCCTCTTCGATTGTGAGTATGAACTTAAAGTACATACTCAGAATGTTGAATAAATGGAATCACAGCATGCAGTATCTTTGTCGCCTGCAGTAACTCTGCAACACGCATATGCTACGGACGGTACGGGTGCAATACTTTGCAGAGTTGACCATTTTCATGCTGAGGATACGCCATTATGTTTGCGGAAAATCCTAAATAGTTTTCTTCTGTGCGTTCATATGTATATATCGCGACCACCATTTCAACCGTCTCGTCGAGACGGTTCAAATGAGTGGTCACAACATATACTTTCATTGAGAAATAGCACAAATAAAAATAAAATATTTAATAAATTCCATACCCGGAAAGGTGTATTCGGAAAGGAATGGGTTAATGCCCACAAGTAGCATTATCTCATTTGTTGATCCATATTGATTCCACTTTTTATTTATTTTCCCGGATCTGACACCTCATGTTTAAAATATCTTCCCCAGAAAGGGTACATAAGCGAGCACTACACGATCCTGGGGATCTGCCTCGCCATCGTCTTCTTCCCGCTTGGCATCCTCTGCTGCTGCCTAATGAAGGAGAATAGGTGTAGTTACTGCGGGGCCACGTTTTAGATGGTCCCGGTGACACAGGGCGATACAATCGAGTCAGCCTGGTGAAGATACCACGATATTGGGACACATCTATATAAATATTATAATGAGGATCTTAGCTAGTTATCTCCCTTTGCAAATGTATTTATAGATATCCGATCCTATGATGTATTTCAGCATTTATTTCTTACTGAATAGCACAATAATTTAGTTTTACGAACAGAGTAGACCCAAATCAGACTGCACATATGCAGTCTGATCTGAGTCTACACTGGTTGCAATAACAGTAATAAGTGTGAAAATATGAATCTGGCAAATAATGTAGTCCCAGATCAAATTGCGTACTATGTGTATGATGATTTGTATCAACACTAGTCGAATCACTATATCAACTCATTTTCACAACAAACCACGCTACATTTGCACTTTTCACAAGCAATAAGGCCCAAAACTACACAATTTAGACCGGAGTTCTATAAATATAGTCAACGGGAGATAACTAGCTACGATTCATCATTGGACTGCGAATGTACAAAAACCGGGCGTATTGCCTTTGCGAACAGTTTTTACTAGACTCGGTCTTATAATTGATGTTGCGCGCAAACTGATCATGATCTTCACTGTTTGTCATTCATGCTGAACAGAACAGAACAGAACAGAACATATCTTTATTTTGCAAATCTCAGACCGCAACATGCGGTATATGAGTACATATTGATTTCGATGGTATAAGCATGCGAAATGGCGACAGGGTGTCTGCTACAATAGTCAGGTGACATGTATTACAAATACTGGCATTCATGTGTCTCATTTTAAATAATCCGATAGTACACAGTGATGGAAAACGACGAGATAACGCCTTAAAATAATAATAAAAGACAAATAAAACGAATAAGTCCCAATGGGCGGGAGAAACGTCCATATGATGCCATGCCCTATATGTATGCATCAGTTGTGTTTATCATACACGTATTGAATTAATCAAGCAGCACGGAACATTTTGTTGAGAAAAGAAAAATAGGAAATCCGTGTCATGTTTCACGACGTATTCCAACGAACAGTTCAGGGGGCCGTTTCACTAAACTTCGTACGACTAAAATGTTCGTAAGTCCAAAATTATGATAGTCTGTAAATTTCACATTAACAATGTTTTCTTGTAAACAATTATTGGATTTACATGTATTGAGCATAGGCCTAAGCTCAATAAATGTAAATCCATCAATTGAAATTTACAGACGATCCTAAGTTTGCACATACGAACGTTTTAGTCATACGAAGTTTAGTGAAACGGGCCCCAGACTGCTATCAAAGTATAGACTGATGAACTTCTATAAATGTTAAGTTGTGTATCACCCGTATTGAAAAGGTCAGCCGATGGCAACGTATTGGATATCATTATCCGCCAGGCCACAACGACGTCTATATAAACTGTTCGGAAATGCAAAAAGGCCAGTTTTGTTCTTGTATATCTTGTACTTGATGGTTATAATTGGATGGACGACCTTCCATACCCGGACATATAAGTCCAACAAATGCCGAATATTCAGGTGTTATACGAGATGTTGGTGCAAGGCGGCATACATCCCATAAACCACTTTAAAATTCAGCCATTTTTGGCCAGTTGTGTCAGTTCGCATGCATGTTTTTATGTGGGCCGTTTCACTAAACTTCGTACGACTAAAATGTTCGTAATTGCAAATTTATGATAGTCCGTAAATTTCACATTAACCATGTTTTCTTGTAAACAATTATTGGATTTACATTTACTGAGCATAGGCTGCATATGTAAATGTAAATCCATCAATTGAAATTTCCAGGTGATTCTAAATTTGCACTTACGAATAATTTAGTCGTACGAAGTTTAGTGAAACGACCCCCGGGGTCGTAATTCAGAATTGCCCCGTACCGAACGTACCCCTACAGACGTTACAGGAGTGTGTTAGAGTTATGTTTCCATAACTAACGTGCCTATATTTGCGAAGAATTGCCTAATATTTTGTAAAATAGAAGAATGGTACCTGTAGACATGTATTTCATAAGAATTAAAAAAATGATATAACTGTAGAAATGCATTTTATAATTATCATGATACTGAATTCGTTCCGGGTCAAATTCTACCGTCGTTCCTTTTATTAGTATTCGTTTATTCACTCAGGTCACAATACAACATTATTGGCGACTATTAATCGTCAGATAACACCAATAATTCACGCAATATGCCAGCGATGATATGGCAAGCCAGGGGCGTATTATCATTCCAACCAGTGTGTCCGAGCAGTTCGGTCCGGTTCTGACGTCACTATTTAAACATGACGCACAAAACTCACGTGAGACACGCCAAATGAGTGTGTATCTTACACAATCAGATGGCGTGTTTCAATTACGATTGACTGTTATCTTAACCCTTAGCCTGCTGAATGAAATGTTGTCGTCTGCTGTTTATGTTTTATTTTCGATTTTTCTCGTCAAAAACATGGTTTGACAGCATTTTAGAATCATTTCCAATGGAAATGATTCTAAAGTGCTGTCAAACCATGTTTTTATTGAGAAACAGAGAAAAAAATAAAGCAACAGCAGACGACAATTTTCGCGATCAGCAGGCTAAGGGTTAATGCTGATTAGGATCTAAGTTGGTTATAAACTAAATAAGGCCGGTTTTTATCTGATTATCCATTGGGCATCATCGAGCACGCTACGTCAGACTGAACTGAATTATTAATTCGTTAAATGTGGGTGTGACTGGAGAAATGGGGCTTATGGTGTTTGCGACCAGTGTAGATCCAGACCAGCCTGTCCATCCGCACAGTCTGATCAGGATCTGCACTGCACGCCATTCCATCAGTGAAACACGCGTCATGCTTCTAACAATAATATCTATCGTTATCATGCTACAGGAGTGTGCTTATTGATCAGGGGCTACACTGGTCACACATCCCATAAGCCCCATTTCTCCAGGCACAGCCATGAACTTGGTGTAGTTATATACATATGTCCCGCCTGGTTGACTTAATTTTCTGTGACGCGTACCATGTCACCGCGTTTGATATATACATATTTTAATGTTTGCCCAATCATTAAATGTTGCAATACGTACACAGTGATAGTTACATACAGATGTCCCACCTTGTTGACTTAATTTTCTGTGAAACGCACCATGTCACCGTGTGTACATAATTGAGACGGTGTAAAACCTCCTACCACACGTAAAACTATCGGAATTTGAAAGCGTGTAGGGGCGGGGGTGGGGGCGGAGGCGCTCCGTTCAAACCTAACATGAGCACGTGACGGTTCGTGGCAAACAATAAGTAAGTTATAGTTCACATTTTGAATGTTAATAAACTGATTTCTATGGTTCGTGGAATTAATCATGTGTTAATTCGCATGGGTGTGAGCAACGTTTTAAGACAGAGCGGGCGGTTCAGGGGGCCGTTTCACTAAACTTCTTACGACTAAAATGTTCGTAAGTGCAAAATTATGATAGTTTGTAAATGTCACATTAACAATCGGATTTACATTTATTGAGCATAGGCTGCATATGCAGCCTATGCTCAATAAATGTAAATTCGTCAATTGAAATTTCCAGACAATCCTAAATTTTCACTTACGAAGTTTAGTGAAACGCCCCCTGGATTTATATACGAATATTGCAAAGGGAAATAACTAGCTACGATCCCTCATTTGGAGTGGCTCGCAGTTTGAATATTGCACATAAACCCTGCTTGCGCGTTGCTGGTATAATACAGTGTGCGTGAGCAGTAAGTGTATAAGTTGATACAGTTGGCTAAAGATATGATATACAATATCAATTGTATTGCTCCTATATCCGGCTTTTGAGTATCCGAAACTCTTCCGCGTTCTTTCACAATACAATCTGACAACGGGAAGTATTTTGTTTGAGCGTGGGATATCAGATATGGCTGTGACTGGAGAACTGGGGCTTATGGCATTAATGGCCCGTCTAGCACCTGGTCTACTATCATACTCCTGTATCATGATACTGAATGATGTATACTACTTTTAGAAGTAGGACGGGTGTTGAAATCTTAAAATGGTGAAATAAAGAGTAAATTGACGTTTAAGTTGACAGACCTACCAATCAGCACCCCTTGGAATGATACACTATCATACAGACAATTTTGATGTTAAAACCCTTAGACCGCTACACACAACAACTGTCGTCTGCTGTTGCTTTTATATCTTGCCCTATTTTTCAATAAAAAAATGGTTTGACAGCACTCCAGAATAATTTCCAATGGAAATGATTCTGAAGTGCTGTTAAAGCATGTTGCAAATTATTCTAAATTCATGTCAAAGCATGTTTTTATGATACAAGTGAAAATAAAATATAAACAGCAGACGGCAATAAATTAAGATAGCGGTGTAAGGGTTAAGTAGCGGTTATTGATCAAAATCTCAAAACGCACGCGTCAGATATTGAGATAAGAACATCTTGTGTTTCTAGACGCAATACAAGTGTTTGTATAGTACATATCTCTAATTTCATTTCATTACATTGTATTACATTAGAGTTATAATGAAGTATTATTTCCAAATTTGCATTTGAAGCATTCTTTGTTACTTTCTACTTTATGGAGAGTGACTGAATAATTTGTTGCTAATACACACTTTATTAGCTGAGTTTGTGTTAATATTTTTGTATCATATTGTAGAATTTTCTGTAAATAACAATATTATAGCGAAGTACTATTTATGAATTTTAAGGAGAGGAACTTTACAAGATAGTTATCTTTCGTTCCAATCCTTTTCACACATACCTATACAATTATGTTGATGTACATTATTATAGAATAAATATGTTTATACTAAAATGTATACCGTGGTGTAGCGATATAGTGCAAACTGTTGCATATACAGCGGAAAACGTGCAGCTACTGTTTGGAGTGTTTTATTGAATGAGTCGTGGTCGGTGTAATTCCAGATCAGCATGCGCATGCGCAAATTTAATAAGCCAATTAACTCCCGTCGCAGACAAAAATGAGTGTGGCAGCGTGATTACATGTACTAATGATGTATACTGTTTTGCAGTTGAAGCCGGACGGGCGTTTCTCTGAATGAATCGCTGTCAGTGAAAATCAGGGGGCCGTTTCACTAAAGTTCTTACGACTAAAATGTTCGTAAGTCCAAATTTAAGATCGTCTGTAAATTTAATTTATGGATTTACATTTATTGAGCATAGGCTGCATATGCAGCCTATGCTCAATAAATGTAAATCCACTAATTATTTACAAGAAAACATTGTTAATGTGAAATTTACAGACTATCATAATTTCGCACTTACGAACATTTTAGTCGTACGAAGTTTAGTGAAACGGCCCCCTGATCAGGTTATCTAGAGCTACACTGATCACAACTATCATAGGACACGTTTTCTCCTGTCACAACCACAGATTAGCGCTTTCAACACCATATGCCCCGTGTGGTATTGGCAAATTGTGAAGATCCGGATGAGCCGGCTCGTGACGAGCCATCTCGTCATGATCTGCACTTTTTGCAGGTTAATGTTCATATTTTTGAGCCACCAAAACACCCCCTTTTTTATAAATTCAGTTGGTCATGTTTGTATGGCAATAAATCTTGGGCAGCATTCCACGAAACAGACAATAGTCTGAAAATCATTTTGTGACTATTGGATTGGTTGCAAAATTAACATATCATAATCCAATCCAGTTATCTAGGGGTGAATGGGTTAGTGCACTCAGCCAGTCCTTCCAAAAGTGCTATAGAGTCACAGACTCATGCCCTTTCTTGTCATACAATGATATATCGAATTGTTCCTGTCTGGCATATGACAACAAGTGGTGCATAGTTATGCAGACTGAGATTAAATTTGAGACACGCCATCATGGCATGGGATTTTGTACCTTCGGACATCTGCTTAATTTCATTAAATACGTTTACAAACTATCCTATATTTTTCATAAATTAAGTCAAAAGTTTACAACATTTGAACCCGATCTGTGCTCAGGCTCCACAATTTACACTGTGCGAAATGTGCTCAGTTGAACACAGTACATGCTGAAGCTTTACAATCGAGCCATGTTGACTGTGTGATACCGGATAAGGACATATAGTATGAGACACGCCATGTGACTTTGTACCGTCGGACATCTGCGTAATTTTATTAAATACATTTACACAATTTACAATAATTTTCATAAATAAAATCATAAATAAAGTCAAACGTTGACAGAGTAAATGTGGAATATGCAGAATTTTGTCAACGTTTTATGCCATTTACGGAAAATATTGTATATTTTGCAAACGTATTTAATGAAATGTCCGAAGGTACAAAATCCCATGGCGTGTCTCGTTAATTTAATCTCAATTTGCATAAATATCCACCATTGGTTGTCTTATGAAGTCCCATGGAGTGTCTCATTTAGGGTAGAACCTGCAATTTTAACGACAACGTGACGGAAAATAAAATTCAATTTCTTTACTTCAAAACACTTTATTTGGCTGAGCCTGAGCTGAACTACAACTCAGGCTCTGACAATCAAATTGCTTGATAATGAGTTGACATTGCCGATAAATGTTCAGAAACGTTGATAATCTGCGCAAGATTAACGCCGGGGGTTGTGTATGTACACGTAGTGACATCTGTGCCAGATGTAATCAAATACATGTAAACATGCACTGAAGCAGAAATGGGAAATAACTGTGGTAAGCAAAACAAGAGGAAGTTAGTCATGCAGGCAGTGACCTCTAAATCAGACACACATCGTTAGTATGCGGCAGACCTCTAAATCAGACACACATACAAGTTAGTCATGCAGGCAGTGACCTCTAAATCAGACACACATACAAGTTAGTCATGCAGGCAGTGACCTCTAAATCAGACACACATACAAGTTAGTCATGCAGGCAGTGGACCTCTAGTGACACCTACAAGTTAGTATGGCGTGACTCTATCGACCACACACATAAAGTTAGTCATGCAAGCAGAGACCTCTAAATCTGACTACACAAACAAGTTAGTCATGCAGCATGACCTCTAAATCAGACCACACATACAAGTTAGTCATGCCTGGCATTGGACCTCTAAATCAACACACATACAAGTTAGACATGCACAGAGAACCTCTAAAATCAGATCAGACACACATACAAGTAGTCATGCAGGCAGTGACCTCTTAAATCGACACACATACAAGTTAGTCATTCGAGGCAGTGACCTCTAAAACGAGACACACAAATACAAGTATAAGTCATGCAGGCGAGTGACCTCTAAATCAAGACACACATACATAGTCATGCAGGCAGTGATCTAAAACGGACACATCAAGTTAGTCAAGAGGCAGTGACCTTAATATCAGACACACATACAAGTTAGTCATGCAGGCAGTGACCTCTAAATCAGACACACATACAAGTTAGTCATGCAGGCAGTGACCTCTAAATCAGACACACATACAAGTTAGTCATGCAGGCAGTGATCCTCTAAAATCAGGACACACATACAAGTTAGTCATGCAGGCAGTGACCTCTAAATCAGACACACATACAAGTTAGTCATGCAGGCAGTGACCTCTAAATCAGACACACATACAAGTTAGTCATGGGCAGTGACCTCTAATACACACATCAAGTTAGTCTGCAGTCAGTGACCTCTAAATCAGACACACATACAAGTTAGTCATGCAGGCAGTGACCTCTAAATCGGACACACATACAAGTTTCTTCTACTTAATTGTAATCGGGTTCATTGCCATTTATCTCCGAGTATGTATGTTCGTGATCGCAAAGCACATGCTCGTGTCTTGGAATCGTTGTATGTCTGTTTTACAGTGGAACCTCTCTAAACCGGACACCATGGGGACCTCACAGAGTGTCCGGTTTAGAGAGGTTCCACTGTATACGACCATCTTAGTCGGCCATGTCGGCCTGTATACGGCCATCATATCGGCCATCTTAGTATTACAAGCCGTCGGCCAGTGTCACCTCTTGTAGCGGCTGAAACAGTCAGCAAGAAATATTACAGATAAACGACATGTAATAACATGTGGTAATGTAATAACATGTGGTATAACATTTCCGAATATATTCTGAATTTTACATGTTTTAAAAGCCATATGCCGCCAAAATTATCAATGTATCCCAATGATTTTTCATTTTAGAAGTATTTTTATGACGCGTGGTAAAAACTTATATGACGTTTTAGATCAATGACTTCGAAATTACGTCTTTATCAACGGCGTATACAAGAGGTGTTGATAAAATACCCGGACAAGTCCTATAGATTTTTCATCTTTTATCGCATGTCAACCAAATTTGGATATCTCGTAGCCTGGCCAAGTGTCTCCCATTAGGCCAAGACATAGTATGAAAATAATGTTTATGGCTCGTGCAGTTGCTAATGTAACGTCATGTTTTGGATTGCGGCCCAAGTAACGTAATTTCGTATGAATACTTTTCAAACAAGGCAGAGTGAGAAGTGTTGGCGTTTCCCTGTTGTGTGCTGCTGTCTGAAATAATTTTGGGGAATAATAGCGACATTATTTAACATTTCGTATGCGACGACATATTTTAAAGTACGCAGTAGGCCGCTTATAACATTAACTTTGTGACAAACACGACGTCGGGCAGATGTGATAGCGTGATACCTTATAACTGTCGCCGTGTGTCTTTCTTGAGGATCGCATTACCATCACCTGATATCCATTAGTATGCAGTCAAGTGATAAGCTGATGATTTGATACTACAAATCGTACGAAAAGCAAGTTTATGACCATCAAATTTCAAATTAATTTCAAGATTTTTCGAAAACTCCACCGACCTCACTGTGTGTTTTGTGCATTATGTATTGCTATTACACAAACAATCAAGAAGCTGCAATGAAATCACTGATTCTGAATCTATTAGAGAGATGTTGATGCATTTATTTTGCCAAATTCAATACAACACCGGATATATATGTAATTACATAGCTGCGTGTCTACCTCCGATTATGATAAAATAAGTGGCATTAAATGGCATATCGGTCGCTAAGTACTGGATAGAATTGTTCAAAAGTCTCAATTCACTAATATCGTTTGCATACACTAGGTTGTTCATATTTAAGATTATTTATGAATCAAAGTGCAGTGTAAGCGAAAACTTCGCTGATATGTAACCAGTTAAATTATGCGTTCACTATTTTGAATTCATAAGGACAAACGACGAAAAAGAGTGACAATGTCAAAGAACGACAGTTAGGCGACAATGTACAGCGCCTCAAGCATTTCTAAGTCATTGATGCTGCGAGGAACTCGTGCAAGTATCCTTGCTATAATATTTTGTCACGACACCATGGCCATAACGTCAAACATGTATTCACGTTCAGTGACGTCACAAGTATGTGACGTCAAGTCATGACGTCATAATATGTGTACTGAGGTACAAGGCATCGCGTCTCATATTAGTGAAAGTTTCAGTACGTTATCATTTTCCGTTTTCTGTTCACACTTAATGTTAACTGACACCATTAAACGTAAATGGGAGGGCAAATATTTGTTTTTTTAGCTTATATTTAACGGCGGCACTGGCTCTATGACCTTGCATGCCGTCTCCCAAGAATGGGAGAAAGAACGGAGGTAGAGATTTTTGAGAGAAGCCGGTAATTCGTATTTACAGAGCAACTACGAATTATCGGTACCCATTTACAGCTGGGTGAACTGGAGCAGTGTCGATAAAGTGTCTTGCTCAAGGACACAACGCACGCCGCTAGTCAGGCTCGAACCCACGACCCTTGGATCAGTAGTCCGACACACTAACCATTACGCCACGGCAAATGTGAACTTTTACGGCGACGTTAGACAATTTGAATCGTCGTTTTTCCGACGTCGTTTACCACTTTCCATAACGTTGTCATTAAGCCCGGTTTTCGTATGGCGTGGCCCAATTGTTTATAATATGCTCTCTTGCCAACGTATACATGTTCCATACATGGGATATTTTGTGTCATTTTCCAAGTCTACAATGAACATGTAATACTGTGTAAATCACGGGGCTGTTTCATTAAACTTCGTACGACTAAAATGTTCGTAAGTGCAAATTTAGGATCGTCTGGAAATTTCAATTGATGTACATGTCTTTACATTTATTGAGCATATGCTGCATATGCAGCCTATGCTCAATAAATGCAAATCCAATAATTGTTTACAAGAACACGTTGTTAATGTGAAATCTACATACTATCATAATTTTGCACTTACGAACATTTTAGTCCTACGAAGTGTAGTGAGACGCGTCAAGGTCACTCCGCTCTTCTAATCTAATCTCAAAATTACAGGGTTGACAACGGTACCACAATATCAAGGTGCATGATCACGTGGTTACAACAACAACAACAACGTCGCCCACTCCAAAGTAATTATTATTTGATATTTTCCTTAATATGCAACGGATTTTGATGAAATGTGGCGCAGCAAACGCGTCTTCATGAGCTGCATATGGTGGTCTAGGGAGTTTGGCACAGACTTATGTCGTTTTTGCGAAGAATCGATTTCCGTGTCGAAAATACAGAGATCACCAAATGCAGCTTAATAAGACGCGTTTGATGCGCCATATTTCATCAAAATCCGTTAAGTAATAAGGACACTATAAAATAATACGTACTTTGAATCGGTACTTGTTGTTGTTGTTAGTACCACGTGATCATACACCTTGAATATAGTCTGCTAGCAACGCTTTTATGAGAGCATTATATATACGCCCGTACGAAGTCAGTATACCTTAATACAATACATGAGACACACATACAGTGGGGTCAGCGTGTAAGTGCACACACGAACGAACACGACAGGTTGGAACCAACCTGTCGTGTTCGTTCGTGTGTGCACTTACACGCTGACCCGACTGTATATCTTCTGTATTGTATGACTGTGCACTCAAGATAGCCAATGACTGGCCCGTAACATGGAAATTTCCGGGTTTTAAATCATGGACACATTTATCGTCAGAAATCATACTTGGTATCGACTTGGTCTAAATATCACGGATAGCACGTTGTAAAGCATTTTCATCGGACCATATTTAACACAATGTTATTAGTGTATCTGTTAAATTCTGAGCTGTCTGAACTGAGCAATAATTTGATGGCTCAGATGGCAACTCAATGTGCAGTATGGTATTCACTAAGATAGATTGGATCAGACACACTTTATACACGTATTCAATCACATTTACGAAGCTACATGTATTATGTTTGAAATAAATGATAATAATTTGCTATAAAGTCAGTCGTTAATTCTTTTCATGCGAGAAAAATAACAGCCAAGAAATTTGTAAATATGTCTTGGAATTTGATTAGAATTGCGTTAATTCTAATAAAATTCGAAGACATATTGATGATATTTACTGGGACTTTTCGTCTGCAACGTTTAAGCTGTTTATAGCCCACACGTTTCCCAGCATGAAGAAATAAAAGACGATAATTCCAGCACAAAAATATTTACACAGTTCCTTAACATTTGATTGGCCCGTAGCAAGTTTCTGTCCAAAATTTATATCCCAGTAAACTCCCACGCTGAACTACTTTCTACAGGTGCGCTGTCAGTGCTGTCAATGTAAACAAATGGCTGCCGTCTGTCAAAATAAACACATTTTCTTGATGAATTTATTTCAAATGCTGGAATTATAAGGAATGAATGGCATTTTTGTTGAATTTATCGGGGATATAAACTTGGAAAAGTCGCGGGAATACTGGACGAGGCCTTCCGGCCTTCGTCCAGTATTCCCGCGACTTTTCCAAGTTTATACCCCGATAAATTCCACAAAAAGGCCATTCATTCCTATAATGCAAACCAGATGCACACGATGCCTAATATAGCCATTTTGAGTGACACACAATATACGTTTATTATCCTTATGCAAAGCAATCTGCACGCCACTGCTGGAAGACGGACAGAATTATTATACAAAAACAAATAAAACTAAGACACGCCACGTGATTTTGTACCTTCAGACATCTGCATAATTTCATTAAATACATTTACAAAATTTACATTGTTTTTCATAAATAAAGTCAAAAGTTGTGAACATTTTGTCAACTTTTGACGGCATTTCCGGAAAATATTGTAAATTTTGTAAACGTATTTCATGAAATTACGCAGATGTCCAAAGGTACAAAATCACATGGCGTGTCTCCATTAAAATTCGATGGTCTAGTCTACGTGCCAAAACTCACAGAATATACCAGGACGTAAGCAACAGATCAAACTAAAGACAAAAATCAAAGTACTGAAAGTACTGAACATAGGGTACTACAAGATTAAACTATAGTCTGTTTCACGAAAGCTGCCCAAATTTTACGGCCATATAAACAATTCAAAAACAATATTTTTTTTCGGTAATATTAAATTAAAGGAAAATTTAAGAATGAGCCTTCTTTTTATTTCGTGAAATTTGGTCAAATATTGATTTTATTGCGAAAAATTGATTTGTCTATGGGAATTTAACATGGGGGGAAAAGTGGTAAGGAAGTGTGGGAGGAGTCAAAAAACGAAAAAAATTGGAAATTGACTCCGAAACCTGGCTTGATAGCTTGGATATGATCTAACTAAGAAAACAAAAGTTAAATTTTAAAAATCGGTCCAGTATTTCTAAAATTCAAAAAAAATTCCCCATGTTAAATCCCCATAGACATCTTCACTCCGTGAAGATGTCTATGGGGATTTAACATGGGGAAATTGTTTTTTCGCAATAAAATCAATATTTGACCAAATTTCACGAAATAAAAAGAAGGCTCATTCTTAATTTTTCCTTTAATTAATATTATCAAAAGAAATCTTGTTTTTGAATTGTTTATATAGCCGTAAAATTTGGGCAGCTTTCGTGAAACAGACAGTAGATTGATTGACTGATTGATTGTTGGTGTTGCAGTTTCATTAACCCTTAAAGGTACATGCCCACTCAGTAGGTACAAACTGTTATTTACATCAGAGACATCATCTGAGACATTTCCTGGCAAAATAAACATTCATGCGCCATTATCCCACGTACTGATTGGCATTATTATACATTTTATATCAGACGTAAATTTACACACTGATATCAGGGGCGATAACCGTGTTTGCTTAAAATGTTAACGGACATTACTATTTAATCTCTGCATTTATTTTATGATGTGTAATGATCATAGTTTAAAATCTGTCGAAAATATTATTTTTTCAGGTGACGCATTTCTTTAGTATAAATAATTAAAAAATATCATGCCTCATTTGCATATGAAAATAGCCTGATACCACCGCGCGTCACTATCAGTAAAATAAATATTACTAAATGATTATATCTGTATAGCGGGTACTTGTAACGTTTAGAACTGGTGGAATAGTGACACAGTTATACACTTATTTAATTCCTATAAATGACATTTTGGGCTTACTGAGTGGGCATGTACCTTTAAATCGCTGGAAACGACAATTGTCGTCTGCTGTTTTAAATATTTTTATATGTTCTCCTCAAAAACATACTGAGACGATTCTACTGCGCTGCCAAAACAGGTTTTTAAAGAAATTAAAATATACAAAATGAGCAGACGGCAATTTTATTGTTCAGCGTTTTAATGGTAAACTATTGATATGGCACAACTTGAAGTACAGTATGCACTGCTACAGTATGTACCAAAACATTCAAAACATTACAGATTATGCATAGCAATATCAAAAAGATACGGTAACACATATACAAGACATCATCAATTCAAGTATACAGATTCCAGATATCTATGATCATTATAGAAATATTGAAAACTGATTGAAGAGCAATAGTTACAATAATTCCGCCACGGAAGCGGTGTCGCGCCTGAAAATGCCTTATCGGTACATTGCCAAATTTACTTCTGTTTTGTGAATGAAATAGTTGGCCCCGGATCGAGTATATTAAAACATACAAATGACGTCATTGGGGAAACCGCTGACAAAATATTCAATGTATGGATGCCCAAACTTGTTAGATTTTTGTTTGTCTTATTTCAGTACTTGCATTAATATGGGTATTAATATACGCTGGATGTGTTATACTGTCATTCATTTCTTCCCTGACTGTAAGTTATCACCTTAAATACTGACTTATTGACCCTCTTCCCTGAACGTAGAATTGACACTCATGTTGGCGTGTATTGGCCACCGTAGACAAATGTCAATCAGGCCGAATTCGGGAATGTCACTAAAATCCGCTGTAAATCCATCGCTAGAGAGAGAGAATGAGGATTAAACATCAGTTAGACCTACACGTGCGAGTTTTGTTTCGCACAGGTGTCGGGTGAGTTTAAAAATAGGCTGTCGGAAGGTCAAACTTGATGTAGTTTGCGTGTTAAACGCGTCGCTTGTTTCGGAGAGTATTCGGAGGGGAGTTAATTCTGTTACTACATTTAGCGATGACCGCACGATTTGTGCCGCAAATGGGGGCAAATCACGCGCAACAAAATAATCCGATATATTTTTGTACGTAGAACATCCGTTGTTGATATTGTGCAGTGCAAGTAGTTTTTCATAATATTATTTTCAATTAGCGGTTGCGTATGACAGTTAAACGCTGAGTAACACAATGCATTTTGTTGTTATGGTTACTCCAAGATATCACTACCTACCATCGCATCGAGGGGGGTCTGGGGCGTGGCTAACTGTCGGAGGCGATGACAATACATAGGTATACCCTATGTAACAACACATACTGCAGGCGACGGTGGCATTTTTCTGCCATCTACATGCCTCGATAACTAAGTCGACTTAACCCTTTCAACCCTAAGTAATAGGACAGTCGAACCTTACTGTCTCAGTGTCTGTTCCACGTTTTGCTGCCGACGAACTTTTGACTATTAAACACATTAAATCTAAAAAATATTTAAAAGTAAGTACTTTTTCATCTATAACAAAAAAGTCACCCTTCCCACAAAAAATTATTTGATGAAATTCCATAAAATATTGATTTTATTGCGAAAAAACGATTTTCCTATGGGAATTTAACATGGGGAGTCATGGGGAGTCATGGGGAGAAATTGACTCCGAAACCTGGCGAGATAGCTTGAAAATGATGTAACTAAGAAAACAAAAGTTAGATTTTGAAAATCGGTCCACAAATAAATAAAATATTTAAAAATAATCTATTTTTAGCCCCATGTTAAATTCAAATAGTAAAATCGTTTTTTCGTAATAAAGTCTTAAATATTTTTAATAGCCAAAAGTTCGTCGGCAGCAAAACGTGGAACAGACAATAGGTACACAATCATATGGCTTCTCGCATACAGTTGTGTAACGCATACTCATATATTCTTACCAAGCAATTATCATTGAAACTATTAATATTTCTGTTCCCTATATCATAAACAGCGATTCAATAACGCAGCAATAATCTTATGGGACCAATGCTATATGTCTGTGACCTATATCCTTAACAGCTAACACCCATTGCCTGATGTGAGACACGCCACTCACGTGATTTATTATCTAAGAACATTTTTAATATAAAATTATTATTCATATATTTTTCATGACATATATTTACAGAAACTGTGATATGTTCTGTAAATGACGTCTAGACGTAATTTATGGAAAATATTGTAAATGTTGGAAATATATTTCATAAAAGATCGCACATGTTCTTAGGTACAAAATCACATGGCGTGTCTCATGTGTAACCCCTTAATATCGTTGGTAAATACAAATACAAATACAAATATTTTATTCAGCATTAAAACATATACATGCTTATAGCCTACATATTTCTTGTTTATGGTGGTGAAAAACATGGTTTCCTGGAGTGGTTCATACAGATTATCGGATAATGATATACATGGCGTGAATTTTCTGGAAGCATTATAGCATTAGTAAATGAACTTAATTGTGATGTATGTGTCATGTTCTGTCAAAACCGGCACAACCGCACCAAGCCGGTACGCCGGTTTTGCCACGACACGACCCACACACCAGCAATCATGGTCCGGTTATCTATTTTAGTGCATACAGGTAGCATTCTATGTTAGCGAATATGGAGTTTAAATATGTGATGTGTCGGTATGCGGGTAATTATAATCGTCCCAATGCAGGTAGATTTAGTTAGCCGCATACAGCGGCATATGTCCAGTGGCGTGTATTTTTTGTTTATCCATATGATTCGCGGTTCATTTGAATCCTCCCATTTGAAGTTTGTAGTGAGTATGCCGCTTGTATGCAGTAATTTAGGTCTTGTGTTTTAGTTTCGTAGATTCATCGCGAAGTAAATATATTTCGAAAGATTTATAAGAACGGGTTTTGATTGTGATGACATTAGTGAATTGAATTTGCGTACAGTGGGCCATCTACAATAATACGGTTTAAAATATTTTTTTCTTAGTTCGCGGTATAGTGGACATACGAGAAGTACATGGTATTCGTTTTCAATTACGTTTTGGGTGCAATGTGTGCATATTCGTTCGTTTCGTGGTGTATTTGTATATCGTCCCTGCTCTATTGCTAATTTATGAGATGATAGTCTGAATCGGCTTAATGCGGTGCGATATTTACTTTCATTTATGTTATCTAGATATGTTTCGAGGCCAAATTCGTGTTTAAAACGGACGTATGATTCTAGTCTATTCGATTGGGTAATGTGTGCGTGCCATGTTTGGTGGTATGTGTCGAGTATACGCTGTTTGATGCTTATGAAAGATATGTCAATTTCAGTTTGTGAATCCCATAAATTTGCCAACCCGTGTGTATATAGAAGTTGTTTAATTTGATATGCCCAGTTAGTCCCATTATATGAAATATTTTGGTCTGCGTCTATTTTTAACATTGTATATGCCTGTGCTGGTAAAGACGTGTGGCCCAGTTTGAGTATTTTGATCCAGTATTTAAGCATGTTTAGTTTACGATTGATATGTAGCGGTACCCTACCTAATTCCCATAAAGTCCTCCAAATTTGTTGATTTCTTAACTCCCAAAACTCTTCTGCAAAATTTAGTGTGTATTAATTCTATGTTTTTCCCATCATGCATTCCCCATATTTCTGACCCATAATTTAATCGTGAAAGCACTAGACTGTCGAATAATTTACATTTTTCTGTGGTGTTTAGCTCTGTTTCGTTTAGAATTTTGAATAAATTGTGAAGTGCTAGTGAAGCGTGTTGTGCAATTAATTTTTGAGTTCTGAACCAATTCCCGTTTTTAAACAGGTGAATTCCAAGGTACTTAAATGTGGTGACTGTTTCTAATATAGTGTTCCCCAGATGGAAATCGAACCGTGTATGTCTACCTTTTTCGAAAATCATTGTTTTGGTTTTGGTGGTATTAATTTTGAGGCCCCATGTTTGGCAGTATTGACCTACATCATTTAGCATTGATTGTAGTGTTTCGGGTTTTTTTGCGAAAAGTACTTGGTCATCGGCGTAAAGTATGAGGAACAGCGTCAGCTCATTGCTAGAGAATATACCCTCCATATCTGTGTTAATATTATGCGAGATATCGTTTATAAACATCATGAACATCAGGAAATATATTTCATAAAAGATCGCACATGTTCTTAGGTACAAAATCACATGGCGTGTCTCATGTGTAACCCCTTAATATCGTTGGTAAATCACAAGTACTTGACCTGCCTAAAATAGCGATTGCTTGACATCAGCAGATAAAAGACCCGGAATATGCGTCACAAGGGTATATCTTATAATATGCGGTTGTGATTATTTAATGGGGCTTATTGGATTGTGACCAATGTAGCTCATGATCAAATATACACATAAGCCTCATTTATCCAGTCACAACCAGTCATGTGTATAGCGTACAATGTAGTGACAAAACTATCTACCCATATTGGGTGGATGAAATAGGCTTTCTCAACTTTCACATTCCCATATATAATTTCTCATACTGTCACGTTATGCAATTGTGCCCGTATTTAAAAGTGTTGACCCTATTCCCAACATCATGATAGCGATCTATATCGCTCGTTAGAGCCATGGCGGGTGTTTCATTGATGGAATGGCGAACAGCGCATGTTCTGATCAGTAGCCGATTTCATAAAAATTGCAAAGTATACTTATCTAGCAAAGTATTTGAGGGAGTAATCATTTATTTTTCCCGAAATGCATTATTTCATATAGAACTAACGACTGCATATATTTGATGATTAAAAGTATACAGAATTATTATACTGAATTTATTACATTATCACAGCCAAAATGGCTGTGATAATGTAATAAATTCAGTATAATAAATTTATCCTTAAATTGAAAATTTCTCCCTCAAAGTATACTTTGTTAGATAAGTATACTTTGCAATTTTGATGAAACGGCTACAGACTGTGTGGTACTTCATGTGGCGCATATCGTATATTCGGCAGTCACATACATTGTATACATATATCTCATCACACTTTCAAGGAAATTGTCGTTGATACCAATGTTTCTTTCCAATAATTCCAGCACAACAATATTTACACAATTCCCTAACATTTGATTGGCCCGTAGCAAGTCTCTGTCCAAAATTTATATCCCAGTAAACTCCCACGCCGAACTACCTTCCGTAACCGTGAGGCGCAGTTAAAATAATTCTTTAGAAAACGGAAAATAAACACATTTTCTTGATGAATTTATTTCAAAATGCTGGAATTATAAGGAATAAATGGCCTTCCAGCCTTCGTCCAGTATTCCCGCGACTTTTCCAAGTTTATACCCCGATAAATTCCACAAAAAGGCAATTCATTCCTATAATGAACCATGCAATTTCAATATCACAACTAGACATTATGTTTGTGGAACATGGCTATGCCCCCGGGTCATACTTGAGTCTAACTAGCGATTATGTGTAAAAGAAAAACAACAAAAAAACTGTAAACATAAATTTCAAAGTCATTTGAGAAAGTCTTACAAACTGTTTGACGTAAGAAAATGACTAAGTGTTTCAGCACCATTTTGAAGGTCGCAAAAGTCAAGGTCATTGGTTGTGTGTGTGTGTGTTGTTCAGATGAATGCATTGTCCAGATATTAAAGCAATCCGTCAAGTAATGTTGAATATTTTACATTTTGGAGAAACTCTTACAAACCTTTCGACGTACCAAAATGGCTAATTGTTTCAGCAACATTTCGAAGGTGACAAAGGTCAAGGTCGTGTTAATGATGGTGTGAGTGTGTGACAATTGTTCAGGTGATTCAAGTGTACAAGATATTAAAGCAATCCTTCGCGTACTATTGAATAAATTACATGTTGGAGAAACTCTTACACACTTTTCGACGTAACAAAATGACTAAGTGTTTCAGCGACATTTCGAAGTCGACAAAGGTCAAGGTCGTGTTAATGGTGGCCATTATTTTATGGCGAAAAGGATTAATTTAAGCCTTAACACTAACTATTGACCTATGGGTCACTTGCCTGGTAGGAGGCTCATACTTTATCAGCAGATTAATGACTAGCACGGAGGAGCTCGTGTCTGATCGAGTTTAACTGTTCCCGCCAAAATGTAATACAAAACATGGCTGTGACTGGCGAACTTATGGGTCTTGCAACCAGTGTAGATTCAGATCAGCCTGTGCTGCATCCGCACAGGCTGATTCAGGATCTACACTGTTCACCATTCAATCAATTCAACACCCGTCATGCTTCTAACAAGCAACAAGCATACACGAGTGTGCTATTTGACTAGGAGCTACACTTGTCACAAATCCAGTAAGCCCAATTTATCAGCCACGTTTAAGAGATAACTAATCAAGTCGTTAGGCAAGAGATACCGTGTGAAATTTTGTCTGAACGTGTTCCAACGGGATATTCAAGATATGGACAGGACTTTAAAACGGGATGCGAACAAACGAAGGGAGACAACTTAAGCATACATAGCCGGGTAGATAAGAGTAGTATTTCTGCACCTATTGGTTGCCGTTTGTTATACGCAACTGTAAAGTTAGGTCGGTGCGTAAGTGCACACACGAACGAACACGACAGGTTGGAACCAACCTGTCGTGTTCGTTCGTGTGTGCACTTACACGCTGACCCCACTGTAACTCTTAGAATGCGTGAACCTAAATTGTCGCCTGCTATTGTTTATTATTTTGTCAGCACTTTAGAATCATTGCCATTATATCTCGACTAATGTACAATTTATATTGTTTTCTTGGACGATTTACTCGAATTTGTGTTATTCCAGTTGTAAATTTGATAACACTCGTAGAAATATAAATTGTTAAATCCTTTCACACGCTATTGGGCAAGCCACGTGATAGTGTACCTAAGAAGATGTGCGATATCTGTTCAAAAATATGCATACACAATTTACGATACATTGCGTAAATAACGTCGAACGTTGACGAATGTTCAGAACAAATGCGGAACAGAATTTCGCCGCTTTGCTATGACAGTTTCGTGAACTTTCAACGCCATTTGCACAAAATATCACAGTTTCTGTACATATTTATCATGAAAAATAGGTACAACATCACATGGCGTGTCTCTATTTACTTCATGGGATATTTTGATATCTCCTATAGGAAATATGAGTACAAACCGCTCCATTTCAGGAACTGTCGATGCCAATGTAAATACCGTCCATATTTATTACATCGGGGGCACTATGGAAACAAATAAACTAACCGTAACCCAAAACACTTTTCCAATCAATGTACACTACATGTAGTTTGAAACAATCCGACAATAATGTGGACCATCCCAGTATTGTATTTCTGAGAATCACGATCGGACATGTGTATTTCTTATTACGCTTGTACCCAGACATTTCTATGATATTAGCGTCTGTCATTATATGTAGCTGAGACTGGAGAAATTGGAGCATGTCTTCATAATGATCATGTGTTTCGCGACCAGTGTAGATCCACATCAGCTTGCGCATCCAGGATCCGCACTGTTCGCCAGTCCGTCAATGAAAACCCGTCGTGCTTCTAACAAGCAATATAGATCGCTAACAGGCTACGGGAGTGCGCTATTAGATCAGGAGCTACACTGGTCACAAATCACATAAGACCAATTTCATGTGGCTGGTGATTAGAATAGTTTCAATGAATGATGCTTTACTTATGAAATAGATATAATATAATCCTCGCGATGATTTAACATGATGATGTTCATTGATTTTATAAGTAAATTCTTTCAATGAAAATCATATTAAGTCTTTAGTCATGCAATATAGAGAATAGTAGGTTAGTGCCGTGAATGGGAAAACATATCTGGCAAGGCTCAGGAAACGGGATGGGCGAGGCTCTGCCGAGCACATCCCGTTTCCGTGCCGCGCCAGATATTTGTTCCCATTCACGGCACTAAGCTACTATTCTATTTATCCCGTCAACACCTACAAATGGCTGTAAAATGCACTGTGTTGACGGGTTAAAAGTAAATTCGTTCAATGAAAATCATATTAAATCTTCAGTCATGAAATATCGTGTTTCTCCTTTTTAATGAATGTCTTGGCCCGGGGATAGGGGATAGGATATGGTATCGGGACGCGTACATTTCTGTTGTCATCGGCAAACAAGCAAACAAACAAACACACAAATCTCAGAAGTCGATGTCATCGACTTCTGAGATGTGTGTGTTTGTTTGTTTGTTTGTTTGCTGGATGATGACAACAGACATTTGTTAATGTCAGACACTGACACTTTCACCCACTCCTCAATACCTGACATTGATAGTCACATGCTCATTTCAGGACTGTGACATTCAGCAGATAAGGGGTATTTTAAATAAAATATCTGAAAAGTACAGACAAACACTGCAGATCCAGATGAGACGGCTTGGTGCAAGCCGGCTCATCTGGATCTACAGCGTTTGCAAATGTTTGCGTTATCATAATGGTATTTCGCGATGAAAAAGTTAACTTGTTATATTTCCTGGTCAATTAGAAATACTACTGTCTGTTCCAAATTTTGCTGCCGACGAACTTTTGGCTATTAAATACATAAAATCTAAAAAGATATTTAAATGTATGTACTTTGTCACCAATAACAAAAAAGGTCACCCTACCCAAAATGTTTTGTTTGATGAACTTCCATCAAATATTGATTTTATACTGAGCGAAGTCAAAAAACAAAACAAAATGGAAATTGACTCCGAAACCGGCTATATAGCTTGAAAATGATGTGAATAAGAAAACAAAAGTTAGATTTTTGAAAATAGGTCCACAAATAAAAAAATAACTGAAAATAAAAACAATTTTTTTAGCTCCCATGTTAAATTCCAATAGGAATTTCTTCAAATAATTTTTTTTGGGGATGGTGAGTTTTTTGTTATTTCTGAACGATACTTACATTTAAATATGTTTAGAATTTCACGTGTTTAATGGCCAAAGGTTCGACGGCATCAAAACGTGGAACAGACAGTAGCATGACAACCTTGCTGGCAGTAGCATTGAATGCATTTTAATAGTGTGTGTGAGAAAAGTAACAATCTCAAACGATGTATAACACATTATTTATTTCAGACGGACCCAATTACATGCATTATGCACCACGTGAATTCTTCTTCGTCTGACTTTGGTATTTATATATATTGCAAGGCTTTCAGCTGATGTAGGATGGTACGGAGCCCCGCAGGGGACATGGATTTATTTTTATTAATTCGTTCCCACGAAATAACAATTCGTTCCCTCAATTTAGCAATTCGTTCCCTCGAATAAACAATTCGTTCCCACGATATAACAACTCGTTCCCTCAATTTAACAATTCGTTCCCTCGAATTAACAATTCGTTCCCACGCTATAACAATTCGTTCCCACGAATTAACAATTCGTTCCCGTGGACCAGTGGATCCAGACTAGCCTGTGCCTCCGCACTGTTGCCATTCCATCAACGAGACATGCTTCTAGTAAGCCATATATAGAGGATATTCATATTTTGCAACGAATATGACATATATATTCATCGAGTGGTGTGAAATTTTCATATTTCACGAGTGAAATATGGACATTTCACACCACGAGATGAACATATATGTCATATTCGTTGCAAACATATGAATATTCTATTTATTATATACCGCTCCATGGAAATTAGCAGTTGTGTAGACAGTATACGGTAATGAATGTGTATTTGCAGCCTATTTGCGCTGTTTTCTTTCTAAATACAGAATAAGAATATAGATAGCGGAAGTAGTCGTATTTTCACCGGAAGTTGTTTATTTCATCGATGAGAACATATGACTTTTATTTACATCATATAACTATGTATTTCATGGTTAGGTATATAATAAAGGTCGTTATTAGGCTATATGTGTGTGCAATTTCATCAAGATATGGGGGCTGGGTCACTAAACGTCGTACAACTAAAATATTCCTAAGTGCAAACGTATGGTAGTCTGTAAATGTCACATTAGCAATGTTTTCTTGTAAAAAATTATTGGATTTACATTTATTGAGCATAGGCTGCGCATGCAGCCTATGCTCAATACATGTAAATCCATAAATTGAAATTTCCAGACGATCCTAAATTTGAACTTACGAACATTTTAGTCGTACGAAGTTTAGTGAAACGGGCCCCAGAACTGACATTAAATGCCATACGCACCATTTCTCAAGTCAGTGCCACATTTGGGTGAGTTGAGTAGTGGCACATACCATGATACAAACACCCACTAGCAACGACTTAAGAGAAACTTAATATGAATAACATGAGTTGACAGTGTTTCCAAAATGGCGTATGAATTACATCGTAACCTCGTAATTACTCTGACAGAAGGAACATTCATGAAACAAGATTATTCCACATTTAGAATGAATTTCAACTAGGACACTAGTTTAAATAATATAATTATGTATACTTGTGTGTTCAAGCGACGATGCAGTGGGGGGGGGGGGGGGGGCCTTTCACTAAACGTCGTACTCGTGACTAAAATGTTCGTCCAAGTCCAAATTTAGGATTGTCTGGAAATTTCAATTGATGTATTTACATTTATTGAACATAAGCTGTATAATTATGCAGCCTATGCTCAATAAATGTAAATCCAATAAATGTGAAATATACAGACTATCATAATTTTGCACGTACGAACATTTTAATCGTACGAAGTTTAGTGAAACGGCCCCCTGGTCTATAATTAACATATTTTTACTAAATTATAATACGTTTTATCATTTTCTGCTCGTATCTGAGACCCAGTGGCTTGTACAAGAAAACAACATTAACGTTCCACACATTTCGTTTTGCAGTAAAATATAGAACAAAGTGACAAAGTCTAACACAATACATGATGATAAACACATTTATCCCGTCAACACAGTGCGTATGTGCCGTGAAACACGGTGCCGTGAAACATTTTTAATATCCTGTCAATACGATTTGGAGATGCGGCTGGGGTTATTTTTTGCATTTTAAAGCTACGGGATAAATATAATAGTAGGTTAGTGCCGTGAATGGAAAACAATATCTGGCGCGGCACGGAAACGGGATGTTCTCGGCAGAGCCTCGTCCATCCCGTTTTCTAAGCCTTGCCAGATATGTTTTCCCATTCACGGCACTAACCTACTATTCTCTATGACACGCGCACAACGGTGGTCGTGGAGCCTTCAACGCCGCACAAACATGCACTCCACGACGAGCGGTGTACGGTCACAAACGTAAACCAACAGTACGTGAAATGCATATACAGTAAAACAAATGCAAGGAAAGCTCCACAACAAGTTGCTAGTTTATCATTAGTTCATTGGGGAAGAGTTTTTACAACTCTTCCCCAATGAACTAATGAGAAACTAGCAGTTCCAGCAAGAAAACTTTAACACTTGAGTACAAAATGCAAGTGCAAGGGCGATTTAATTACAAATGAAATTTGCTCTGTGCGAAGTCATGGCAATTTTAATTTCTCTGACTTTTTGTTGGTTTCTAACGATAACCGTTTTACTATCCCTGCCCCCCGTTATTCACATGAGTATGTTATATCAGATACTATCGGTATAACGCAGTTCATGTCCTTCCCGAACTAAACAAAAATAGAAGACCCCTCTCCCTTCTCCCACACCAAATAAAAAACCCTGCAGATTTGTATTTTTCTTGTTTTGGGCATATGTATTATATTATATTATAAAATCAAAGTACTGAAAGTACTGACTGGCGGGAGACAAGTAGCCACTTGTGAATTTGCATACTCAGAAATTCCTTGTTAGAAATATATTCGATATTGATTATTGGATGTACAATCTGCAAATTTGGAGAACTTGATCAGTTACTGGTGTTTGTAAAATACAGCCTGCTCTAAACACAAATAGGTTGATGAAGCAAAGGTGCTTTATGTCCGACTAATAAACCGTTTTACGAGGTATATTGCAGACGTATTTATTGGGGTAGAACACAGAATTGAAATGGTGATATACGCCTTTATACGAATATGGTGAGAGGTGCCCTCTGCCAAAAAGTTTGTGCTTCATAAATGTAACTCATCAGGTACCCTCCCCATTTTTGTAGTCGATGAAATTTGGTCAAATATTGATTTTAGGGTGAACAAAAACATATTTTCTATTATACAATGATTTTCTTCCATGATTTTTGCTTTACTGGACTGATTTTCACACAGGACCATGCCTGTAAAGTTTCATGTCCATAGGCCAAGTGGTTCATGAGAGGAAGAGAATCAAAGTTGCTAATGGAAAGGTGACATTTTAACCTTTCGGCAGCCATCTTGGATGACGTATAACCCGTTTTGAAAATAAATACGCCATAGTGATCGGCTCATCAATACCTTCGATTTGATATATGACATGACCAGGTTCGACTAAATTTGGAAAACAAAATTAAGTGGATGTTTTTTTTTCTGTCTCAAGTTGACGCCCACTCTGACAGAACGTAGTTGGTCTGTTCCAGCTCATTTTGCCGATGCAATTTGGACAAACAAACATAACGTTATTCTATTGTCTGTTTCAACTGAAAGCGCCGATGGATAATACGAAAAACTTTTTTTTTTAGAAATTAATCTCGAAACCTGGCGAGATAGCTCGGAAATGATTCTAACAAAAATTATGGAAGAACATTTATTTATAGATCACATCTCCCATAGAGAATGATGCCCATAAAATCAATATTTGATCGATTTTGTTCAAAAAATATTTTTGGCAGCATAGGTTTTTCGTAATGTGAAGAAAAAAAACGGGGAAATTTTCATATTTTTAGTATGTTTATTTGGCCAAAATCAATCGGCACTTTGCAGAATAGGGATACAAACCGAGTAATCCAAATTGCATACCCAACAGGAACTCTGGAAGTGTAACATAATATTATGTGAAATCTTTTCAAAATTATGACTGGGCGTAGGCCTACATACGTGTATGCTGCATGAACGGCAAAATGTTTTCATGAATTTTGTTTCGCTCACCCAGAGGGTAATTTTTCGAAAATCGCCCGTAAACCACAATATGAAAAAGAAATGGCCTTCGACGTCGCATTGCGACTGCGTGGTACACGATACGGGGGGCGTCTCAATAACAGCAATTTGTTCTCTTCAAAAGTAAAGTTGGGCATGCCAACTATTTTACACATAATGGTGAGCATTGCCGTTGCTATTAATAACTTGCTTTCAGTTCACTCGCTGACTTTAAATGTCACCTGACTGTTGTTAATTGCGAACGCAAATTGAGCCTATTGAGACGTCCTCCCGATGAACATGCGACTGCGTGGTACACGATACGGGGGGAGTCTCAATAACAGCAATTTGCGAACGCAAATTGAGCCTATTGAGACGTCCCCAGATGAACAGAGAGCCACTTCCGAAAGTAGACCCGTGCAAACGGCCAGAATCACGATCCCAATAGCGTGGAGACAGTATGTCTCCCGCCAACAATGCGGCAATCAGTTTAGCTGACAAACATTACAGGATCTGTAAATTCGGTCGAACTGGCCTTGTCTGATTGTCTGATGCATGACAAGTAACGTAAGAGGATTGTGATGGAGGTCATATATTGAGAATAAAATATGTGATTTTTCATGAAAAATATTTATAAAATTTATGATATTTTCCGTAAATGACGTGGAAAGTTGACGAAATTTTCAGAGCACTTGCTCTGAACATTTAATTAACTTTCGACGTCATTTACTGAAAATATTACATTTGACGTTGTGCCGGAAAGGGTTGTTATGATATACGTTATTTACGGAAAATATCACTGTCTTTGTAAATATTTTCATGAATAATCTCCCATATTCTAAGGTACAGCATCGCATGGGTTGTCTTGTTTGTCTGTTTCACAATTGCATGATTAGATACAGTGGGGTCAGCGTGTAAGTGCACACACGAACGAACACGACAGGTTGGAACCAACCTGTCGTGTTCGTTCGTGTGTGCACTTACACGCTGACCCCACTGTAAGTTGACAGCCACCGCCTGGCTTTGCACCGTGCAATGGGAATATCGCATGCAACTCAAGGCTGAATAGGCATCACGGACCAGTTTAGAGCGCGGTCTTTGTGGCGGGTGGCGGTTCCCGCGCACAAACCACCGCTGACCAAAATAATTTCAGGTGATAAATGTTTGAAATCACTGACAATAGAAACACAAAACACGAGAAACCATAGCAATTCAACTCCTTCACTATTTATATTAGCACTTTTTCGAAATTAGCCTATCCACCCGCGGAACATTTATAAAAATATCCGGCACGCAATCTCCGATATGAACCGTTCGGTGAGTATGATTACCGGACCAGAATTTAAATCTAAAACAGGTTTCGAAACGTGTTCATAACAACCCAATCTTTCGCTACCGGAACTTGCACAAAATGCCCAAAATTTGGATTGTTTATGTCGGTTTAACCCGCTTTATAGGCACCACCATTTCAAGTGATGCTGTGGCAAGCAGAGCTAGCAGAATCTTCCGAAATTGGGAAGTGCTTTCACAAATATCTATTCTCCAGCCACACACAGTAAATACATATTACAAAACCTACTTTTCTGCACACAATCATGCAACTTGTAAGATCAGTGCTGAAATTTATAGAAACTCGTCCACCCCCTGTTTGACTATACATAGCCGTCAACTGTCCCGTGAGACCATAGCGGTGGGAAAACAATTGAAGAGATCAGTGGAATAAGGGAACTAACTCCTTCATGGAGTTAGCTCCCTTATTCCACTGACGCCTTCAACCGCTGCATAACGGAGGCAAACACTTGTAGGGATCTGTGGAATAAGGGGGAGTTAGCCCACCCCCCCTTATTCTAATGATGCCTTCAATTTCTGCACGACTAAAATGTTCGTAATGGATTTACATTTATTTGCGCATAGGCTGCATATGCTCAATACATGTAAATCCATCAATTGAAATTTCCAGACGATCCTGAATTCACACTTACGAACATTTTAATCGTACGAAGTGTAGTGAAACTGGCCCCAGTAGAATGAGAGACAACATTCATGGAATTATCCTCCTTTTTCTATTTACATAATCAAATACTCCGTATGCTGTTCCTTTGAGTGTTGTTGTTTTTATTCGGAAATTCTCAATAACAACGTGTTTTGCTGCTGAGACAATTACGAAACCAGTAGATGGCAGTTTCAATTTAAACTTGTGAGTGTTAATACAATAGCAGGGAGATAATTGAACGAACGTATCGGGTGATGCCATGTCGCCTTGAAAAGCGGGCAATTTCAATTGAACTAATAAATGCCATATGTGGCTGTGACTGGAGAAATGGGGCTTATCGGTTTTGCGAACAGCGTAGATCCAGATCAGCCTGTGCATTCGCACAGTCTGATCAGGATCTACACAGTTCGTAATTGCATTAATGAAACACCAGGCATGCTTCTGGCAAGCAGTACAGAGCAGTGGGCAGGGGGGGGGGGGGGGACAATTGAATTGGAATGGAATGGTGCTTAACGGCCCATCAGCACAAAAGAGTATCATCATTTAAGGCCAAGCAATGTAGATGAAGAAGAAAATATTATTAAAATAGTATGTTAGATGTGGTAGGCAATCAAATGATTAGGGTAAAACTACAAACTATGATGAACAATATAAATGAGCAACACGTATACAATGATACCATTATATGGATGAGAAACAGGTGTACAATGATACCATTATATGGATGAGAAACAGGTGTACAATGATACCATTATATGGATGAGAAACAGGTGTACAATGATACAATTAGATTGTCCCATACAAGCTGGTTTCATGGAGAAAGCTAAGCAAACCTTCAACGTTCTCCACATGGAATAGCTCCTCAAGTGAAGTAACATTGAAGTGTTTGCGTCGAATATCAAAGTCGATACAGTCCACGGTAAATGCGCTATGGCATGGAATACACAATGGACGCATATGCGAATGCGTTAATCGTGTATGTCCGATGCGTAACCGACTAAGGCCAACTTCATCGCGGCGTACACGTCTGTAGCCAGGACTCCATTCGGGAAGAATTGAAGGGGTCAGTGGAATAAAGGAACTAACTTCTTCAACCAATGCGATAATTGAACGAACAGATCAGGAGGCCGTTTCATAAAAAGTGCAAAATTAGGATCGTCTGGACATTTAATGTATCTACATGTATTGAGCATAGGCTGCAGGCTATGCAATTATGCAGCCTATGCTCAATAAATGTAAACACAATAATTGTTTACAGGAAAACATTGTTAATGTGGAATTTACAATACTTTTGAACTTACGAACATTTTAGACGTACGAAGTTAAGTGAAACGCCCCCCCCCCCCGATCTATAATTAACGTACTTTTACTAAATTATAATATGTTTTACCTTTTCTGCTTGTAGTTGTTTACAATAACACACTGTTAAAGGTACATGCCCACGCAGTAGGCACAAAATGTTCTTTATAGGAATTAAATAAGTGTATAATTATGTCACTATTCCACCAGTTCTAAAAATTACGCTGGCCCGCTATACAAATATAATCATTAATTAATTATCAATTTACTGTTAGCGACGCGCGGCGGTAACAGTCTATTTTGATAATGTGCGGGGACGACGACTTTCACATCACGGTTTGCGGTGCGCATGCGCAGTATACTACGCGCGCCAGTAGGCCACTGCCGTCATGTCACCTGGGATAGCGGAATAAAACACACACAAAACTAATTCTACAGAAGTTACAGATAAAACGCTTTTATTCCAATTTTATTACAATGGGAGTTCATTGTGCAATAACTCTTTTTGCTTTTCAATATGCTTTTCAATATGCAAACTACAGGTCAAAGTTCAAGTAAAATATGAATCCTTAATGACGGAAAACTATATTGAAATAGTATTAATATACCATGCGGAGACCGACGAGCCTATGGAGACTACTGTCACTATTTCAGTAGTTGTGGCTGTGACTGGAGAAATGGGGCTTATGGGTTTTGTGACCTGTGTAGATCCAGATCAGCCTGTTCATCCGCACAGTCTGATCAGGATCTGAACTGCTAGTCATTCCATCAATGAAACGCCCGTCATGCTTCTAACACGTCATAATTATCGTTATCGGGATACATGAGTGTGCTATTTGATCAGGAGCTACACTGGTCACAAATCACATAAGCCCCATTTCTCCAATCACGGCCACATTTAAGACCATATAAAACTGGCAAGTTTACATCGGTTATCGCAGCATCTTCAACAGCCAAAGAGGTACACTCTACTGTCTCTTTCACGAAAGCTGCCCAAGACTGACGGCTATATAAACAAAGCAAAAACAATATAGTTTTGATAACGTTAAATTTTATCAAAATTTAAGTATGAGCCTACTTTTTATTTTGTAAAATTTGGTCCATTATTGATTTGATTAAAAAGAAACAATGTGCCCATGTTAAATGCCCATATACATCTTCACGGGTATTTAACATAGGGAACTGTTTCTAATTTCAACAAAATATTGCACCGATTTTCAATATTTAACTTTTGTTTCTTTAGTTATATCATTTCCAAGCTATCTTGCAAGGTTTCGGAGTCAATTTCCATTTTGTTTTTCGTTTTTTGACTCCTCACACAGCTCCTCCAAATCATTTTACCCCATGTTAAATTCCCATAGACAAATCGATTTTTCGTAATAAAATCAATATTTGACCAAATTTCACGAAATTCACGAAATTTCACGAAAGTCTCATTCTTAAATTTTGCTAGAATGTAATACTATCTAAAAAAATATTGTTTTTGCATTGTTTATACAGCCGTAAGATTTGTGCAGGTTTCGTGAAACAGGCTGTAGGACTAGCGGAGTCCCGTCCCCGGATAAATAAAACACAAGTAATCGATATCATTCACAAGTTAATGCATATAAGACAAACACCGAAAAAGCCCCCTGACACAAATGTCCGCGGAGATAAACATATATTATTAAATTATAATTTACATCAATTTTCGGTATATAAGAATTATAAAAGGATTGGATTGAAATATTGGCATATTATAGAGTTGCTCTCCTTAGGAAACCATTGAAAGAAAACGATACACGTAAATGTTATGTCATCAATGTTACTGACTTGGAACGGTCAGTGGGCGACACTGCCCACTGGCGGATTAAGCAACTTTAAATGGCGTGAAAACCCCCCCACTTAGCCGCCCCTGTCGCCGTGTCCCTTTGAGACAAGTACACAATGCAGACAATGCGGACCATTCTCACGCCGCAGAATGAGCATGCAAGTATATATGTAGCCGATTTCACCAACTTTGCAAAGTATACTTTTCTAGCAAAGTATACTTTGAGGGAGAAATTTTCAATTTTAGGGCAAATTTATTAATTTTTATTATACTGAATTTATTACATCATCACAGCCATGTTGGCTGTGATAAAGTAATACATTCAATATAATAATTCTGCATACTTTTAATCATGAAATATATACAGTCATTAGTTCTATATGAAATGATGCATTTCAGGAAAAATAAATGATTACTCCCTCAAGGTATACTTTGCTACAAAAATTTATACTTTGCAATGTTGGTGAAATAGGCTACTGGAGCTGTACTAATCACAAATGTCACAAGCCTCATTTAAGCCCGTCCCAATCGGACATGCCATTGTCACTGAAGTACCCACCCGCCTGCGTTAATCTCCGCAATCAAGCAATTTGATTGTAGCACAGCTCAGGCTCAGCCAATCAAGTTGATTGATTTGAACTACAATATTCAAGTATTTTGAAATACAGAATATTTTCAAATATTGGCAAGATTAGCGTATATTAATTGATTTATTTTAACCACAATATTCAAGTATTTTGAAATATAGAAATTGACAAATATTGGCAAGATTAGAGTGTATTAATTGATTGATTTTAACCACAATATTCAAGTGTATTGAAATAGAGAAATTGACAAATATTGGCAAGATTAGAGTGTATTAATTGATTGATTTTAACCACAATATTCAAGTGTATTGAAATAGAGAAATTGACAAATATTGGCAAGATTAGCGTGTATTAATTGATTGATTTTAACCACAATATTCAAGTGTATTGAAATAGAGAAATTGACAAATATTGCCAAGATTAGCGTATATTAATTGATTGATTTTAACCACAATATTCAAGTGTATTGAAATAGAGAAATTGACAAATATTGGCAAGATTAGAGTGTATTAATTGATTGATTTTAACCACAATATTCAAGTGTATTGAAATAGAGAAATTGACAAATATTGCCAAGATTAGCGTATATTAATTGATTGATGTTAACGACAATATTCAAGTGTATTGAAATACAGAAATACAAATATTGCCAAGATTATATCGGCAGTGCAGCACTTGACTAAGAAGCCTCGGCTACTGCTAATGTTTACATCATACAAAGCACCATTGATAGTGATTGCAATAATTTGCAACGGCACTCGTGGACGAGCTATTGAATAATGCAATAATATAAAAGTACACATATATATTTGATTATAGTGCATGTACGCATACTTTCAACAGAGATGAAGAACCTCTTAATATAAGTTCAGTGTACTGTTAACCAAGATGTTGGTCCAGACATCTAAGAACTCTATATGGGATATGTTCTGCGAATTATCATTCAATCTGGTGCACATTAGAAACGTGTTAGTATTAATATTTTGTTTCATATTATTGCTACATGAGCTGTACATGATGTAAATCACGAGCAAACCTCGAGGTAATATGAATGAGATTCAGAATAAAGCAAATTGCTAATGCGAATATGTCGCTCGATGGTAGTAAGTCTAATTAACGGAGGGTCAACATGGATGAATTGAATGGTGCACCAATCAATTGAGTGTCATGCATTATGAAACGTGTTCGCTCTAAGGAAACCAAATAACACGCATACAAACGTAAGCTCTAACACATTCATCATAGCACGGGTACAACGGTGGTTGTCGTATACATGTATTACATTCTATTTTTATTATAGGAATGAATGGCCTTTTTGTGGAATTTATCGGGGTATAAACTTGGAAAAGTCGCGGGAGCTGTACTAATCACAAATGTCACAAGCCTCATTTAAGCCCGTCCCAATCGGACATGCCATTGTCACTGAAGTACCCACCCGCCTGCGTTAATCTCCGCAATCAAGCAATTTGATTGTAGCACAGCTCAGGCTCAGCCAATCAAGTTGATTGATTTGAACTACAATATTCAAGTATTTTGAAATACAGAATATTTTCAAATATTGGCAAGATTAGCGTATATTAATTGATTTATTTTAACCACAATATTCAAGTATTTTGAAATATAGAAATTGACAAATATTGGCAAGATTAGAGTGTATTAATTGATTGATTTTAACCACAATATTCAAGTGTATTGAAATAGAGAAATTGACAAATATTGGCAAGATTAGAGTGTATTAATTGATTGATTTTAACCACAATATTCAAGTGTATTGAAATAGAGAAATTGACAAATATTGGCAAGATTAGCGTGTATTAATTGATTGATTTTAACCACAATATTCAAGTGTATTGAAATAGAGAAATTGACAAATATTGCCAAGATTAGCGTATATTAATTGATTGATTTTAACCACACTATTCAAGTGTATTGAAATAGAGAAATTGACAAATATTGGCAAGATTAGAGTGTATTAATTGATTGATTTTAACCACAATATTCAAGTGTATTGAAATAGAGAAATTGACAAATATTGCCAAGATTAGCGTATATTAATTGATTGATGTTAACGACAATATTCAAGTGTATTGAAATACAGAAATACAAATATTGCCAAGATTATATCGGCAGTGCAGCACTTGACTAAGAAGCCTCGGCTACTGCTAATGTTTACATCATACAAAGCACCATTGATAGTGATTGCAATAATTTGCAACGGCACTCGTGGACGAGCTATTGAATAATGCAATAATATAAAAGTACACATATATATTTGATTATAGTGCATGTACGCATACTTTCAACAGAGATGAAGAACCTCTTAATATAAGTTCAGTGTACTGTTAACCAAGATGTTGGTCCAGACATCTAAGAACTCATATGGGATATGTTCTGCGAATTATCATTCAATCTGGTGCACATTTAGAAACGTGTTAGTATAATATTTTGTTTCATATTATTGCTACATGAGCTGTACATGATGTAAATCACGAGCAAACCTCGAGGTAATATGAATGAGATTCAGAATAAAGCAAATTGCTAATGCGAATATGTCGCTCGATGGTAGTAAGTCTAATTAACGGAGGGTCAACATGGATGAATTGAATGGTGCACCAATCAATTGAGTGTCATGCATTATGAAACGTGTTCGCTCTAAGGAAACCAAATAACACGCATACAAACGTAAGCTCTAACACATTCATCATAGCACGGGTACAACGGTGGTTGTCGTATACATGTATTACATTCTATTTTTATTATAGGAATGAATGGCCTTTTTGTGGAATTTATCGGGGTATAAACTTGGAAAAGTCGCGGGAATACTGGACGAAGGCCGGAAGGCCTTCGTCCAGCATTCCCGCGACTTTTCCAAGTTTATAAGGCCTTCGTCCAGTATTCCCGCGACTTTTCCAAGTTTATACCCCGATAAATTCCACAAAAAGGCCATTCATTCCTTAAAATTCCAGCATTTGAAATAAATTCATCAAGAAAATGTGTTTATTTTACATTTTCTTAAGAATTATTTTAACTGCACCTCACGGTTACGGTAAGTAGTTCGGCGTGGGAGTTTACTGGGATATACATTTTGGACAGAGACTTGCTACGAGCCAATCAAATGTTAGGGAATTGTGTACATATTTTTGTGCTGGAATTATAAAAGTGAGGTTAGTCTAGCTCTAGTTATGAAGGTAACACTTGTAATCAAGAGTAGATTGTAAGAGTTATCGTTCGCAACTAGTCTAGCTCATGATCTACGTTAGGTGAAAATGACTTCTGTCATTTGTTGCCCGTCTATCTCCTGATCTGTAAGTATGGCTCATGATATTTGTCACATATCAGCAGCTACACTGGATACATAAGATACATTTACTGCCATCGGCCTAGTTCCTGATCTGTTCATATGACTGCCTGGAGAAAGGGGCGGGGTATGCCAGTTTGATCCATATATCACTATTACAATGGAAATTATTCTTAATGGTTGTCAAACTACGTTTTGACGAGAAAATGGAAAACAAAGTAAAGAGCAGACGACAAAATTTCATGTACAGTGTAAGAGTTAACTGGAATCGGGGGTCGTTTCACTAAACTTCGTACGACTAAAATGTTCGTAAGTGCAAAATTATGATAGTCTGTAAATTTTACATTAACTATGTTTTCTTGCAAACTATTGTTTGATTTACATTTATTGAGCATAGGCTGCATGCAGCCTATTCTCAATAAATGTAAATCCATCAATTGAATCCAGACGATCCTAAGTTTGCACTTACGAACATCTTAGTTGTACGAAGTTTAGCGAAACTGGCTCCATTCCTCCACAACCATTGCCTGATAGCTCAGACAGTGTCTGCATTAAAATCCCATTGGCATTATTTCCAGATATCCAATTTAAAAAACCGTTACACGGAAATACACAGTTACCTAGATTTACCAAGATACAAGACACTCTGAAGAAACGTCTGACGTCATCCACAGTCATCTAGAGGGCAACCATTAGACGTACATTCAATGCAGCGCAGTTGTGTGGGTGTCACACAGAGCATGTACGCATACTTTCAACAGAGAGGAAGAACCTCTTAATATAAGTTCAGTTCAGTGTACTGTTAGACCAAGATGTTGGTCCAGATATCTAAGAACTCTATATGGGATATGTTATCTGAACTATCATTTAATCTGAATGTAACGATATACACCAACGTAGCATAATCTTTTTTTTTTATTGCCATATTCAGCAATTATCACGTATTGCTTGCCTACCTTATAGCTTTGCTTGTTCTTTCAATCGGTACTTATGGCCGCTGAGGTGCATACTAGAAACGTGTTAGTATAAACATATATATTCATATTATTGCTACATAAGATGTACATGATGTAAATCACGAGCAAAAACTCGAGGTAATATGAATGGGATTCAGAAGAAAAAAATTGCTTAATATGCGAATATGTCTCCCGATGGTAGTAAGTGTAATTAACGGAGGGTCAACATGGATGGATTGAGTGGTGCACCAGTTAAATGAGTGTCATGCATTATGAAACGTGTTCGCTCTAAGGAAACCAAAGAACACGCATACAAACGTAAGATATTCACTTCCGGTAAGTGTATCTGGCTGACTTATATGTCAATGATCAGGGAAACTAATAATTATTAGATAACATTCCGCAGCGCTTTATTGTTTTTACCAAATTGATGCTGCTGATTCGTTCATCTCCATTGTCTTTCTCAAAGTCCGCAATATATATAGAGAATAGTAGGTTAGTGCCGTGAATGGGAAAAATATATGGCAAGGCTTAGGAAACGAGATGGGCGAGGCTCTGCCGCGCCAGATATTTTCCCCATTCACGGCACTAACCTACTATTCGATTTATCCCGTCAACACGGCTTTAAAATGCAACAAAAATAACCCCAGCCGCATCCTCAAAATCGGAGAATCGACTAGTCTGACAACCGCACATAGTTATACGCAGTGATTAGGTCGTATTGACAGGATATCAATAATGTTTCGCGGCACCGTGTTTCACGGCACATACGCACTGTGTTGACGGGATAAAAACGACACCATGCTTAGTAATATGTGTTCTTCCAGTTAAGGAATATCTACCCGATCCTTAGTGATCGATAAGGGCAATATTTCATTTCAGTGTGTAAATGTTGCCACTGTATTGGTATACAGTCGAACCTCCCCGAATGGCCACCTCTCTACAACAACACCCTCTCTATAACAGCCGCTATTTTATATCCCAAATTGATGATTTCCTCTGTATAAAACCATTAGACTGCTAAGCACGAAAATTGCCGTCTGCTGTTGCTTTGCCTTCTTTCTCAATCAAAACATGTTTTGACAGCATTTTATAATCATTTCCATTGGAAATGATTCTAAAATGTTGCCAAAGCATGTTTTGATAAGAATTATCGAAGAAAATAAATAAACAGCATTAACCTCCCTACAACAGCCATCTCTCTACAACAGCCAGTTTTGCGTCTTTCCATGGTTGTAGAGAGGTTGCACTGTATAATTATGTCCCATATACACGAAGTTCCGTTTAGTACTAAGATGTTTTTGTTTCATAACTGTGCCAATACAAATGAATACGTGCAATAAAACCACACTGCAGTTCTGAATTGCTAGATTTTCTTGGTAGCCGAGTTGTATACCGAGTTATTGTATACTATAATGTGCATTGAGTTGTCATTTGAGCCATCTTAGGCAAGCTATCAGCCAGTGTCATCACTTGTAATAAATAATTGTAATTTAGTGTAATGTGCTGTAAAAATAATTATTTATTCTTCTTCAATTGCAAATATGTGGCTGTGACTGGAGAACTGCAATTTGTGACCAATGTAACACCTTACTAAATAGCACACACCTGTAACCTGATAACGACATTTATTGCTTGATAGATGCATGATGGGTGTTTCATTGATAACATGGCGAGCAGTGCAGATCCTGATCAGACTGTGCGGAAGCACAGGCGGATCAGGATCTACACTGGTCGCAAAGCCCATAAGTCCCATGTTTCCAGTCGCAACACCTGATTATGTCTGTATGTTCTATGAGGTCATGTATTTGCCATCGAGATATCGAGATGTTGATACAATGTATCGCAACATGTCGACTTAAATATCAACACATGTCGACATAACGTGACACTATGTCGACATGTTGAGGTAATTTATGTTGACATAATGCGATAAGTTATCACAACAACTCGACCATCCTTGAAAGTTTAACACAACATGTCGACATAGCGTGATACGTCAACACACTATGTCGACATAACGTGATACGTTCGCACAATATGTCGACATAATGTGATATTTCATCTCAACATGTCGACATGATGTGATACGTTGGCACAGCATGTCGACATAATGTGATAAGTGATCACAACAAGTCGACATAACCTGATCGCTTAACACACCATGCCGACATAATGTGATAGTTAACTCAACATGTCGACATAATATGATATCATATTTCAATATGTCGACATAGTTTCACGTTATGTCTACATGTCGTGATAATTATTTAAGTTGACATGTTTCATTAATTATGACAACATCTCGACATCTCGATGGCACATAATTATTATTTTCCACCATAATGCCATAATCAAGTCGGGTGTATCGACTGATCTGGGACTACACGGTTGCAAACTCAATAACCATGTTTTGTCATTTATCATTACCAATGTGTATATCCACTGGATGTCAGATTTCTAGAAAATATGCTAAATTCTGAAGACATAAATTTAAAACAAGTCTTCATTATTAATTTAGCGCACATAAATACATGTAATGTCACTTAATGCGAAATGAAATACAATGTACTGCGGAACCTCTCGAAACCGGACACCCTGGGGTGGGGGGGGGGGGGGGGGGTCCTCAGGGTGTCCGGTTTCGAGATGTTCCACTGTAAATCAGACATGTGAGCACTTCATGAAACATTCTAGTGTGTTGCAATCATGAAAAGTCAGAGATACATAAAAGCGAAACACATCTAAGTTAAACATCTAATAGCCTATATTTTCCATAGTGTCCGGTTTATAGGGGTTCCACATATGTACATATATCAGGGGCCCGTTTTTCATTAAACTTCGTATGACAACAATGTTCGTAAGTGCAACTTTAGGATCGTCTTGAAATTTGAAATATATGGATTTAAATGTATTGAGCATGCAGCCTATATATGATCAATACATGTAAATCCAATAATTGTTTACAAGAAAACATTGTTAATGTGCAAGTTACAGACTATTATAAGTTTGCACTTACGAACAGTTTAGTCGTACGAAGCTTAGTGAAACGCCCGCCTGGTCCTTGCTCCGCAGTAATCTCAGATATCATGATATTAATAAGTATCTATTTAGCAACATGATTTGCTTGTTGGGTCTTTATTGATGTGCTCAGTGTTGTGTTTACTGTCGTGCGAGGACAACATCAAGGTGCATGATCACGTGGTTACAACAACAACAAAGTCGTCCACTTCAAAGTAAGTATTATTTTATATTTTCCTTAATATACAACGGAATTTGATGAAATACGGCGCAGCAAACGCGTCTTCATAAGCTGCATTTGGTGGTCCAGGTAGTTTGGCACAGACTTATGTCGTTTTTGCGAAGAATCGATTTCCGTGTCGGAGACACGGAACTCGATTCTTCGCAAAAACGACAGAAGTTTGGGCGAAAATACAGAGACCACCAAATGCAGCTTTAAATGCAGCTTTATAAGACGCGTTTGATGCGCCATATTTCATCAAAATCCGTTACGTAATAAGGACACTATAAAAGAATACGTACTTTGAATCAGATGGATTCTGGAAATTTCAGTACTTGTTGTTGTTGTTGTTAGTACAACGTGATCATACACCTTGAACATGACTTTATTTACACCCAAGACAGCTCGAACATTTACCAGTAAAGGTGAGATAATGTGGATCTGGATATATCCTGACTGGTACAAAACCTGAAATGTAATACAGACTATAGATAGTTAACCCTTTCAACACCAAGTAACTTAATAGGATGTTCCATGCCAATGTTTCACGCTATTTCATTAATTTTGTTCATTCAAATTATCCCATTCTTCTAAAAGGGTAATCCGTACGACGTTTAAAATTATTAACAAACACTGGAGATCCTGATGAGACGGCTCGTTACGAGCCGGCTCATCTGGTTCTGCACTGTTTGCAAACATTGTCTCTATAGAGGTATGTGGTGTTGAAAGGGTTAACTGCCGATTAAACCACATGTACACGACTACGAACGTGTGTTGCACCTTATATGTCACAGAAACGAATGTATCACACGTGTGAAGTATTCGTGCGAATGCGTCACACATTTCGGTGAATACTGGCCGAATTCGGCCGAATACATCACAAACCGAAAATCTCACCCAAATATTTTTCACTTTTTGGTATAAACGAATTTGTCACACAATCGCAAATTTCAAACTTGACCGAATATAGTCATATCATTATCAAATCGAATGTATCAACAAGACGATCACTTTGGAGCATTTATTGTCGAAATCTACGGAAGCCCTGGAAGGACATTTAAATATTATATATTGTTACTTACTATTTAAATATTATATATATTACTTACTATTTAAAATATTAATTAATTAATATATAAATATATATTATTACTTAATACGGAATAATGAAGCCCTGGAGGGACATTTAATGTTATATATTATTACTTACTATTTAAATATAGTAATGATAATTACGTAATACGGAAGCCCTGGAGGACATTTTAACTTTTATATAGAGTATTACTTACTATTTTAAATATTAGCATATGGACATTTTATAAATTATATATTATTGCTTACTATTTATATATTATTAATAATAATTATATATATATTAATTACTATTTAAATATTATTAATAGTATTTAAATAGTAAGTAATAATATATAATATTTAAATGTCCATTGCTAATATATTTAAATAGTAAGTAATATATATAATATTTAAATGTCCCTCCAGGGCTTCCGTATTACGTATTTAAATGTCCATTATAATAAATTTAAAGTAAGTAATAATATATAATATTTAAATGTCCCTCCAGGGCTTCCGTAGTCCGTATTAACTAATAATATATAATATTTAAATATTAATTAATAATATTTAAATAGTAACTAATAATATATAATATTTAAATATCCATTACTAATATTTAAATAGTAAGTAATAATATATAATATTTAAATGTCCCTCCAGGGCTTCCGTAGAAATCTGATAATTACGTAATCCAAGATGACCGCCGAAAGGTCAAAAGGTCATTATTTTATTAGAGATGTCAAACGTCTTATTTTCATGAACCGCCGGGCTGATATTGGACAAACTTCACAGTTATGGTCCGTGGTTGAACACTTTTCATATTTGTTAAAATGGAGATCATCGCATAATCCAAAATGACTGCCGTCAAAAAGTATGTCAAATTCTTAAAAAAACTTCTCACGAACCGCCAGACGGATTTCGATGACACTTGGTATGAATGATCGATAGTTAACGCTGTTTCAGATTTGTTCAAATGGTGGCCACTGGGTCAAGAAAGGGCGGCCGGAGGGGTCAAGTAGGGGTCAAATTTCAGATTTTACCGTTTATGGTTATGTCATATATCAACTCAAAGGTATCGACAAGACGATCACTTTGGAGCATTTTTGGTCGACATCGGATGATTACATAATTTAAGATGACCGCCCGCTGAAAGTTTATTAGTGATTTCAAGCGTTTTTCCTTGTGCATCAGACTGTTATATATGCAGTTTATCATGTATTCATATTTGTTCTGTATCACATTTGTTAATGCTATTTTATAAGCATTATACTGTTTACATTGTTCTCAATTGTTATGTTTCAAGCCAACTATTACTATGGTGGACAGAACAATGTTGATGGTATATATACATGTAATAGACAGTCTGGACCAGTTCTGACTTACTTTATAATTTGGATAATAATTTCAGGTGAGCGAATCAGGCCCATTTGGGCCTCTTGTTCAATATTTAGATGTCCAATACATTTTACATATATAATAATGTTCCAATCATTTGGGTGTTCTATTTAGATGATTAAAATGAGATCAGCTTTAGATTTTAAAAGCATATTTTATCATCAGTTAATGTATATTCCCGCACCACTCCCCTCCAGGGAAGTAGCGGGGCTTTATCTGGGCATACTGGGCATACACGGGGCTTTAACCGCCGATGATGTCCCGCACTGCGGTGACATTACAGGTTCTTTAACTGTTGCTAAACATGTACTGCGACGTTCACTAACCAAATGGCCCTGCACTGCGGGGCATTTTACCCGGACATTTACTGAATTTACTGGAGTTAACAGCATAATTATTTAAAGCTTTAAAGCCCCTCTATTTCTCGGTGGGTGGGGGTGGGGGGGGGGGGCGATGCGGGGCGGGGGTGGTGTGGAGCGGGTATTTAGTACTATTTACACAGATATTATGGCATCATTTTCAGACATATTTTACCTTCGAATGCATGCATGCCCCTTTAAACTGTGACCTTGCGGAATGCATCATCACTATCATAAACTGGGTGTCATTTAAAAGTTACATATGCTTATTCGGCTTTACTAGACACTTCAACAATATTGGATTCAAACCCGAGATACAATAGTGGCACACAATGTTCTTTATATCAGAGACATCATCTGAGACATTTTCTGTAAATAAACATGCATTCACCATTACCCCAATGGCGATAACCGTGTTTCAATAAAATGCTACCGGACATTGCTATTTAATCTCTGTGTTTATTTTTCAATGTGTAACGACCATACTTTATAATCTGCCGAAAATATTATTTTTTCAGGTGACGCATTTAATTAGTATAACTAATGAAAAAATATCATGCAATATCAGTACAATAAATAGTACTAAATGAGTATATCAGCATAGAGGGCACTCGTAAATGTTAGAACTGGTGAAATAGTGACACAATTATACACGTATTTAATTCATATAAAGAATATGTTGTGCCTACTGAGTGAGCATGTACCTTTGACCCTTAGAATGCGGGAAACGAAGATAGTCGTCTGCTGTTGTTTTATATTGTGTCATCTTTCCCCTTCCATTGGAAATGATTCTAAAGTGTTGTCAAACCGTGTTTTACCTGCGAAAATAAAATGGAAATATAAAATAAACAGCATAAGACAATGTTAATTCAGCATTGTCAGGGCTAAACCCCTGCACTAGAATCACGCCCTGAATGTTTCTCCATAATGACGTATACCTTGTACATGTACAGTGCAGTTGAACTCGTCTTATCACATCTTTCACACATTTCCGAATGTTGTTTCTGTATTAACACATCTCGTGTGCAAGGTATGTGCATGAGGATGTGATAAATAAGTTAGATCACGTGTGTCCGCATGTACGAGCTAAAGCTCGCGGACGATCTCCTCGTACATGCGGACGAACCGTGATCTAAATTATACTTAGACCTCTAGTCTCTCTAAGCAATCTTAATTGTAATGTCTGTATTTCCTTCCCGTTTTGACACTTTATTGTGATTAATAGTAGTCTTGACTGAATTTTAAGCAGTACGTGCTGAATTTTAAGCAGTCTGTGCTGAATTTGAGAGCATAGAATAGTATAGTTAAATAAAGAACTTACGTGAAATTATGGTCATGGACATTGGTGCGTGGATACAGGGATTTACTTTCCGTATATGGTCAAATATGACCATTTGTACCTGTAATTAACATGTACTTAATCTGTGTTTTTAATCGTAAACATAATCATGTAATCTGAAATTAATATGCAGAGTCCGTAAATTGTATGTGTTCACAAGGAATGTATTACGTGTAATAACATACCTTTTGAATCGAAATTGCAACATTTACCGAGTGACTTGATTTCTAGCCCACTCCAGTGATTGTTTTCACCTCAATATCAAAGTCAACAAAATGATAGTGGAAACACGAATATTCCACGCGGTGTGTTCGAGGAATAACCTTGTCGGTTTTGTGTCGGCGTCGTGTGGATATTCGTGTGTATTTGCCTGGGTTAGTGAGCGGCAGATTAGGGACTGCATGAAATAACACTCGTAGCGATACCGGTTATAATAACGGTTACATAACGCTTCAGGGGGCCGTTTCACTAAGCTTCGTACGACTAAAATGTTCGTAAGTGCATATTTAGAATAGTCTGTAAATTTCAATTGATGGATTTACATTTATTGAGCATAGGCTGCATATGCAGCCTATGCTCAATAACTGTAAATTCAATAATTGTTTACAAGAACACATTGTTAATGTGAATTGTACAGACTATCATAATTTTGCACTTACGAACATTTCAGTCGTACGAAGTTTAGTGAAACACCCCAGCTCCTTTTGGCACTGGCGTATCACACATACAAATATGTCATGGAAAGTAATAATAGATGTATGCAGTGAAAAGAATTACGTGACAAAATATCTCCCAGAAGATTTGGCCAACATAATTACTAACACAATGCTGTCACGGATACTGGGCCTCTGTGGACAGTACACGTAGGTTACATTTTGTAAATGTAAATATTTATCAATGTGTGCTCTGTATTTTACCCTCTACTGTTCACCCACCCATACTGTAACACTATGGGTGGGTGAACAGCATGGGTTGTACAGGGTGAACAGTATTGGGTTGTATGTGAACAGTACTGTGTTGTGGGTGAACAGTACTGGGTTGAACTGGGTTGAACTGGGTTGTACTGGGTTGTGGGTGAACAGTATTGGGTTGAACTGGGTTGTACTGGGTTGTACTGGGTTGTACTGGGTTGTATGTGAACAGTACTGGGTTGTACTGGGTTGTGGGTGAACAGTAGTGGGTTGTGGGTGAACAGTACTGTGTTGTGGGCGAACAATACTGGGTTGTACTGGGTTGTGGGTGAACAGTATTGGGTTGTGGGTAAACAGTACTGGGTTGTACTGGGTTGTGGGCGAACAGTACTGGATTGTACTGGGTTGTGGGTGAACAGTACTGGGTTGTGGGTGAACAGTACCTGGTTGTACTGGGTTGTGGGTGAACAGTACTGGGTTATGGGTGAACAGTCATGGGTTGTACTGGGTTATTGGTGAACAGTACTGGGTTGTGGATGAACAGTACCGGGTTGTACTGGGTTTTCGGTGAACAGTACTGGGTTATGGGTGAACAGTACTGGGCTGTACTGGGTTATGGGTGAACAGTACTGGGTTGTGGGTGAACAGTACTGTAGTGTGGATGAACAGTACTGGGTTGTACTGGGTTGTACTGGGTTGTACTGGGTTGTATTGGTTTTTTGGGTGAACAATACTGGGTTCTGGATGAACAGTACTGGGTTGTACTTGGTTGTCGATGAATAATACTGGGTTCTGGATGAACAGTACTGTGCTGTGGATGAACAGTACTGGGTTGTACTGGGTTGTGGGTGAACAGTACTGGGTTATGTGTGAACAGTACTGAGTTGTGGGTGAACAGTACTGGGTTGTGTGTGAACAGTAGGGGATTGTTGTGGGAGAACAGTAGGGGCTTGTGGATGAACAGTAGGGGTTGTGAGTGAACAGTATGGATGTGGGTGAACGATAGGGAGCTGTGAGTGAACAGTAGGGGTTTTTGGGTGAACAGTAGGGGATTGTGGGTAAACAGTAGGCGACTGTGTGTGAACAGTATGGGTTTTGTGTGAACAGCAGGTGATTGTGTGTGAACAGTAGGGGCTTGTGGGTGAACGGTAGTTGCTTGTGGGTGAACAGTAGGGGATTGGGGGTGAACAGTAGGGTGTTGTGCATGGACAGTAGGGGGTTCTACACGGGGTTTCTCTATGAGTGGTGAACAGCATGGGGTTCGAAAACAAAGCTGTTTACCTTATGATAAAAAGGCACTAGCATGAGAACAGTTATATCCCTTTCATCCCGAAGTATTAAACTGAAATGCGATATTCGTAATATGCAGTCTATTTGATTAATAGAAATAATGATTAATAGAAAATCGTGTTCACGCGAATAATACAATGCTTCTGTTAAAACCAAATTCTTACCAGGCGGTTTAAGTGGAAGTATCGCATGCGCTGAAAGAATTTCAATACTTTCATATTTTGAAGACGTGTCGATTATATGCAATGTCTCGGTATGGATGGCATTCTGGCTTATAAATTATTCAACGTATGGTAAACTGGTCACCGATAACAGAGAAGACGGCGTCGATCATTCCACATCAATGTTCATGGAGGCAAAGCACATTGAGAATACCGGGCTTGTGTCTTTTGATATCAATTTCACCAGGAAAAGCTAGGAAACGCGTAGGAATTCCGAAACTCAGAATTCCTACGCGTTTCCTAGCCTTTCCGGATAGTTTCGATGTTGATATATCAAAATACTCTGGGAAAGTATTATGGTTATCAAGTAACGTTTTATGCTACATAATTAGCAAATATGTTGTGGTTTTGTTGAAGAGAACATTGTTATTTACGTTACGCCATTACACTTGCGCCATTCGGCAACGTCATGTGACGCCGTTTGACGAATGAATCGTCAGTGAAAGTAGTTTTGAGTCCGTTGTGATCCGAATGTGCGTATCAATACATGCAGAATACGACTAGTTGTTGTCGGCCTTGTATTAGGCCAAAGAAAACGCCATTGCCTGAAAGAAATAGCGTCGTAGTACAATAGCGTATGTTGATATATGATACTATAGTACTTGAATTACAATGTGGGCGACGGGGAGTGAATGAAAGTGGCAATTATGCTTCTGTAAGCATTGACAAAGGATATGCTGAAATCGTCAGCTTCAGAATTATTTGTTTTGTTTAGTGTAAACAATATGTATTTCATACAATACATGGTACATCATTACATGTGAAGTATTCATGGATGTGAAAACAAGCTAATATAGGAATGAATGGCCTTTTTGTGGAATGTATCGGGGTATAAACTTGGAAAAGTCGCGGGTATACTGGACGAAGGCCGGAAGGCCTCGTCCAGTATTCCCGCGACTTTTCCAAGTTTATATCCCCGATAAATTCCACAAAAATGCCATTCATTCCTTATAATTCCAGAATTTGAAATAAATTCATCAAGAAAATGTGTTTATTTTCCGTTTTCTTAAGAATTATTTTAACTGCGCCTCACGGTTACGGAAAGTAGTTCGGCGTGGGAGTTTACTGGGATATAAATTTTGGACAGAGACTTGCTACGGGCCAATCAAATGTGTAAATATTTTTGTGCTGGAATTATTAGCTTATATCAATTCATATCCATACGAGATACAACTTATTTATACAAGGCAAAGGCAAGTGCGCAAACAACATTACAAGTATATAACATATCATGGATTAGTTATAATTTCCATTATTTGATTTTTAACAAGATTATGCACATGGTGTAGGTATATGAAATATATTTGGTGTACTAGTATGTAGATTGTTTTTTGTATTGCAAATTTTGTGATTGTGGTTGTGGATAAGTCTCGAACAACATCGCTAAATGGTATTTGTATTGACCCCACGAGGACTCGCATATGTAGTACATAAACATTAAATACATCTGTTCCGGTGAGGGTCAGTACCGTGAACTGAGAAGAGCGGCGCTCGCCAGCGTGAATTGTATTGTTTTCTTACGGTGCTCGACTGTTCGTACTTATTAGGAACGAAATTGGGCACTACATGTATATAAGACATATAATATGCAAGCGTATACGATATACGTTGCATATTAACTAGAAACGCTTTGCAGATGCTATGAATTTTTGTACTTGCAAGAACATATGTGTGTTTTGTTCAAACTATAGGCGCTCATTTCTGTTCAGGGGATTGCTAATAATGTTAGGGCATTCGAGGTCCGTGAGATATTCTTGACGTTGTCGTTCGTATTTTGTGAACGTTGTTAAGAAGTGATCCACCGTCTCTTGTGCTCCGCAAGTACATAGGGGGGACTGCACTATTGATTTTCGGTAGAGATCATAGTTAAGTGAACTACATTCTAGACGAAGACGAGCGTACATTATTTAGTCTCTCCTATTGTCTATATTAAAGAGCGGTGATGGTTTTGACATCGTCGTATTCATTTTATACTTTAATGCTGATAAACTAGGTGCGTTCCTCATGTGGTCAGGTAAGTTGTTACATTCACGAATTGCTGATGGAAAGAATGAATTTCTTACATCTGTGTCCGGCAGAGGAGCATTGGAATGTTATCTGCATTTCAGAGATCGTAGCGATTTTGAGCTTGTATAGGAACGAGAGTAGTTAGATAGGATGGGGTGAGATTATTTTTAATTTTGTAGAGTTCTATAAGTTTATGTTTTTATGTTTTTTTCTCCTAGTTGCTAGGGATTCCCATTTTAAATCGCGAAATAAATTGTCTAAGCAACATAGTTGTGTAGCTCCTGTAACAATTCGCGCAGTTTGTCTGTCTTGTTTTCATTTTAAAATGGCAGGTCACAATTTACATCATGATTATTATAATTGCGTAATTGTGTAACTTTTCTGTAATAGGAACCCAGTCAGCACACCTATAACGGGCCGTTGGCAGCACTTGTTGGGCATATCGGCATAGCGGCACACTGACGGCCCACCAGCGGCCCGCCATCTATGCGCTTCCATACATATAATATAAAATTGTATATTTTGTTTCTCTTTCAATCATTTAATGACACTGTTATTGTTTGAAAACGATTTTATTGTTTATAATATATATTTTTATATCTTTTCATAGAACGCCTATATGCTCGTGAATAGTTACAGGCGTTCTATAATTACAATCGGTCGATGGGACGAATGGGGTTCGCTGCGGGAAACTTCGTAAAATGAAAGTGTGCCAATACCAACAAGCTATACGTTAGTTCAAGATTGAAACATGCTAACACCTGTAAACATTGATAGGTTATGTTAAAATAATAATACGCATGTAATTTGCAAAAAAATAGCTTCCCAGTGTATTTAGTTTAAATAGATTATCCCGTATGGAGCCTCATTTAGAACGTCTGGTACACATATAGTAATTATTTGAACCTTTTTACTAAACGCCATAGTGTCATGTGTCCAATTTATTGGACACAGGACACTTTTTTTTAATGTAATATACCAACCAATAACAAATTTACGTTTAAAAAGTCAGCTATTTGTTGTTAAATGCGATTGTATTTTCATTGTGACGTCATACTATATTTCGTGTTAATTATGGTTAATTATAGTTACGCTATAAAAATCTTTTAAAAGGTATATACGTTTGCTATATCCACAATTCAATGAACTAATACCATACATGTATAATATAAGGAAGTGAGTGTTGTCATTATCTATTTGTTACTGGCTTTATTTTAGTTTACCTGCCAAACGCGTAATACTACAATGATTGGTCATATTGCCATTACACGTACTGGTCCAAGCCATCGTGAAATGATTGCCGTCTTCATTGTTGATAAACTCTAAATACGGAAATACAGATACTCATTGTGTACTCGACGATTTGTGAATGCTACAGACGTACATTTCTACAAATTTGCTAAAGTAGACGCATCAATAATTGACCTACATTTTACATAAGTCTACTACTACTACTAGCTGCCAGACACGAAACATTCGTTGCAGGTAGGAATTATTTCTTTATTACCGTTGACCAATATTTGAATCGTGCTGACTTCGACAGCACTTTTAACCACAGGGCTACTAAAATAATTCCATTGTATTCAATCTAACATGAATTCAAGTGGGTGGGGGATATTCAACATTGCCTGTGCTTTTAACAATCATTAATGTGTCCAAAAAAACACACACATGTGCCGAGTCATTGGTTTTCGCGACCAATGTTGTTTCCACAATTGTTGTTTAAATAGCTAATTTCTGGTGCATCTCGGACTCTGTGTGTTTGTGGCACAGGGCTACTAAAATAATTCCATTGTATTCAATCTGTATATACTACATGAATTCAAGTGGGTGGGGGATATTCAACATTGCCTGTGGTTTGTGGCACCTCGATACTTTGTAGATTCACTTTGAATATATGTTTTCAGTCCAACTAGTCAATTCACAATTCATTATCTATTTAGGCTATTATCCGTTATCTACTGTCTACATAGGCTTTTGGCCACTTAAAAAAAGACACTACTTTCATTCCCCCCCCCCCCCGAGAGTCAAATGTGTTTAAAAAAAACTGTAACAACAGTGATGAAATAAGTAAAAAATTGAGGTGTGCGAATCCAGATACACTGCATTTGCACAGCGGTGACTTTTCCCCAAAATATCATGAATATAGGCCGGTGCAGTATTTCTATTAAGAAAGTGTACCCGGCTTTGCACCGTGTATGTGGCTTTGCACACACCAATATTTTAAATGTCTGATTATTCATGTTGTTTTCTTAAGACAAGTGTTTTCAGAAAGTCACGTGTTTACACGATTTAGAAAACTATAACAACAGTGACCAAACAAGTAAAAAAATTGAAGTGCAGTATTTGTATTAAGTATTTGTATTGTAGTGAGTGGGCTTCCTAAAATTTATTTGTACACAGGGTACCCATGTTTGGTCTGGGGTGGTGATGAGGGACTTCTTTGCTTCATTGGGATGACCTCACGAAATATGGGCGGGGTGGAGACTGTATGTTTGTTGGGATTACAATCGTGTCTGTTAATTCTGTGCACCTAATAATAATTTTCGTGAAAATGTCCATATTCAGTCTAAATTCCCTGAACATTCAGGCAGTTCTTAGCCGAGATAATCACGGCTAAACAGATGGCTTTTACTATTTCATCTGTCGTCTATTATCTGTATCCGCCTAGCGGAGACCCAGCCAAATTTGATCAAAATATCAGTCCATCTTGTCCTTGAGTTTTGCGAATAATACGGGAATAAAATGCTAACCAATGTCGGTATATTTGCATGTGTATTATTGGTTTATGAAGCTTTTTCTAACAGATCTGTTGTTGATCTATTAATTTAGTAAGCAGGACCACTAATCATTTTGACCATGTTCTGAATAACCTTTTACCAAACTATCGGAATGGGATAAAATTGTGATTTAAAGTATACCGTTAATCAGCTGATTTATTCCAAAATCAACATAATTTATTCTGACGTAAGCTGGGCAAAACATTACGTGAATTGTGCATTAGCCGGTGCGCAGAATTAGCCGAAATGACATTTTTTATATGCAGATCAGAATGTCAGTTTTCATTGGTTTGATACATGTACAGATATGTATGTCAGTGATTCTATATTTTATGTACATCTGGTGTCCCGGTGTAATTTGTAATTTACTGACAAATCACACAATTTATAAGGAATTTTTTTTTTTTTCAGTAAAGAAAATATGTATAATACCAATCCATTAAGAAAACAGTATTTACAAATCTTTTTATGTGTGTTTAGTTATTATTTTCTGTTGTTGGCATATGTATGGTGCACCAAATGGGCATGTCCCGATCATCAATCAGCACAGTTCACAAGCCCGTAATTCTCAAATCTTGTCCATTTGTACTTTACTATACATTGCATCTGAATTAAAATAGTTTAACATTGACATTAAACTTATTCTGCAATAAATTTGCCTTTTGTTGTCAAAAATACTGACGTTAATGTATCTGTCCCGCGAAATCGAATCATTACCGTTACGCTGAACAAAAAATGTAAAATCAGAGTAACCTCCCTTTCCTACTCTCAGCTACTAATGCAATGAACACTGTTTATGGGCGCCCGATTTATAAATAAACACAGTGGTAACACAACTTAAGTCATTGCCGAGAACGAGGCCGGTCTGTATTCGGAACTTTAAGGTTACACATTACATGCATCATTACCGTTCACGGTTTATACACGTCCATATGTATGTAGGTCGACTGAAACCAAAATGGGTAGATAGACACACTTACAACGTTGTCTTTGCATATTCTACCTTCATGATGCGTTGTATACAGAGGTGTGAAAAATGGGAGTTTTTAAAGAAAAATAATTACCGTTACGGTAATTTCCGTTACAAAATTGTGTAACGGTAATGACGATCGTGTAACGGCAATGATAAATTACCATACTAACCAGTCAGTTGATGCGTCAATTAGATATAAACCAGGTCCCATCAGTTGTCGGTCAGTAATGGCACATTTATTCAGACCTACAACATTTATATATCAGGATTTAATTAGTAAAATCTCTGAAACAACAAAAAACAGACACAGCTTCAAGGAGTGTGGGTTTCTATTGGCAATCACATTAAAAGTAAACACTAACTTGGAGTTATATTGTACAGCAGATTCAAAGTATAAATATGTTTGTTATATATGCTGTATTAGTATTTTAAATAAATGGAAAGTCATTATCGTTACGTTTTGTCATTACCGTTACATAATCATTGCCGTTACGCCCATATTTTTGGAGGCTGTGCTATTAATTAAATGTAGCTTTATAACGATGTTTGGTACATGTGCCAAGCTATTTTGTTTTACTTAACTTTACTGATTCATATTAAATACATGTTGTTGGGTTACCATAAATGAGAAATTCCACGACTTGCTACTAAATTTCTCTGTTTCGCACTAATACAATTAGCTTACCATATTCTTGACACTTTTCTAAATAGATGCCCCTTCAGTTGCATGTTTTATGCCGTTGAAAAGAAAAAAATGTAAATGTAAAGCTATATTACGTCATGTAAATGTACGTAACGGAAATTACATTTCTGAGACCCCTGGTCCCTTGAAATGGAAATAAAATTAAAAAAATGACGAGTACAATTGGCTATACTATTATAAATGTAACAACTGGACTGTCACCCAATGGAATAAACACAGTTTAATGAATTATTGGTTCTACATCGAAACTAGAAAAACAACACCAATATGTACATAAAATATAGAATCACTGATGTCTCATTATTATTGAACCATGTTATTGTAGTTGCGAACAATAACTCTTGCAATCTACTCCTGTACCGTCTGTAGCAGAGTTACTATTCCATTCATACATGTAGGCTTCCTCTACATAATAGCTAATCAGATCTGATTTACACTTTAGTTGTTAATTGTGACACAATTTGTATATTTTCCATCTGAAAAAAAATATTATAAAAGTAATACGTATGGATCACGATTTGCCTGGTTTGGCCCTCAGGTACGTTTTCATCTTTCGTTCTTTCTGTTACCTGGAAGTTGAATTGGGTTATTGCCCATTATAGAAGTAGTAAGATTATTACTGATCCTACTGCTTTTGGGAGGGGCCATGTGATTCTGGTGTGGCGAGGACCTGGCATCAGATCAGGATCATCCTGATTTAAGGGCTGAGTATATAGTTCTTTTATTGTAAATATTCATTTCTGATTTTAGGATTTTCCCCCCATTTGTACATGTACTTGAACATGTACTTGTACAGGTAATATATGGGATTTATTACTAAACCCATTGATCCGGCCTTAAATGACCGCATCTGTTGATAGGCCGTTAGACCCCAACAAACACATATGATATATGTAGGCTTCCTCCACAGAATAGCTAATCAGATCTGATTTACACTTTAGTTGTTCATTGTGACCTAATTTGTATATTTTCCATCTGAAAAAAAAAACTATTATAAAAGTAATACAAAACTTTACGTGGGTGGTGGTCGGGAGAACGAGACGACGTAAATTAACGGTAGTGGTTCCTCCATATAGGAATCACTATTTGCCTGGTTTGACCCTTCAGTACATTTTTATCTTTGGCTCATTTGTTACCTGGGAGTTGAATTGGGTTATTGCCCATTATAAAAGTAGTAAGATTATTACTTATCCTACTGCTTTTGGGAGGGGCCAAGTGATTCTGGTGTGGCGAGGACCTGGCATCAGACCAGGATTATTCTGATTTCAGCGCTGAATATATAGTTTTGTTCTTGTAAATATTCAGTTCTGATTTTGGGATTTTCCCCCCATTTTATATGAAACGTGAATTTCGTCACTGATATCAGGGGCGATAACCGTGTTTCCATTAAAGGTTAATGGAAACTATATTCTGTCTGCTTAGTTTTGTTATGTGCACTATGATCGTACTTTATAATGTGTCAATACAAATATTTGTTCCGGTGACACATTTAATTGGTATAAATAATTTAAAAATGTCATGTCTCATTTGCATATCAAAATAGCCTGATACCACTGCGAGTCACTATCAGTAAAATCAATATTACTAAATGATTATATGTGTATAGTGGGCCTGCACTCGTAGTTACACAATTGTACACTTATTTAATTATTATAGGCAAACTGTTATGCCTACTAGATGGGACCACAGGTTGAAGTACATTGTAACGGACCGAGGTCTATAAATACATTAAATACGCCTAAAAGCGTCCATAAACGAAAAAAAAAAAAAAGCTAAAAAATGTTTTGTTACTCCCTCTATAACACACACATATATATACCTCGGTCCGTTACTTCAACCTGTGGATGGGACCCCAACTTTAGCTGCTACATGTAATTTGCAAACCAGATCTCTTATTCACTATTCTGCAGAGGAAGACTATGAATGGAAACGTAACTCTGCTACGGACAGTACGTACGGTTGTAGATTTCAAGAGTTACTGTTCACAACTATGAACAATGTGGCTTACTCGCTTACCACATTTATCCAAGTGTTGTGAGTTTGATGCCCGGGTGGGATGTAATTCTCTAAGCACTGTTTCATGTTGGAAAGTTGCGGAGTCATTTGCTGAGTAATGGTTAATACTAGTAAGACATTCAATAAAAGGCTAACCATGTACATAATAATGATAATAGTGTTTGATTGTTTGTTTCCGGGAAGCCGTCTACAGATCTTAGCCATCTGGATTATTCGTCGAGCCTCTTCAACTTCACCCTGCAGTCGAGGCAGACACCAGCAGGGCTATTGAGATAGTATATGGGCGGTCCCAGAAGAAGCAGATAAGGCGGAAATTGTTTCTCATTCTGCTGTTGAAGGACAAAGGCCACCAGAAGATCGCTGCCCGAAGACACTACTCCACCTGGGCAACAAGTCGCCAAACACTCGCAAAATGGGAACTGATCCAGTTCCTGACCTACACGAAGCAAAATATAGTGTCGCCATGACAGACTGTCATCATCTTAAGATCAGCGACATCTGAAAATATAACCCTCGAGGAAGAGCTTGAGAAAGACAAGTTCAATTACAAAAAAATAACCATTTAACCGGAGTACCATCCATGCCAGCGGCAGTGTTTGTGTGGTTCTTAACTCTGATTTCTGGTCTAATCATCTAATCAACCTGTTGAAAGGATGTGTCGTGAAGACATGTTACTTCTTGTGTTGATGGAATTGAGAATGAATCTTATTCACACAAATCTGACTTGTGCAGTTTTAAGATTTGTCAATATTTTTTCAATCGGTGACTCATTCTTGTGGTGGACAGAATGACATTTGTACATTTTTGTGACACTTGAAGGACTAGATATTGAAATGGTCAGAAATATATTTACTAGGCTTTTACACATATGTGGCTGTGACCTCAGGTTGAAGTAACGGACCATGGCCTATAAATACATTAAATATACCTAAGAGCATCAATAAGTGAGAGAAAAATAAGCTAAACAAAATGTATTTACTCCATGTGTGATATATGGGAGTAAATAATTTGTTTAGCCTATTTTATTTCACTTATTGATGTTTTTAGGTATATTTAATGTATTTATAGGTATTGGTCCGTTACTTTAACCGGTGTCTGTGACTGGAGAATGTGGTTTATGGGATTTGTAGCCAGTGTAGCTCCTGATCAAATAGTACACTCCTGTAGCCTGATAATGATGTGGCTTGTTAGAAGCATGATGGAGATTTCATTGATGCAATGGTGAACAGTGCATATCCTGTGCGGATATGTGTATCTACACTGGTCGCAAATCCCATAAGCCCATTTCTCCAGTCACAGACACATATTTGAGCAAATTTAAAAATCCTACCGCCAACCTAGAGTGATTAGCATTTAAGGTATTGCATTCAATCTTTGATTCATAAATTTCTGTTTAACGTCCACAGTCTATAAAGTCTATATTTGGTTGGTTTCACATGGTTTCAGTTATCTTCGCAATAAAGGATTTTACTTGAAACATCCAGAATAGACCAAAGACAAACTTTGTAGACTTTCGAAGGGAAACGAAAATTTACGAATTAATGATGTATTTTTGTGCTATTATCATGATTATAATTGAAATCAATGCCCAATGGTCAAACTTGTAACAAATTACATATGTACAATAAATTTCGACTTTGAAATTTGACTTCGAATGAAATGGTGCAATTGGTTGATATTGGTCATTTGCAGTACATGATGTGACAAACAACATATTGAAGCATCATCTGTAACACAGTGCCTTCAATCATGATTCACACCCAGGCATACAAAGTATGTCGAGGTGTATATAGTTTTTATATTTTCGTCCATCCGTAAGATTTGCGTTAAAGGTTTTTGAGTACCCATTATATCTGCAACCGTAAATCGCATTGAGTTGAATCTTCATATACTTCTTTATCGTCATTCATATTTTTTATACTGTAGCACACCGATGTGGCTTTCCTGCACAAGGTCAAATTACTTAAAGTTTTGAAATATTTGCATCAAACATGTCAAAGTTTTTAAGTACACAGTCTCTGCAACCGCAAGTCGGGTTGACTTGAAACTTCATATATATATTTCTTTATGAAGTTAGAAGATCAATATTTTCTTTCTATAGCCCTGGTGGGTGCATGTGATGGGTAATTTAACAATCGCGATTCATCCTTACCTGAATCCGACTGGAGACCTGGTTTGGCCCTCACATACGTCTTTGGCATTTTGTATGTGACAGTTGAATCTGATTATATCTCTTGTGTGAGTATTACGATTATTCGTAATCCTTTTTTAGGGAAAGGGGCCAAATGACTTTGGTGTGGTATGGACCTGGCATCATGTCAGGTTATTCTAATTTCAGGGCTGACTATATTTTTTCTCGATGAAAATATTCCGTTCTGATTTTGGGATTTTCCCCCAAATGCAGCAGGTTAATACAGGATCGAACCCGTTTGCCCAGCCTTATATGACCTGAGCTGTTGATAGGCCGTTAAACACCAATAAACAAACAAACAACTTTGGCATTTGGTATCCGACAGTTATATCCTTTATGTGAGTATTAGACCATAGCTGTTGATAGGCCGTTAAACACCATTAAACAAACATTCTATAGCCCACTCATACGGCTTTCATGCACACGGTGAAGTTGAAATTACTTTGAAACTTGCGTTAAATGTTTTGAAATATATGCGTTAAAGTTTTAAGTAAACAATTTCTCTGCAACCGTAAGTCAGATTGAATTGAAACTTCATATATTTGTCTATCAACAATCAACATCCATATTTTCATTTTATAGCCCACGCATGTGACTTTCATGCCTAAGGTCAAGGTCAAATTGTGTTAAATGTTTTGAAATATTTGCATTAAAGTTTTAAGTACACAATTATCTCCAACCGTATGTTAGATCGACTGGAAATGTCACACTTCTTTATCAACAGCCATATTTTCATTCTATATCTCACCTAAGCGGCTTTCATGCCAAAGGTCAAGGCCAAATGACTTTGCTGCGGCCGAGGGTATGTGTGAGACCCCGCTCACTTGCTCTAGTCCTTAAAAGCAAGAATAACATATCTTACCATACTGATTTCTTTTGTTTTTTTCCGGATACATGTACTGATTTTGTGTCCCGAGCATAACTGGAATTCCTTTTTGTATATTTATCACAACTCTTGCCTCACTAATATTCCAGTGTTCTCCCTTTGTTTTTTTCACGCATTGATTTTGTATCTGGCACATGGCGATATTTCAAATTTGACCTAATATGGTCCTGATATATATCAAATCGAAGGTATCGTGGAGACAATCACTCTGGATAATTTTTTTGTCAAAATCGGATGATACATCATACAAGATGGCCGCCGACAGGTCATCCTTTAATTATAGATTTCGTCTTCTTCTCATGTACCGTTTGGCCGACGCTAGTCAGACTTCACAGTTGTGGTGCGTGGGTGAAGCATTTTCATATTTGTTAAAATGGAGGTTGTCGCATAATCCAAGATGGCCGTCGTAGAAAATTTGGTAAAATTCTTAAAAAAATCATATCAACCATGTTAATTTTACATATTATTATTTTTACATCAAGCTTGAATTGCCACTTTGATATCAAGGGCGATAACATTGACTCTTTAAAATGTTAATGGAAACAACTATTTATTCTCTCTATTTATCCTTTGATGTGCAATGATCATATTTTGTAACAAGTCAATACAAATATTTATTCAGGTGACACATTTAGTTGATATAAATAAGTTAAAAATGACCTGCCTCATTTACAATCAAAATAGCACGATGATACAACCTATCATTAAACCTAAGATTACTAAGTGAATATTTCTGTGTAGCGGGCACTCGTATTTTTTAAAACTGTTGGAATAGTTACACAATTATACTTATTTAATATTTAATTCCTATAAAGAACACTTTGTGCCAAACAGATGGGACCCCAATTCAAATCATGATTTGCAACTCTGCTGAAGGATGTCTGGCACCCAGTCATTAAGTGCAAAGGCACGACACTTGTCTTGTCAGCTCATTCACAAACACCAATTTTTGACATACAGCCGTTTGAATGTGTACTTGTGTGTGTGTAATATTTCTCAGACTTTTTCAAGGCAATGATTTCTGTTTCGATATAATGTATGACCTGTCGTGAATTTCACTCACAAGTTCATATTGGTGCTTGTATGAGTATTTGATATCCAGTATACATTTTCCATGGCTTTCACATTCTATAAAACCGTCTGGAGTTTCGACAATGTAATGGAGAAATGGCAAACATTTTCATGTGTCTGAATGTGGATTATTTCTGGTATTCATATCTTTGGCTTATAACGTAGTTCAAATTGTACTGCGTCAATTTTATCGAATTTAAGATTGCATATTTCATGACTTTCTTCAAAACGCCAGTTTTAGAAGTTGACGGTTTTAGGAATTTTATATCATGCACTGCAGTGCCGGTGATAAGTCGCTAGGTGGCGTTGCCAAGTCGGACTGTTGTACTGTGCACCGAAACAAACCGCCAGTGGACGCGTTACACTATGTTTGCAATGTAATCTCCCTGGGTAAGTTTATAGATCGCGGCTCAGTCAGCGTGCGACTAGATGCCGGTTTTTTTTTTTAGGGGAAAGTACTAAAATTGGGAAAATTGGGCCCGCGCAATATTTAAAATTGTGCCATGTCAATTAAAGGTGGTGCAGGATGTTGAATGTAATATCTTTATAATGGAAAGACAGAGTTTAATGAAACATAACGCAGTAAATGCTTAACAGGTTGCCAATTAGTATCCCCTCGCCGATAGGCAAGAGATGTTATATCGTTAGTCCATGTACTGCGTACGTATGTACGTACGCTAGTAACACCTTTCATTTTTCAATAACTTGTGAACTGCTTCCACGATTTTGATATTATTTGACCATGATGTGTGTCTATGGATGGAGCATGGGTTAGCATATGTGTAGACTCATATGACCCACGTTCGACCGCCCAAGGTCACGGAGTACTTTTTTTATTATCAAGGCTGCCAGCGAGGGGATTAGCTTCGTTTAATGATGCCAGTGCGAGGGTATTAGCTTCGTTTAATGATGCCAGTTCTTGCATTATGGCATAGTTTGCTTTAATCTAACAATTTTCTGGTTTTGACGAAGAATTGGTTACCATGGATGTGAATAAAAATCTTAAGAACGTGAATGTAAGAAATAAACGGTACTTGATTCTTCACGACAGTTATAGGTTATCGTAAATAACTTTTAGAGCACCCATACAGGTACGTCACTTCTATGGTGTGATACATATCATCGAACCGGTATGTCACTTCTATGGTGTGATACATATCATCGAAATCCGTCCGTTTGCTTGGAAAAGTTTCAAGAAAACTTACTGTAAAAATGACATCACAGAATACGTCACGTCGGAAAAGCAGGTTCGGAAACCACTGATCCCATACCCTGAGATCTATTACTTTACATGCTACTTGCAAACATGTAGTTGGCCTCAATAATAATAACATACACTCAAAGCGTTCTTTTATAACCTGATCATTCATGTTATAATTGTTCTTGTTATTTTATACAGCGGCCCGCTAGTCGGCCACCATGCACTGGATTGTCTTCCTAATTTTGTAGAATGATCGATTATCTACGTGAAAATAAAATATTATATTATTTCTTTTGTGTGTGTCTTTATTTTGAATACTATTACTAAATTAAATCTATATGTTAATAAAGTAGTTCCATTTAACAAATAATTACTGATTTTGATTTGTATCTACAATGGAAATTATCGTGTGATTTTAAAAACGCGACGCATGCGCAGAACTTGAAAATTCGCGCAATGTAAACAATAAATCACACATTACTGACACATTAAGAGAAACTCGAAAGTTTGGGTAATATCTGCTGTGAATTGCTGTTTCTAATGCGTTTTCAGTTAACAACCGAAATTTTATCGTTCCGGAAGATGCACAATGTGTATCCTGACGATTTACAGTCCACACGGCATAGCGTCCCACTGACGGTCCACCAGGTGCCCGCCTTCTATGTACATGTATTATATTACAACTGCTGACATTCCTGCACATCAACACAGTGGGATTAGAATCTAATCAGTTTGCTGATATTCCCAAATTCACAGCATTAAACGGTGGCAAAACTCTACTTTACTGTGAAGAACCTACGGTGGCACATAGAGGACATGGACATATGTTTTGCTTTGCGTTCGCACGCGATAAGTTTCATGCAAAACGGTTCCACCTGCACACGCAATCGGTTCTGCATGCGCACGTGATAGGTTCACGCAAAACAGTTCCGCGTGCGCACGCGATACGCTTTGCGTGCTAATGCGATAGTTTTTGCATGCGCACGTGATAGGTTTCACGCAAAAGATCTGCGAGCACACGCATGGACATCGAAAAGAAATTATATCACGTGCGCACGCATAACTTATACCGTGCGCACGCAAAACCTGCACCGTAAGAACCAGTAGAATGACGGGGGAAATTAATGAACCAGGGGGCCGTTTCACTAAACTTCGTACGACTAAAATGTTCGTAAGTGCAAAATTATGATAGGATTTTAACCGCGAAGCCTTGGATTGGTAGCAGAACACATGGCGGCAGCTTAGCGGCCCAATAGTGTCTACAACAAAAATGACAGCGGGCCGTTATCGGGCCAATATATATTACGATATGTCGGGCCGACGAGTTGCCGCTTTGCATAACCGCCAGCGGGCCACTCAAGAATTCCGTCAGCGGGCCGCTGTTTAGAAGATTGCGGCCCGATGTCGGCCCGCTGTCGCAATGCTGACTGGTAATGTGATAGTGAGGATAGGAAACACTGGTATTGGCTGACGGTCACAGCATTCGGAAACTCGTCAACACCAACAGCTGACCATTCACATAGGGAATACCAGGTTAGTATCTTTTGACGTCAAATATACCAGTAATGCGTGGAAACGCGTAGGAATTTCGAGGCTTTCCGAGGAATTTCTACCGTTTCCGATCCGATCCTGGGGCCCGTTTCACTAAACTTCATGCGACTAAAATGTTCGTAAGTGCAAATTTAGGATCGTCTGGATATTGCAATTGATGAATTTGCATTTATTGAGCATATGCTGCATATGCAGCATATGCTCAATAAATGTAAATCTAATAATGGTTTACAAGAAAATATTGTTAATGTGAAATTTACATAATTTTACATTTTAGTCGTACGAAGTCTAGTGAAATTAGCCCCGGGTTCGAAATCAAGTTCGATATCAAAATTATGATATGAAAAAGTGCGCAAGTGTACACTCGTGTACGTCTTTGCGTTGCGTCATCACATTTACGCCATCCGATTACGTCGTGACAGTGTTCAACCAAAGAAACGTCAGTGCAAGCAGACTATTCAATTCAGAGTCACTGTCATACATCATATACTCCATGTCTGATACAGTAGTTTAATATAATATTGGTCAGCGTGTCTCTGGTGAACGGGCAGTTAGTTGCCAGGTAAATCAAGAGGCCAGTAGCAAGGTGCATGATCGCGTGGTTAAAACAACAACAACAACAGTGTTGAAGGCACTTCAAAGTAAGTATTATTTGATATTTTCCTTAATATGCAACGGATTTTGATGAAATATGGCGCAGCAAACGCGTCTTCATGAGCTGCAGTTGGTGGTCCTGTGAATTCGGCACATACCGTTTTTGTGAACAATCGATTTCCGTGTCGGTCGATACGGAAATCGATTCTTCGCAAAGACGACAGAAGTTTGGGCCAAAGTACAGAAACCACCAAATGCAGCTTAACAGGACGCATTTGATGCGCCATATTTCATCAAAATCCGTGACTTAATAAGGACAAAATAAAAGAATACGTACGTTGAATCGGTGGCGCATCTGGAAGTTTCAGTACTTGTTGTTGTTGTTGTTGTACACCTTGAGTAGGCTAAGTGCACAATGCAGACTCCTTCAATTGCCTATGTCATGCCAGTTGCAAAGTTATGTCTTCACAGTATTGTGCATGGCATAGACAATTGTAGGCGACAGTAAAAAAAAAAGCCTCAGTCCCATAAGTCATTTTGTTTCTGTGACGCTTCAAATATTAAATACTACCTATCGGAAACGTGACATTTTCTCTCTATATTATGACGAATGAATTAGGCGAAATCCAATAGCGTTGGATTGTTATGAGCATAATGACAATCATTGTGAACATGCTGTTAATGCTGCGCAACTAAATACATAACAGGAAGTGGCTTATTGTCATTTTGAAATGACAGTCTAATGCTATAGGACACAGTCAACTTATGAATAATATAGACGGTAAACCAGTCCTGGTACAGCTTAGCAACAAGGAGTAAATTCTCAGGACAACGGAATTGGTTGTTATTATTATGACAGAGAGATAAATAAAATAGATGCTGCAGGAAAGGTATGTCTGTGCCAAACATTTTATTATATTATTTGCATGCTCTACACATGCAGGTTAACTTTTTTTCCGTGTGCGACTTGATGTGGGGGTGAGATAGAGATTTCGAAAGTGAAAGTGGACGGTTCCTTCAATAAAGGGGAAATAACTGATGGAAATCAACCCGCAATACCCCGTGTTTGGCATGGATCTAGAACCGGCTTAGGTCACTGACTCCAGGAATGGAAGTAACACAATTGATTTTATCGCAGGTAGTTTGCGATTGTCATGTTTGTGTGAATGTGGGTCTATGGGAAATAGATTGGTTGCCTGTTTCCTATAGACACTGTGCTGATTAAACTTTCCATTCTACATGCTATTTCACAGGCGCTATTGACATCAATCATTGGTATTCGATAAAATGTGACTTACAAACTGTTGCTTATGAAATGTTTTGGCCGGTCTGTCTCCTGGCCCGCTGTTTCAGCCACAGGTGGTCGACTCGGACATAGGACCACGTAAATGGCACATTCGAAAACAAGTTATCCCACCCAGACATTTCTGTTCGACAATATAGCTTTAACGCTATATAGTCGAACAGAAATGGTTGGGTGAGGGTAACCTTTTACGAATGGGTCATTTACATGTACATGTGTACTGGGTCGTAGGTCCGAGTCTACATCTACGTTTGTAACCTGGTAAGGATCTTCAGCGTTTGCTAAAAGCGAGGATACGCATGCCGGACTTGGTCTACACTGTTCGTAGAGACGTATAGCCCTATACCTCCAATCACCATCAAGCGTGGCGGTCTGGATCTACGCTGTTTTTCAAGGCGCAAATACCAATATATTCAATCACAATCAAGCTGACCGTAGTCTACACCAGGGCCGTTTCACTAAACTTCGTACGACTACAATGTTAGTAAGTGGAAATTTAGGATCGTCTGTAAATTTCAATTGATGGATTTACATTTATTGAGCATATGCTGCATATGCAGCATATGCAGCATATGCTCAATAAATGTAAATCCAATAATTGTTTACAAGAAAAGATTGCTAATGTGAAATTTGCTAATTTCATAATTTTGCACTTACGAACATTTTAATTGTACGAAGTTTAGTGAAACGGGTCCCAGGTGTCTGAACAGATGGTCAGTAAGTTGCTGCCATATGGGTATTCTGATGGATTTTGGGCAGATTTGGGTGGATTTTGTTGGTTTTGGGTAATTTACATAGTTTTGTGCAACTACTAATGCTCAATCATTACACACGACAGAAATCGTCAATTATCTACACATTCACAGTTACGAACTTGCGGACCCCTTTTATACTGTCAAAATACCCAGTGCAACTCGCGGGAGGTGACGCAAATTGTATGTTGGTAAATTACCAGATATACTGAAATAACCCATAAAAGACCGAAATATGAACCGTTCTTCAAGAACCTGTGATCTAAACTGGTTGCAAAGGCCGTGTATGACCCACTTCTCCGTCACAGAGAAAATACTGTTCATAATTCTGCGTGGTTACATTTGATTGATTTATGTATTCAGCCCTCGTTATCAACGCTTGTTAACGCCATAGGACCGGATACCGCAAGACACACACGTTCGGGGGAGCTTTTGTCTCTTATAAATGTGGCTGTGACTGGACAAATGGGGATTATGGTATTTGCGAGCAGGATCTGCACTGTTCGCTATTCCATCAATGAAACACCCGTGATGCTTCTAACGAGCAACATATATCATTATCCGGCTACATGAGTGTGTTGTTTGCTCAGGAGCTATACTGGTCATAGAACCTATAAACACCATTTCCTCAGTTACGGTCGCACATTATGCAGTATGATAGTGCACGATGGAATGTATCGTTGTCTGGCAGTCATGAAAAGTATATTTTCAACTCCAAATTATGTACCCGATCCCGGGGCCCGTACTAAACTTCGTACGACTAACATGTTCGTAAGTACAATTTAGGATCGTCTGTAAATTTCTATTGATGGATTGACATTTATTGAGCATAGGCTGCGTATGCAAGAAAACATTGTTAATTTGAAATTTGTAATTTTGCACTTATGAACTTTTTAGTTGTACGAAGTTTCCATTGGTCGTAAGTAGCCACATCCGCGAGTATGGCAAGGGTACATACATCAACAAGAACTAACATCGTTAAACGAAACTATTCCCCTAGCTGACAGCATTGATAATAATAATAATAAAAAAAAGAAAAAACATAAATCCTCAGTGACCTTGACATTGGGTGGTCGGACGTGGGTCATATGCAAACAAAACACCATCCATAGACACACATTGTGGCGAAATATTATCAAAATCGGCGAGGCAGTTCATCAGTTATTGAATAAACAAACAAAAAACGTTAGCATATGCGTTACAAACAAGGTAAACATAACTGTATAAGTCCTCAGTGACATTGACATTGGGTGGTCGGACGTGAGTTCTATGCAAAACAAAGCACCACCCATAGACACACATTCTGGCCAAATATTATCAAAATCGTTGAAGTGGTTCATTAGTTATTGAACAAATTAAAGGAGTTACTAACGCACGTACGCAGGTACGCACGCACGTACATGGAATAACGTTATTTATCCCGTCAACACAGTGCATATGTGCCGTGAAACATTTGTGATATCCTGTCAATACGATTTGGAGATGCGGCTGGAGATTTGTAATGTTGACGGGATAAAAAGAATAGTAGGTTAGTGCCGTGAATGGGAAAAATATCTGGCGCGGCACGGAAACGGGATGTGCTCGGTAGAGCCTCGCCCATCCCGTTTCCTAAGCCTTGCCAGATATGTTTTCCAATTCACGGCACTAACCTACTATTCTCTATATATCCTATCTTGCCTATCGACGAGAACAAACTCCAGACTTTTGACAGTTTGTACTGATTCGAAGTTTCAAATGCGAAAAACACAATAATGAGACAAAGTACACTGCTATTGACGCAAACTGTCATAAAACGAAACCATGTGATTATTGGTGTATACATTTTGTTGGAATTTGAATAACAATGAAATGTATCCACTTTGAAATATAATTGGGTTCGATTTATAAAGATTAAACGGAGAATGTATCGCGGATATGTACTATTAAACCTCCAGCAAGACTGACAGAAGGCATCCCGGCCGTCAAGCAGTACAGTTGTACTTATATAAATGTTTATAGCCCGATAACTTCTCCACAAATGTCGTATATTCCTATAATATATTCCGATTTTCAACCGAGTATATGGATTACAATTTTGATTTATGAAATCGCAGTGACACTCCCAACATGATCAAATAGTTATATATTGTAAAACATGGGCTCTTCGGTCTCACTTCCGTACTATATCGTTTTCCAATTGTATGTACCCGCCATCGGTCATTTTGTATTCATATGCAGGTTTCCGTGATAAGTCGTGAACAAACCGAACTATCACTCCATACTTAGCATCCTTTTAGTTATTCGTATGCTGTAGACGTATACTCAGCGACAAAAGAAAATAATTCCAGCACAAAAATATTTACACAATTCCCTAACATTTGATTGGCCCGTAGCAAGTCTCTATCCAAAATTTATATCCCAGTAAACTCCCACGCCGAACTACTTTCCGTAACCGTGAGGCGCAGTTAAAATAATTCTTAAGAAAACGGAAAATAAACCCATTTTCTTGATGAATTTATTTCAAATGCTGGAATTATAAGGAATGAATGGCCTTTTTGTGGACTTTATCGGGGATATAAACTTGGAAAAGTCGCGGGAATACTGGACGAAGGCCGGAAGGCCTCGTCCAGTATTCCCGCGACTTTTCCAAGTTTATACCCCGATAAATTCCACAAAAAGGCCATTCATTCCTATAGTGTACATTTTTAAAAGAGCACAATATCCGGGGTGCCAAGTAGGTCCGAGGTATTTTATTTTGTTTTACTTGACCATGTCTTCATCAAAACCATGTAACCCTCTCAATTGTTTGCTCAACATCGGGAAACTGGAATCCAAGATGGCCGCCATTCTATAATATATCTGTAAACGATTTTTAACATGTTTTTCATGTTCTCTATCAAATCTACATATAAAGCCACTCGTGATAAAATACATATTAAGCCGATATCACATGCGAGTTGGCCAATTCCGACCCGTACACAGTTATGGTTGAATTAATGACTTGTGAACAGTGTCGGTTGTGCACAACTTCTAGATAACCGAATAAAACCACGAGGTAAGATGATACCCCAACATTCATTGACGACATAATGACCAAGATATCAGCGGCCCGTTTCACTAAAGTGCAAAATTATGAAAGTCTGTAAATTTCACTTTAACAACGTTTTCTTGTGAACAATGATTGCATTTATATTTATTGAGCTATGCAGCCTATGCTCATGCTCATTATATGTAAATCCATCAATTGAAATTTCCAGATGAACATAAATGCACTTACGAACAGTTTAGTAGTACGAAGTTTAGTGAAAGCCCCCCCCCCCCCCACCCCCCTGGTAACTGATAGAATGACGTTGTTTTCATCTGCTGCGTTCAGTAGAATACATGTTCATGGTTACTGTTTAACACGTGTATGCACCGCCTAAGTCACATGTTGATGTCATATGACGTGCATTACCGAATCAGACAGGGGCGTCGGAACTGGCCCGGCAGGTCCGGCAACTGTCCGACCATTGGTTTTGACAATAATATGATTTCTATTGAAATATTTAAAATTCTTTTATTAAAGGTGCATGCCCACTCAGTAAGGACAAAATGTTCCTTATAAGAATTAAATAGGTGTATAATTGAGTCATCATACCATCAGTTCTAAAAATTACGAGTGCCCGCTATGCAGATATAATCATTTAGTAAAATGTATTTTACTGATAGTGACTCGTGGTGGTATCATGCCATTTTCATATGTAAATGGCTTCATCCCGCAAAGCAACGAAGATTAAGAGACTCAAATATCGCACACATATGCAAATGAGGCATGATATGTTTTAATGATTTATACTAAGTAAATGCGTCACCTGAACAAATAATATTTTCGACAGATTATAAAGTATGATCATTGCATATCAATAATAAATACAGATACTAACTAGTAATCTCTGTTAACAGTTTAAGGAAACACGGTAACCGTTATCGTCCCTAGTATCAGTATGGACATTTACGTCTGATGTAAAATGTATAATAATGCCATTCAATACGTGGGGTAATGGTGAATGCATGTTTATTTTGCCAGAAAATGTCTCAGATGATGTCTCTGACATAAAGAACACTTCGTGCCTACTGAGTGGGCATGACCTTTAAAAAAAGGCCAATAGATGAAATTATTACATGTAGTATTAATTGAAGTTTGAAGTTTGTTTATTGAATAATATAGGCCACAGGCCCACAATATAATATGGTGAAATACACATTAGAGGAGTGATACACCGTCTTACAGTACATGTATGTCTAACAATGTAGACAAGCATTATACGAGCAAGCACATGTATACTAGTGCACATCGTTACTCAGCTTGTATAATGGATTGTCTTTTCTCCAATGCTAGAAATATAAACTTAGCAATGTTGTGAATATGTGGTATATGTAATAGTATATAAACACGAGTTATGCATTTCCCATTTTGTTGACGTGAAGATGCATTACTGTTTGGTTTTGTTTTTCATGTCACCCCCTACCTTCGCCCGACCAATCGTATACAGCTTCCGACGTCACTGTTAAAGATGGTTGTAAAACGGTTGCATAAGCATTTATCGTAATATTTGTTAGCATGTATCTCTCGTTTTCATACAGACAATGCAGCCATCATATCTATATGACATGAGTGAATAAACGAATTTGAGTATTATTGAAATGTACGGTGTCTTTTGTCACTCAGTAGAAGTCGGGAGAAAACGATCTATTGCAATTGAGGTAATTACCGTGTCTGGCCAAATGTGTCTATGTAAGTAAGTAATTTGTTTATTATAGTGACATGTGTAAACGTACAAGAATAAATATAACATTGATAATCATACTAATTACACCCGGCCCATTGGACCTATATGTCACCTTGTTGCAACATAAATGTTTCACTTGATTCAAATAATGTCTGGTGTTTGCAGATCATGAGTTTCTGGTTGCATGCATTTGCCGGACAATGACCGGACCAACGCTCAGCCCCCGACACACGGTCACAACAGCTTACGGAGCATTTTACTCATCAATACCGACAGCATTGATGTCTTAATGCGACCGTATTCTGTACAAATGCGTGAGCAGGTGGATTAGCAGGCTCGGGATTTCCAGCAAATACATGCGACCGAATTATACAATTTGGCTTGTCGATGACCAGTGTAGTTTTTAATCGATATGCGTGTATACGCAGTTCGATTCGAAGCTAAACTGTCAATTGGCTAGTATTATTGAACAGAGCAAAGTTCAATCATGTGTTACTAATCAGCATAATCTGGATTTACTCTGGTCACAAAGGAAAGAAATAGGTGTATACGTCAGTGAGGTATTGTGGAATAATAACTGGTGAGCAAATGTGAGTCATCCGAGTTAATCACATAGCATTTGACGACTTTCACTTGTGATAGTGTACATGTACTTATTTTGTCAAATTAAGGGTTTATTTGTGAACAGTGTATATGCTTATCAGCATACGGAACACCGCAGTCTGATGAGGAAATAAACTGCTCAATAAATATAACACATACACACCAGACCAATGCGATGCGATATGTTGGCCTACAATATATACCCTAACCAATCCGCACTGGCACGCTGGCTGATCCGGGTCTACACTGGTTACCCTGTTGTATGGTAGCATCAATTTAGGTTTGATATTATTGATTTAAGATGGTTATTGTGATCAAAGATTGTAGGATTTAGTTGTAAATTATGTTTCGGCGTCTCAGATATGCTTTCACAATATATTTGCTTATTTGTCTAGCACAGTTCTGAATAAGAAAGCGAAGTTTATCTGTATCACTTACAGTTGTGAAGTTAACTGCTGTATTTAGGTAATTAAACATGTTTGTTTTTATGTCTGTATACAGTTCACAGTGTAGAATGAAGTGAGTTTCACTCTCTACTGCCTGCAGATCACAAAATATGCATAGCTGCTGGTCGTGGGTTTCACCTATATATCGTCCTGTTTAGATTCTTAGCGGGAGTATACCGCACCAGAATTGTGCCAGTAATGACCGTTCATATTTCTTCATGGAGAGCTGCAGGTACTGTTCTTGTTCGAAGCATGTTTTGTATGTAATATATGTTCTTAGTTTAGGAACGTTAGTCACGCTTTGTTGCCAAATATTCGAGTAATAGTTTGTGATATGTATCTTTGCAACATTGAGATTTACCACAATTTTGTTGTCATAGTAGTTTGTCAAATTCAATTTGGTAAACACTTCACGCAATTCACTGCACCAATTGTTTTCACAAAGTATATAATCTCTTGTGAATGCGCGTTTTGTTATTCTATTGTCATCGAATTTATTCAATCTGTTCCAGTAACGGATCATGAATAGAATGTTTTATTAACTTAAACTATTACATAGTTTCTCGTCATATAAACACAATATACAAAGTATACAAAGTGTGAACACATGTTTCATGTTAACATACTGAATAATTAGAGGATGGCTGTTTTCCTGTAATCAAATGCATCTCTAAGATATTTACATAATTTTACAAGTGTGGCTTTATGATCGGTGGCTAATAAGGAAATTAACTTGAATACGCTTGGTCTTCTAGTATATAATGTGGCGATGTATCGGCTGCGAATATGATCGAGTGAGGGACATATGATCATGAAATGATAAACGTCCTCAATGTCTCCTATATTACATAATGTGCAGGTCCGTTGGGTTTGCTCAATACGATTTCTGCCATATCTCCCTGTCTCTATCCGCAGCCCATGAGTACCCAATCGTATTCTAGTTAGACATTTCCTTAGGGCCGGTTTATCTACTACTAACAAATATTTTTCTAGTTCAAAGCTTGATTTAAGGTGTTTATAAAATGGCATGGCTCTACTAGTCTCAATATCACTTTTCCACTTTTGAAGGAAGCAATCTTTTATCGGCTGCTTGAATAAACATACAAATCTGGTGTGATCTAAAACATGTTGGTTTTCCCATGCATCTCCAAACCCAAAGTTGAATAGTAAGCTCTTGAGCTTTGATACCCAATTGACTTTGCCATTGTCTGCATCAAGCCTAGCGGATTCATACAATGCTGATACAATGCAATTGTTCGTACTTAACACTTTGCCCCAATATTGAACGATTTTAACATATCGCTGTATGTATAGAGGAAAACGTGCTATCTCGCCATAAACACCTGCGCTGCTCGTCGACGCCTTCACACCTAAAACTGACTTGCAAAATTTGATATGGATTCTTTCTAATTCTTTGGATTTGCTAAAACCCCAAACTTCTGAGCCGTAATTTAGCGTTGAAGATACGAAGGCATCGAAGAGCTGACCCATGTATCTTGGCGGGATATTGTTTTTCCTAATATTCATCAGCAACACGTTCATAGCTTTGATACCCTTTCCACTCAAAGTTTGGTTATTCAGTACAAACGAACCTGTGTAATTGAACACTACACCTAAATAGTTGAAATCATTTAAAACCTCGATATTCATGCCATTATAAGTCCAATTTTCATTACGCCTAGTGGGTCCGCGTTTTCGGAAAACCACTATTTTTGTCTTGTCTGTATTTACATCGAGACCCCACTTATCGCAGTAGTTGTGAAGCATATCTAAACTATGTTGTAGTTCATCAACCGATTTACCGAGAATAACCATATCGTCTGCAAATAGCAATAAAACGAGCGCGAGCTCGCCAAGCTCGCCAAGCTCTAGTCCACTGCGAACGTGATCTTGTAATTATAATTCTAGATCTTCTGGGAAGACAGAAAAAATGTAAGGGGACATTACCTCATGGATATCATGGATAGCCATCAACGGTAGTTACTTGGGAGCCAACCAATGTCTCCGGTGATTGCCAAAATTGGTGCGAATCGGTGGACTCTCATGTAATAGCGTATGTCTCTATTTTGAACGTTGTCTATTGATTGGTAAGATTTGTAGCCCCATACACCTGATGAATAATCCAGAATGGGTATCACACACCATTTGTATACCTTTTCAAATGATTTAAGGCCGAACTCTGTAATAGAATGTATTTTCGAGATAATTTTCCCAAGAGCTCTGCCGGCGCCTTTCGATAACGTCTCTGCGTTAAATGTAACATTGCACTTGTAATGGAATGCTACACCCAGATATTTGTATGTATCGACTGTTTCCAGGATATTTTGTCCTATACTAAACATGTGGTTGGTTTGGGGAGGGCGTCCTTTTCGAAAATGCATGCATTTGGATTTGTTAGTGTTTATGAGCACTCTCCATCGTTTGCACCAGTCGTGGAGCTTGTTCAGCATGAGTTGGAGATCCGTTTCTGACTTCGCAAGTAGCACAATATCGTCCGCGTATAGTAAGATAGACAATGTATTGTCATCCAGTTGGCATCCAAGGTCAAGGTCATTTATCTCTTTGACAAGGTCATTTGCAAATATGGAGAACAGTGTTGGAGACAGGTTGCCACCTTGTTTGACACCGGTCTTGCAGTCAAACCATTCCGTTAGTTTGTAATTTATCCGTACACACGATGTAGAATGTCTATATGTGCTTTTGATCGAGTCGTATATTTTCCCATCAATGTTGTTCAGGAGCAGTTTGTACAGCATCATGTCTCGGTCTATGAAGTCAAAACATTTACGGAGATCTATATATGCGGCAAATACTGAAGGATTGTTTCGCACAACACTGCTGAGTGTATATACATGATCTTCACACGATCTGTTCTTTCTAAACCCATTTTGCTCATCCGCCAACATCCCATTTCCCTCTAAATATTGTGTCAATCGTTTGTTAATAAATGCACTATACAGTTTGCTCACACATGACAATAGACTAATTCCTCTATAATTCATTGGAATACGTGGGTCACTGGCGCTGTCTTTGATGATCGGATAAATTATGGCCTTTCTCCATGTTGAGGGGATTATACTCGTGTGAAATATTAACTGGAATAATTGGTGTAATGTTACAATCACCTGTGGGAATTTGAGCACACTGTAAGGGATTTGATCGTAGCCGCAGGCTGAGCGTGATTTTGCGTGCAGTATTATATTGCGTATTTCATCCAGGTGAATATTACAATTTAGCATTGCATTCGTGGTATACAGTGGGTCACTATTCCCGTCCTCAAGTAAATGTTTGTGTATTTTCGCTTGAGTATAATGTACGTTGTCAAAATCGGTATGATCCGCACCGTTATATAAGTTCTCGAAATCTTGACGCCATTTTTCGAATACATCACTTTCATTTCGCACACTGTGTCCCGAATTGTCCACAATTTCAATTGGTATACCCTCGTCACTTCTGGATCCGAGTTTACGTATTTTATCCCATGATTCATTAGGATTGTTAGTCGACATTGACTCTATTTCATCGGCCGTCATTTATCTATAGGTTCTTTCCGTTTGGTTTAATGTTCTGTCAAAGCTGTTTCTGGCTTGTATGTATTCGTGCCATAGTGCCGTCTTCACACGTCTGTTATTGGAGCATGCCAATAACGTGTTTTCTTTGGTACGCATGTCGGTCAAGGTTTCATTCCAGTAGGGTTTTCTATTTCTTTGACGTTTATTTGTCCTGTTAGTACAGTTTACTTTCGGGATTTTATTGTTCATTTCCGTGATTATCGTCTCTTGTAATTGTTCGTATATGGCATCGATTTCCCCTTGTGTTTCTTGGCTCTTTTCGATTTGCGATACAATGTCTACTAATGCCATTCTGGTTAAATCACTGTCCATGAAATCCGCCGGTATGCTGTTAAAGTTATACCGTCTGGTCTCTTGGTCCGGTTCGTGCGTGGCATTCCCGGCCTGAGAAACGGTAAACTCGGTCACTAACACTGAGTGGTCGGGAAGTCGTGATCGCTCGCCAAGTAGTCCGTGTAGATTATATTGGTCAACAATGGACTTGACAGGTAATACTTTAAATCATTTACTGAACACGTCATGAGGAGCACATAATATGTGCTCCTCATGACATGTTCAGTAAATGTTATGTAGTCGACTACAGATCTGCCTTTGCGGGAAATCGACGTAAAATTGTCATCACCAGGAGAAAACCGGTCATTTAATACACAAAACGTTGAGTCATTCAACAAATCCAGTAGCTCATGCCCGTGTTACGGGGCGCCATTCAGGACAGGTTAATTATGTGTACAAAATTGAGTTTTGTAACACTAAAAATCACAAAATTCAATTCTGTGTCACAAAATTCAATTCTGTGTCACAAAATTCAATTCTGTCAATTCTGTGTCACAAAATTCAATTCTGTGTCACAAAATTCAATTCTGCATACGTTTCGTATACAAAATTAATTTTTGTTATAAAGGATTCAATTTTGTAAGACAGAATTGAGTTTTGTGAAGAAAATTCAGTTTTGTGGGACAGAATTGTCCACAAAAATTAGTTTGCGTAGGATAGTCTGTCATCTCTACGTTGGTTGGTTGAGATCGGTCTTAGTCCATTTTACTAGATGGTGGAGTACACTTGCAGGTTTAAATATTTCAATGCGAAAATATAACCCAATATATCAATATTATACTTCTTTATGGACAGTTATTTTGGTTATATTATGATTACAAATGAGTGGTAACACCATATAAGCATATATACTTTGAAGGAGAAATAAGAAAAATATTCAGAATTTTACCTCAATTATGTAAACAGGGTCAAACATAAAGTAGCCGGGACATAGCTAGACCTGAGAGCATGTCCATATATAGAGAATACCAGGCTAGTGTATTTTGATATCAAGTTTATCAGGCAAGGCTAGGAAACGCGTAGGAATTCCGAGGCTTGCCGAGGAATTCCTACCGTTTCCGAGCCGAGCCTGATAAACTTGATATTAAAATACACTAGTCTGGTATTCTATTTATCAGGTAACGTTTTATGCTCGAAAATGACATTAGATGACGTCGTATTCTAACAGTAGATCTAACCTTGTGAAACAAATGGTATTGGATCTGTGTCTACTAGTTGCGAAGTTACGTGTTCGCAACTATGTGTCTACATGCATTATTTACAGTATACACCATCTTAGTATCCATGGTATCTACACAAATACTACAAATGGTTCCCTCAAATGGCCCAATACACACATTCTGTTTATAAACACTGACAGCAGTCAGAACACAGGCCACAGCGCGTGTATTATTGATTTAACTGGGGCAGATGTACCTTGCGATACACAATAAATGACGTCAGTACTCGCGGGAGATCTACATGTACATGAATTATGTGTACAATTATAACGCAAATGAGTTTAAATACGAATGGGTTTGTCAACGTTTGACTGTTTGGAGATAGTTGAAGCAAAATGGCAGAATGAGAAATGAATCATCGGCAGATTGGAATGAGAAATGAATCATCAACATTGAATGTGTAGATCGGTGACCGTGACCTATTTCTCCAGTGCAGTTTCTGACCAATGGTAGTCCTTCTTACATGCGTGTGCAGAATTGAATTTTGTGACACAGAATTGAATTTTGTTACACAGAATTGAATTTTGTGACACAGAATTGAATTGTGTGACACAGAATTGAATTTTGTTACACAGAATTGAATTGTGTGACACAGAATTGAATTTTGTTTTGTCAATGGATACTCTGAGCGGGATTGCGTCTAGGTCAACCAGGGTATCGGAAAGGGAATCTATTCGCGCATTAATGTCTGCTGCGATGAAAATACCGTCACATTCATTATGTATATATATACTCAGCAAAACTAGAAACGTCCCTGTTTTATAGCCGGTGTAGCTCTGTCTATGTATGTACCACATGTTCAAAGTACATGTATTTTAAACCGTGGCGATGTTCAGAATACGATTGTGTAGAGTTTAGCCGATACACACGGTTTACATAGCGGCCAGTGACCGGAACGTTGATTTCCACTTTTTGCACGTGCACGCTATACTTGTCATCGATAAGGTGATTCAGTTCATGTCGTACCATTCATGCGATAGGGGCTATTCGGAAAATTAAAAAACTTTTTTAATTTTTCACTGTTTTCGATATGCCACGGCTTTCCGAAAACGAGCGAAATCAGGCAATTTGGATGCTTGCGGGTGGGATGGCCGCCAGGGCGGTCGCGCCTCGGTTTGGTTGATGTCGGAAGACGATTGATCGTCTTGCAGCCCGGTACCAGCAGACTGGGGCTGTTCACGACCGGCAGCGACCTGGTAGGCCTCGTGTAACGACGGCTAGAGCCGATCGTTACATTACGTTGACGCACTTACGTCAACGTCGATTGGCGCAGCCACAGTCACTGCTAGGCGATACGGTGTCTCAGGGCAGACCATTCGCAACCGGTTACGTCGTAACGCCCAACCAATCCGGGCACGCCGCCCGTACACTGGTCAGATAATGACCCAACGTCACCGTGTTGCCAGACTGTTATGGGCGCGACGTCATCTGAACTGGAGAAGGGCTGACTGGAACCGAGTTTTGTTCACCGATGAATCTCGGTTCACAGTTAGTCATGCTGACGGAAGATTACGGGTATACAGGTGTAAAAATGAAAGATTCACCGATTGTTGCATTGTTGAGAAGAACAGGTTTGGGGGAGGGAGCGTAATGGTCTGGGGTGGGATCATGGGAAACCGGAAGACAGATTTGGTTGTTGTACAGGGCAACATCAATGCACAACGTTATGTTGCAGATGTGCTAAATGCACATGCCTTACCATTTATCCGTCAGCATGGTCCTGGTGTGACATTGATGCACGACAATGCCCGCCCTCACGTAACCAGGGTCACCACTCAATACTTACAGCAAAACAACGTCGACGTCATGCCATGGCCCGCGGTCTCCCGGATCTCAATCCATTGAGCACATATGGGATGAGCTGGGCCGCAAAGCACGAGCTAACCATCAGATTGACAATGTTCGCGATCTTACACGGGCGTTACAACGGGAATGGAGGAATTTGCCCAACGCACTGGTATTGCGTTACGTCACGTCGATGCGGCGTAGGATCATTGCATGCATTCATGCAAATGGTTGCCACACTCGGTACTAACGAGATTTACTGAATTTGCCACATTACTTATTGAAATTCCATCTCTAAACATTAAGTAACACATTTCTGAGTTTTTGTGATTTTTGATTTTGACCCCTACCGCCCTTGGCCGGTTATCTCTCGAATATTTAACAAGATATCCAAATGCAATTTATTGGCTTTGATACAGAAATGAATGAACTTGTTTTTCCATTTTGATTTTTAAAAGTAACCCTTTTGGTTTTTGATGAATCTTTCCTTAAACATGGAGGGACGTTTCTAGTTTTGCTCAGTATATTTGTGCCAAAATGTGAGCGAAAAACGTTTGAGTGGAGTTCTCTGGGGGCAGATAACATGCGAACACAATGAACTGATAATCACCCGATTTATGTGAAAACTCGACACACAAAACGCCATCAAGTGATTTGTCAACGATACGTGGTTCATAACTATCCAGAAAGCAGTTTTTCACTAGTAAACCAACTCCACCTGACGCTTTCGGAGCATTTCTGTGAATCTCAGGCCTATTAAATCCGAACCATGTGAGTAGTGGTAATGTGTGGTTCATTTTTGGAGCTGAGTAAATGTATAGAGAATATAGTGAAAACGAGAGGAGCGGCTCCGCTCAGTGTATTTTTGCGCAGTCGGGGGTCTTCGTGTGACGTCACAGCGTCAGTTGGTCACGTGGTCAGCAGTTAATTAATTAAATCAGTATGAGGTATCGATCATAACACATTCATGCGCCGATATTGACACGGGTCCGGGCGCATTAATTAATTTAATTAATAACTCGTATCGATACCATTCTGACGGAGTACATTTACGTTTTCATACAATGGAGGATGAAAGTGGAAATGTTGGGGATGATGCCTGGTTCAACAGAGAAAGTTTATTGAAGTTTAACGCGCCGTGCACTATTGGCTTATTCGGACAATCCGGAGCCGGGAAGACTACGTATCTTAGGAAACTTTTGGAGAATGCGAATGCCGTATTTTCATTGCCCGTAGACAAAATAATATTTGCGTACAATGTTTGGCAGGATATATACACTCAGGTGGAGGAAAGTATAGACAAAATAGTTTTACAACGGGCTACCGGGCCAGAGATATGTTACTTCAATGGGGAGAACAATAAGATCATCTAGTTCTCGTTTTAGACGATTTTATGTATGAGATAATTCAAGATAAACCTATAGTGATTTTTGGAGTGTCCTGTCCCATCATCTTAAAGTAACCATTTTGATGACCAGCCAAAATTTGTACGCTCAAGGAAAATATCAGAGAACGATATCGAATAACTTTCATTATTTATGTTTATTTAGTATGAGAGAGACAAGGATCAATTCACGCCACTGTTAATTGATTTAAGTCCCCGTAGTGATAAGCAGACAATGGTCAGATACAACATTCTGCCTTCGCAGGAGAATATTGTGATTCAATTGTGATCGATTGCCCGGTTTGTCTTTATTTAGCAACCTACAGTTACGCATGGAACGTGTTAAACATAATTGGAATGGTATTACTCTGTCGTTAAAAAGCAGAGGTGTCCAGCGTAACTCTTTAATAAATTGTACAAAACGTAAACAGCTAATCACTTCGTCCGAAATAGCCCACAACGTCTTGCGCGGTGTGTACGATTTAAATGAAGACGTGTTTGACGCATTGGTGAAAAACAGACAGCGCAATAGAAGATTTGCATGCAGAACAATTTCCATTGCCGAGTGTACCGACCGGTATGTGTTGATTGTGGGTAATCAACATGTTTAATTTCTCACCTTATGAAAACCTCGAACATCCAGATCCCACAAATTATACAAAACACATTACCACATTATGCCATTCCCTGCAGGATACAGGTACACTGGTGTCAAAATGTTCAACTAATTCTTATCTATTATTTTTATTTCTAGTTGAAAGTATGTGTTGTTACCACTTATTTGAACCGTCTCGTTGAGACGGTAGTAACACCTTATACTTTAGAGTAGAAATAAAGAAAATAGTTATATATTTTTGTCAGAAAAATGGTGAATTTTCAGCATGCAATGGGTAAATGATTTGTGTCGAGGAAACATTACACAAGGCATATGTATCTATTGACAAACTCTGATACATTCAAAGTCCTTAAATACAAATGTTGAATGTCATGACAGGAATGCCAAACACTTTGAAAGAGAAACATATTTGTAAATCTAATTCGACTACAAAACACAAAACAACTTCAAATTGATCCGTCACTGAAGATGTATTAAAATACAACGAAGTAAAATACACTGTGAGAGGTATTAGTTAAGCTATTAAACAAGACTTACCTATTAAAGTCGAAGTTTGATTAAGATTTTGTCATCCTAAACTGCCAGGGATTATAGGAGTGAGGAATGTGACACGTCGCAAATGTAAATGCTTTGATTTAACGACGGCACTGGTTCGATGACCTTGCATGTCGGGACCGACTATTTAAGTGCCCATCCGATATGACTAGGCTATCACGAAGGTGTCTTGGCCAAGCACACGCCGAATCGGCCAGTGTCGGGATTGGAACTCGGGACCTTTCGACCCGTAGTCCGATGCTCTACCACTGAGCTATTGCGGCTGACTTGACACGTCGCATGATCAGCTTCAGACTTTAAAGCAGACGTTTATACGTTCGACTTGGATATCATCTCACCCAGGTGGGTGGGAGGGCCTATAATCCCAGTTTAGGACGACATAATCTTAATCAAACTTCTACTTAGGTCTATTTCTGTCATCAATTATATATATATATACAAACCAGATACAATGTATATATTTAGTTGATGGTGTTTAATGGCCTGTAAACAGCTAAGGTCATTCTACACTGGAGTAACATGGTTGAACCCCATATTTCACCTGCTGTGATGGGGGGGAAATTCCAAGATCAGAACTGAAAATTGACAGAAAAAATATATTCAAACCTGAAATTAGAATAACATGACTTGGTGCCAGGTCCTCACCACAACAGTCACATAGCCCTACTCCCTACAAGTAATAGTATTATTACTAATCTTACTACTTTTGTATTGGTATAACCGGATTCAATTCAGAAGTAGCAAGAAAGCCAAAAAGTTACGAAATACCAAACCAGGGATATCGGGATTCCGCTATAAGATGAACCCTCACCATTACACTTACCATTCGCATGCTCCCAACCTGTTCCGTTCACAAATACATGAATTAAAATATAATAAAAAGTTACATACCACTCACACTCAATCCACGATTCCTCTTATACAAAATACACCAGTCACTCGACGTCGTTCAATGAAGAAGTATCGCAAATAGCACGGAGATACATATATTAGGTAGATGTTGATTTGGCAAGCTTATGGACTGAATGAGTTGAGTGAACAAATATTACCCTGACCTGACATTGATGACCAATCAAAATACTTTAAAATGGACTATGCCAAACTTGGCATGGCCATAGCATGCATGTCAAGCCTGAATACTAATCAACTGCCATGATTCAATATACTGTACTACACAAAGAACTTCACCACTAGCTAAAATACGGGTTAAAATTAACACTACCACACATGTACTTGGGTAAAAGACGTTTTGTGGAATGTGGTCAAATAAAATGGAGCAATTGATCGATATACGTCATTTAGTGTCACCAAACGAAAAACCACAGACACAGTCACATTAAGTTATATGTGACTGTGACTGGAGAAATGGGGCTTATGGGTTTTGCGCCCAGTGCAGATCCAGATCACGCTGTGCATCCACACAGTCTGATCAGGATATGCACTGTCCGCCATTCCATCGATGAAACACCCGTCATGCTTCTAACATGGAATATACCTTGTTATCAGGCTACATGAGTGGGCTATTTGATCTGAAGCTACTCTGGTCACAAATCCCATAAGCCTGGGGCCCGTTTCACTAAACTTCGCACGACTAAAATGTTCGTAAGTGCAAATTTACGATCGTCTGGAAATTTCAATTTATGGATTTACAATTATTGGATCAACATTTATTGAGCATATGCTGCACATGCAGCCTATGCTCAATACATGTGGATCCAATAATTGTTTACAAGAAAACATTGTTAATGTGAAATTTACAGAATATCATAAGTTTGCACTTACGAACATTTTAGTCGTACGAAGCTTAGTGAAACGTCCCCCTGACTTCTCCAGTCACCGCCACATATCAAGTTAACAGGCTTGGCTCAGAAGCTTTATGAATACGTAGGTTACATCGCCTTTCCGTTGTACATGTAACTATATTAAATAGTTCTATCCGTAGCTCGTCAGCTCTGAGCCGATGTGCATTTGACCAAGACAGAAACAACTTATAGAAATTCATTCTGCATTCTTTGAATTTCCATATATAAATATACGAATTGACGAAGGAGTTAATTGTCAATCCTAGATAAGTGAAGATCATGACGTCAATGCCCCAGTAGTGGGTTGTCCGTAGATGCGGCGCAATCTCGAATACAGCCGTAAATACCAGCGCCGGCGATAGTAGAACATAGAAGGCCATGACAACGCTGACGAGAGGCGCGTTGGCATGGAAACCTCTGCGCACGAACCGCTGTTGTCGTTTTCGGATGTTTCCGTCCTCTTCGTCTTGTCTGGGCGATGGCACAGCGGTGTCTCTAACGATGCGGTTAATAACACAGCAGATGCGACCGTATGCCAGCATAACGACCAGTGCGCTGATAACCATCGACACGGCCGTGTATTGTCTTGTCGGCGCTAGAGAAGCAAATACGTCACACGTTGTCATCACCCAGTGGCATCGTTCGCCCACTAACACGGCTAGAATCGCGACAGGCAAAAGGAAATAACCGATCCATATGCAGGCAATTGCCACGCAAACGGTCCTCTTGTTGATCATATTGATGTAGTTCATGTGCCATGACAATGCGCAGTACCGCTCCACGATGATGGCCGCTACTGTCACGTACGACATGCTGACCATGACAGAAGCAAGCAATGCTCTGGTCGCGAACATCAGATTGTGGTACTCGCTGCCGGACCCCACAAACAGGATCAGGTTGCCCGTGCAGAAGAACACGAGTTCTTTAACGATTTCCGTGACCACATAGTTGACCGACAGATATACAATCTGAGGGGAAAGTCGCCTGCACTTCGACAGTAATACAAGCGTAATTACATCTATTGACATCGTCAATACCGAAATGACGTTCACTAAAACATATGTAGTATTGGCATTGCTGCCCAATGTTGATCTTTCCGCGGGAGGTTCGGTGAAATTAATGTCACAACAGTTCGCCATACTTGTACAATAACGTCAGCAGATGGATATACGCGCTCGACAACTCAATCGTAACTAGTATTCCGATAACTTTCCTTTTAATGAAAGTAATACTATCAAATTTCCTTAGTCCAGAGTAAAATACGGTTACCTGAAAAATAGACATAGAGCAATGTATATTGATATCAAATAGGCCCGCAAAAGTGCTATCTTTATATATATATTGGAACCTCTCTAAACCGGACACCAATACCACACATGTGATCTTATTTTTGATGAGTGGCCATTTATCTCAGGTGATAATGTCTGTTCGTGTTCGCATAGCACACAACCATGGCTCAGAATGCTCAAAAGTCTGGTTGACAGTGAAACCTCTCTAAGCCTCCCAGGGTTTCCGGATTAGAGAGGTTTCACTGTACATGTATGTTGTCTGAAGAACGTGGTCTACAGGACAGTACAAGGTTCTGAACACATACATAGTGTGGGATCGGATGGTTTCAGAACGGCGTGACGTCATAATTTTATATATGTGTTTACAGTAGTAAGTAAGTAATAGGTAGGTAGGTAGGTAGGTAGGTAGGTAGGTAGGTAGGTAGGTAGGTAGGTAGGTAAGTAAGTAAGTAAGTAACGTCTTTATTTATAGAAGAAGCTCAGTTGGCCTAGCCAATCTTCCCTGAGATCATCTATCTATCTACAAGTACACGTATATTTAACAAATAATAATGATACAAGTACACATGAGTCACAATGTAACAATCGCATGAGTATGATTTTCTTATATATATGATGAAACCGTGCATGAGTATTAAATTAAGAGCTATTCATGTTGAGTACTTGTATGAACATGTACTATGTATTTGCTCTTACAATCTTCCACGGACTTGGCAGTTTTAACATACACTGGTAGATCATTCCATGTTTTGGCTCCAGAATAGGCGAAGGTTGACCTGTATAGTTCAATATTAGGTTTTGGTAGATATATATTGTTTTTATCTGCTGACCTTAAGTTTAACCCACGAATTGCTGTTGTTTGTTTAAATGCATTGTTTAGATACTTTGGGCATAAGTTATTCATGCACTTAAACATTTGAATTGCTTTTTGATATGTTATTCGATCTTCTATTTTCATCCAATTAAGTTCCTTAAAACGTTTGTCGGAGGGGTAGTCTAGTAGACTTCCTTTAATATATGTCTAACGGAATGATCGATTTTTATGAAACATAGTGCAGCAAATGCGGACATTATTGCATAGTTTGATATAATCATGCATTTATAAGAACTTTAATTCACACGGTCCGCATGGGTTGATTTAATTGAACATAAATATAGATGATAAACATGCATAGGTCTGCTGCATGGCTAACAGGCGCGTAGCTGCATTAAGGCACTGCAGACCCGGGCCTGCAGAATTTTCGAGAAAATGGAAAAAATAAAAACGCCGAAAATGCAATAAAAATAAGCAACTTTTAGCCAATGAAAAGGTGTCTTGAAATGTCCCAGAGTGCATCATTAGTAGTGGTAATGTGCGGTTCGTTTTTAAAGCCGAGTAAATGTATAGAGAATATAGTGAAAACGAGAGGAGCGGCTCGGCTCAGTGTATTTTTGCGCAGTCGGGGGTCTTCGTGTGACGTCACAGCGTCAGTTGGTCACGTGGTCAGCAGTTAATTAATTAAATCAGTATGAGGTATCGATCGTAACACATTGATGCGCCGATATTGACACGGGTCCGGGCGCATTAATTAATTTAATTAATAACTCTTATCGATACCATTCTGACGGAGTAAATTTACGTTTTTATACAATGGAGGATGAAAGTGGAAATGTTGGGGATGATGCCTGGTGGAACAGAGAAAGTGTATTGAAGTTTAACGCGCCGTGCACTATTGGCTTATTCGGACAATCCGGAGCCGGGTAGACTACGTATCTTAGGAAACTTCTGGAGAATGCGAATGCCGTATTTTCATTGCCCGTAGACAAAATAATATTTGCGTACAATGTTTGGCAGGATATATACACTCAGATGGAGGAGAGTACATGTATATACAAAATACAGTTTTACAACGGGCTACCGGGCCAGAGATATGTTACTTCAGTGGGGAGAACAATACGATCATCTGGTTCTCGTTTTAGACGAGTTTATGTATGAGATAATTCAATATAAATCCTATAGTGATCTTTGGAATGTCCTGTCCCATCATCTTAAAGTAACCATTTTGATGACCAGCCAAAATTTGTACGCTCAAGGAAAATATCAGAGAACGATATTGAATAACGTTCATTATTTATGTTTATTTAGTATGAGAGACCGCCGACAATTGTCCACTTTAGGCCAGCAACTGTTCAATGGTCGACATAAGGCACGACATTTCGTGGATATATATGACTCGCTACGCGACAAGGATCAATTCACGCCACTGTTAATGGATTTAAGTCCCCGTAGTGATAAGCAGAGAATGGTCAGATACAACATTCTGCCTTCGCAGGAGTCTATTGTGATTCAATTGTGACCGATTGCCCAGTTTGTCTTTACTTATTTACTTAGCAACCTGCAGTTACGCATGGAACGTGTTAAACATAATTGGAATGATATTACTCTGTCGTTAAAAAGCAGCGGTGTCCAGCGTAACTCTTTAATACATTGTGCAAAACGTGAACAGCTAATCACTTTGTCCGAAATAGCCCACAACGTCTTGCTCGGTGTATACGATTTAAATGAAGACGAGTTTGACGCATTGGTGAAAAACAGACAGCACATTAGAAGATTTGCATGCAGAACATTTTCCATTGCCGAGTGTACCGACCGGTATGTGTTGATTGTGGGTAATCAACATGTTATGCATATGTATCTATTGACAAACTCTGATACATTCAAAGTCCTTAAATACAAATGTTGAATGTCATGACAGGAATGCCAAACACTTTGAAAGAGAAACATATTTGTAAATCTAATTCGACTACAAAACACAAAACAACTTCAAATTGCTCCGTCACTGAAGATGTATTAAAATACAACGAAGTAAAATACACTGTGAGAGGTATTAGTTACAATATTAAACAAGACTTACCTATTAAAGTCGAAGTTTGATTAAGATTTTGTCATCCTAAACTGCCAGGAATTATAGGAGTGAGGAATGTGACACGTCGCAAATGTAAATGCTTTGATTTAACGACGGCACTGGTTCGATGACCTTGCATGTCGGGACCGACTATTTAAGTCACCATCCGATAGGACTAGGCTATCACGAAGGTGTCTTGCCCAAGCACACTCCAAATCGGCCAGTGTTGGGATTGGAACTCTGGACCTTTCGATCCGTAGTCCGATGCTCTACCACTGAGCTATTGCGGCTGACTTGACACGTCGCATGATCAGCTTCAGACTTTAAAGCAGGCGTTTATACGTTCGACATGGATATCATCTCACCCAGGTGGGTGGGAGGACCTATAATTCCAGTTTAGGACGACATAGTCTTAATCAAACTTCTACTTAGGTCTATTTCTGTCATCAATTATATGTATATATACAAACCAGATACAATGTATATATTTATTTGATAGTGTGTAATGGCCTGTCAACAGCTAAGGTCATTCTACACTGGAGTAACATGGTTGAACCCCATATTTCACCTGCTGTGATGGGGGGAAAATTCCAAGATCAGAACTGAATATTGACAGAAAAATTATATTCAAACCTGAAATTATAATAACCTGACTTGGTGCCACGTCCTCACCACAACAGTCACATAGCCCTACTCCCTACAAGTAATAGTATTATTACTAATAGTATTACTTTTGTATAGGTATAACCGGATTCAATTCAGAAGTAGCAAGAAAGCCAAACAATTACTAAATGACCAAACCAGGGATATCGGGATTCCGCTATAAGATGAACCCTCACCATTACACTTACCATTCGCATGCTCCCAACCTGTTCCGTTCACAAATACATGAATTAAAATATAATAAAAAGTTACATACCACTCAAACTCAATCCACGATTCCTCTTATACAAAATACATCAGTCACTCGACGTCGTTCAATGAAGAAGTATCGCAAATAGCACGGAGATACATATATCAGGTAGATGTTGCTTTGGCAAGCTTACGGACTGAATGAGTTGAGTGAACAAATATTACCCTGACCTGACATTTATGACCAATCATATTACTTTAAAATGGACTATGCCAAATATGGCATGACCATAGCATGCATGTCAAGCATGAATACTAATCAACTGCCATGATTCAATATTGTATACTGTACTAAAAAAGAACTTCACCACTAGCTAAAATACGGGTTAAAATTAACACTACCACACATGTACTTGGGTAAAAGGCGTTTTGTGGAATGTGGTCAAATAAAATGGAGCAATTGATCGATATACGTCATTTAGTGTCATCAAACGAAAAACCACAGACACAGTCACATTAAGTTATATGTGACTGTGACTGGAGAAATGGGGCTTATGGGTTTTGCAACCAGTGCAGATCCAGATCACGCTGTGCATCCACACAGTCTGATTAGGATATGCACTGTCCGCCATTCCATCGATGAAACACCCGTCATGCTTCTAACATGGAATATACCTTGTTATCAGGCTACATGAGTGGGCTATTTGATCTGAAGCTACTCTGGTCACAAATCCCATAAGCCTGGGGCCCGTTCCACTAAACTTCGCACGACTAAAATGTTCGTAAGTGCAAATTTACGATCGTCTGGAAATTTCAATTTATGGATTTACAATTATTGGATCAACATGTATTGAGCATATGCTGTACATGCAGCCTATGCTTAATACATGTGGATCCAATAATTGTTTACAAGAAAACATTGTTAATTTGAAATTTACAGACTATCATAAGTTTGCACTTACGAACATTTTAGTCGTACGAAGCTTAGTGAAACGTCCCCCTGATTTCTCCAGTCACCGCCACATATCAAGTTAACAGGCTTGGCTCAGAAGCTTTATGAATACGTAGGTTACATCGCCTTTCCGTTGTACATGTAACTATATTAAATATTTCTATCCGTAGCTCGTCAGCTCTGAGCCGATGTGCATTTGACCAAGACAGAAACAACTTATAGAAATTCATTCTGCATTCTTTGAATTTCCATATATAAATATACGAATTGACGAAGGAGTTAATTGTCAATCCTAGATAGATGAAGATCATGGCGTCAATGCCCCAGTAGTGGGTTGTCCTTAGATGCAGCGCAATCTCGAATACAGCCGTAAAAACCAGCGCCGGCGATTGTAGAACATAGAAGACCATGACAACGCTGACGAGAGGCGCGTTGGCATGGAAACCTCTGCGCACGAACCGCTGTTGTCGTTTTCGGATGTTTCCGTCCTCTTCGTCTTGTCTCGCCGATGGCGCAGCGGTGTCTCTAACAATGCGGTTAATAACACAGCAGATGCAACAGTATGCCAGCATAACGACCAGTGCGCTGATAACCATCGACACGGCCGTGTATTGTCTTGTCGGCGCTAGAGAAGCAAATACGTCACACGTTGTCATCGCCCAGTGGCATCGTTAGCCCACTAACACGGCTAGAATCGCGACAGGCAAAAGGAAATATCCGATCCATATGCAGGCAATTACCACGCAAACGGTCCTCTTGTTGATCATATTGATGTAGTTCATGTGCCATGACAATGCGCAGTACCGCTCCACGATGATGGCCGCTACTGTCACGTACGACATGCTGACCATGACAGAAGCAAGCAATGCTCTGGTCGCGAACATCAGATTGTGGTACTCGCTGCCGGACCCCACAAACAGGATCAGATTGCCCGTGCAGAAGAACACGAGTTCTTTAACGATTTCCATAACCACATAGTTGACCGACAGGTATACAATCTGAGGAGTCGCCTGCACTTCGACAGTAATACAAGCGTAATTACATATATAGACATCATCAATACCGAAATGACGTTCACTAAAACATATGTAGTATTGGCATTGCTGCCCAATGTTGATCTTTCCGTGGGAGGTTCGGTGAAATTAACGTCACAGCAGTTCGCCATAATTGTATAATAACGTCAGCAGATGGATATACGCGCTCGACAACTCAATCGTAACTAGTATTCCAATAACTTTCCTTTTAATGAAAGCAATACTATCCAATTTCCTTAGTCCAGAGTAAGATACGGTTACCTGAAAAATAGACATAGAGCAATGTATATTGATATCAAATAGACCCGCAAAAGTGCTATCTTTATATAAACATTGGAACTTCTCTAAACCGGACACCAATACCACACATGTGATCTTATTTTTGATGGGTGGCCATTTATCTCAGGTGATAATGTCTGTTCGTGTTCGCATAGCACACAACTATTGCTCAGAATGCTTAAAAGTCTGGTTGACAGTGAAACCTCTCTAAGCCTCCCAGGGTGTCCGGATGAGAGAGGTTTCACTGTACATGTATGTTGTCTGAAGAACGTGGTCTACAGGGCAGTACAAGGTTCTGAACACATACATAGTACGGGATCGGATGGTTGCAGAACGGCGTGACGTCATAAGTTTATATATGTGTTTACAGTAGTAAGTAAGTAAGTTAGTAAGTAAGTAACGTCTTTATTTATAGAAGAAGCTCAGTTGGCCTAGCCAGTCTTCCCTGAGATCATCTATCTATCTACAAGTACACGTATATTTAACAAATAATAATGATACAAGTACACATGAGTCTCAATGTAACAATCGCATGAGTATGATTTTCTTATATATATGATGAAACCGTACATGAGTATTAAATTAAGAGCTATTCATGTTGAGTACTTGTATGAACATGTACTATGTATTTGTTCTTAAAATCTTCCACGGACTTGGCAGTTTTAACATACACTGGTAGATCATTCCATATCTTGGCTCCAGAGCTGTATAGTTCAATATTAGGTTTTGGTAGATATATATTGTTTTTATGAATTGCTGTTGTTTGTTTAAATGCATTGTTTAGATACTTTGGGCATAAGTTATTCATGCACTTAAACATTTGAATTGCTTTTCGATATGTTATTCGATCTTCTATTTTCATCCAATTAAGTTCCTTAAAACGTTTGTCGGAGTGGTAGTCTAGTAGACTTCCTTTAATATATGTCTAACGGAATGATCGATTTTTATGAAACATAGTGCAGCAAATGCGGACTTTATTGCATAGTTTGATATAATCATGCATTTATAAGAAGTTTAATTCACACGGTCCTCATGGGTTGATTTAACTGAACATAAATATAGACGATACACATGCATAGGTCGAGAAAATGGAAAAAATAAAAACGCCAAAAATGCAATAAAAATAGGCAACATTTTGTCAATAAAAAGGTGTTTTGAAATGTGCCTGTCAACCCATCAGGCCTAAAAAAAGTCGTCGATATCGACGGTCCCTGATTTACCCTGATTTAAAAAAATAGAATATGTTTACTGCTGGCATGGAGACCAATCCGCAGTGAATTGTGAGTCGTGTTCTGGTTGTCTGCTGTTGATGAGCGACCGGATCGCAGCGTATGGTACACTTGTTTTACTGACATCCACGATTTGAGATGGAATGTCATCAAATCAAGTAAGCAAGTGTTGTGTTGTTCGTAGCTGATTGCGTATTAGAATCCGTTCTAGAAGGAAATTGTAACAAAGATGCAATATAAAAATGTATTTGGCTGAAACCAAGTAAAAAATAAATACAATTTTTAATTTTTAAAATTAATATGTATCGGTAACACTTTTCGGTTAACCACTTTGTCACAGTTTCTCAAACTGGCCATAGCATCTACATAAGTTGCTTAATCGCTTCAATACTTCAACACTTCATTCATTGGTATGTGTGCCACACCTGTCTTTTCATAATTTATATGACCTTCGCCTTTTGACCTTCACCAGGTTACTTAAATGACTTAACAATTTTGGTTAACCAGTTCGTCACAGTTTCTCAAACTGGCCATATCATCTACATAATTTGCCTAATCGCTTCAATACTTCAACACTTCATTGGTATGTGTGCCACACCTGCCTTTTCATAATTTATATGACCTTCGCCTTTTGACTTTCACCAGGTTACTTAAATGACTTAACCACTTTGTCACAGTTTCTCAAATATGTTGCAGGTGGCATCCGCTTTCGACAGACGCATTTCTTGTTTCTTCTTTCGCAGTCTGGCACGGCTATCTATCTCTAGATTGTGATGTAACCTTTATTGTGGATTAGTAGCGGGTACATCACATCTTGTTCTGAGTACATAACTATTAATATCTTAGAAAATCTCAGCTCTACGGATGTGTTTTACTATTTCATCTGTCTTTTATATTTTCTGTATCTGTAAGAGCTGATACCCTTATAGTGTAAGATTTAGTCCAATAACAGCCCAATTTGTCCTGGCGTTTTGCTACACAATCTGACGAGTGAGAAGTTTAACACTTCACAGTCATGTTAACAACATTCATAGACCAATAATACACATGTAGGTATACATAACATTTGTGTAGCGAAACAACAGGTCTCAGCTCTCACAGATACAGAAAATATAAAAGACAGATGAAATAGTAAACACATCCGTAGAGCCAAGATTTTCTAAGCTACTCTAATTACATTACATTGCACTACATAAGATATAGAGCAACCTGTTGCTATTAAAGCGGAATATGTGCAGTTACATCACATCCACCCCACTTTATTTTTCTGAATAACCCACCGTGATTTGGCCACATTTTGTTCTGGCAGACCTCACCCACATTCCTTACAATTGTCATTGCCAATCATCCCTCCCTCTCAGAATGTTTATGACACACACCACCATCATTCCCATAAATATTGCAATCATGAATGACATACCGTTAATTTAATCAGGTGAGTTGATTATCGTGAAATAATGCACCAATGATTTTATCCTTACGGAAAACAAACGAGTGAGTTTATCAAACCAAGTTTGTTTAACGGTAGAACGCAATCACAAGGGCATTATTTCTAGACAATAATCTCATCTAGTTAAATAAACATTTTTGTATGCATGTCACACATGATACTTTATAAAACAAAGCGAATCATGCATAACATATAGCTAATAGTTGTGCAACTTTTTGAAATGTCCTGCCTCATTGGCATAGCAAAATAGCCATATACAAACACGCGTCACTGTTAGTAAAGATTACCAAATGATTATGTCTGTATAGACGGCACTCGTAATTTTAAACTGGTGGAATAGTTACACTATTATACACTTATTTAATTCATATAAAGAAAATGGTGTGCCTAACATACGGTGTGCCTAACATATGGCACAGGCATTTGGCGTATTTCGGCTTTCATCGGTATAACTACATACATGTATGAAAAACAAGAATCATAACTTTGATCGGACACGACCTCGAATCATAACACATTTCGGCATTTTATTAACGATAATGTAAATATTTTGACGGAAAGTACACATTTTCATTGTTTTACATACCACTGTAAATGCAATAGCCCATGATTTGTGTCGCGCCTGCTTTAGCAGAAGGCGCTACTATAGACGTCGCAATGTCAAAACGTTTGTACAAGTTCTTTATCATGATATATCTTTAGTTATTTACGGATTGCTTCAATAATTGGACGCTCGATACATCTAAACATTTGGAACACACGCGATCATGTTGCAGAAACACGTTGTACCAGTTTCTTCATCGTCATATATAACTTTAATATTACTTGATACATGTGAGCATTTGGAACACACTTATGCCCCCATTAACGTGACCATGGCCTTTTTGATCTGCACATGGTTGTGGATACACTTAGCCATATTTATTTTTGTCAAAAGGTTTAAGTGTACAAGTTTCTTCATCATCATATGACTTTAAAGGTTCATGCCACTCAGTATGCACAACATGTTCTTATAGGATTCAATAAGTGTATAATTGTGTCGCTATTCTACCAGTTCTAATAAATTACTAGTAACCGCTATACAAATATAATCATTTAGTAATATTTATTTTACAGTTAGTATCAGGCTATTTTCATATGCAAATGAGGCATGATATCTTTTAATTATGTATACTAATTAAATGTGTAACTTGAAAACAAATCGTGTTTTCGACAGATTATAAAGTAAATAAATACAGAGAATAAATATTAAATACTGTAATGTCTGTTAACATGTTAAGGAAACACAATTATCGCCTCTGATATCAGTGAAAATGTACATCTGATATAAAATGTATAATAATGCCAATCAATACGTGGGGTAATGGTGAATGAATGTTTATTTTGCCGCAAAATGTCATATTTACAGAATTACCTGGGAGTTGAATTGGGTTATTGCCCATTATAAAATTAGTAAGATTATTACTGATCCTACTGCTTTTGGGAGGGGGCCAAGTGATTCTGGTGTGGCGAGGACCTGGCATCAGATCAGGATTATTCTGATTTCAGGGCTGAATATATAGATTTTTTATTGTAAATATTCAGTCCTGATTTATTGATTTTACCCCATTTGTACATGTACTTTTACATGTAATATATGGGATTTAGTACTAAACCAATTGACCCGGCCTTAAATGACCTTAGTTGTTGTCGCGTGACACGTGCATTCTTGTACATTCCGGATTTCCGTATAATTGTATATTTGTGATGTGTGGTACTGCGTTGTATTGTTGTGCGTACTATTGATTTCACATACCTGTGATTCCACATACCTGTGATTTCACACACCTGTGATTTTTACATACCTGTGATTTAGCATGTACATTTGCCATGTACAATGTGCGTGTAATAACGGGGCTTATGTTGTATTGGTGGAAATACGTTTATGCGTGTCATTTTTGCGGATTTAAATATACGTCTATTTTAATGAGCAATGTTTTACTGATGTCACGCCATATTTGCCACAGACTATGCATGTGTGTGGTAGAGAACTCGTTGACTGCGTGTGCTGGTTTCGCTAGGGAGAAGACCTTTTAGTATTACGGATGTCCACTGTCCGTGCCAGCCGAGTTTGTCCGCGTGTCAGTTGTTCACCATATAAGGGACCTTCTGTAGGTGAAGCCAGTATATAGCGCAGACCATACCATGGTCTGCCCTGTTATGTATGCTACGGGTTAGTGTTTCAGCATAGCCTGGTACTGGCCAACACGGATATATCAGATCCCATACTGGTGATGCTTTGTGTCGTGATATTTCCGTAAATGACCACGATATTTGAGTTTAGTATGTGCTACACTCTCATTTGAATGTATAGCCGTAAGACCGATATGGAGGGGGTTGGCGGGGCCAAGAAGCGACCTTCGCATTGTCGAGACCAGTCGAGTAAATTTCGGATTGTGAGATCTGGGTCTATAGTGTGCAGATTATGGTAGTGTGGGGTATACCATGTTGGATGGTATTTATTCCACGAGGGCTGTACACTGGTTTGGTTGAATTTATGGCGTGGGAACATATATTTATGCCAAATATAACACACGGGTGAAATGGCAAAAGCCATGGTTTTGTAATATTTATGTGAGATGTCGAACGAGGGGTTGGCATATTCATTATTCCGTGCATGGTTTCACTGGTGCGTATATAAGCGATGTCTCGCTATGTGTTGGCGGGACACATATTTTCTGGTTACAGAAGACTAGTACTGTATTCACCAGTGACACGGAGGATTTTGGTATGTATACTGAGCAAAACTAGAAACGTCCCTCCATGTTTAAGGAAAGATTCATCAAAAACCAAAAGGGTTACTTTTAAAAATCAAAATGGAAAAACAAGTTCATTCATTTCTGTATCAAAGCCAATAAATTGCATTTGGATATCTTGTTAAATATTCGAGAGATAACCGGCCAAGGGCGGTAGGGGTCAAAATCAAAAATCACAAAAACTCAGAAATGTGTTACTTAATGTTTAGAGATGGAATTTCAATAAATAATGTGGCAAATTCAGTAAATCTCGTTAGTACCGAGTGTGGCCACCATTTGCATGAATGCATGCAATGATCCTACGCCGCATCGACGTGACGTAACGCAATACCAGTGCGCTGGGCAAATTCCTCCATTCCCGTTGTAACGTCCGTGTAAGATCGCATATGTGCTCAATGGGATTGAGATCCGGGGAGACCGCGGGCCATGGCATGACGTCGACGTTGTTTTGCTGTAAGTATTGAGTGGTGACCCTGGTTACGTGAGGGCGGGCATTGTCGTGCATCAATGTCACACCAGGACCGTGCTGACGGATAAATGGCAAGGCATGTGCATTTAGCACATCTGCAACATAACGTTGTGCATTGATGTTGCCCTGTACAACAACCAAATCTGTCTTCCGGTTTCCCATGATCCCACCCCAGACCATTACGCTCCCTCCCCCAAACCTGTTCCTCTCAACAATGCAACAATCGGTGAATCTTTCATTTTTACGCCTGTATACCCGTAATCTTCCGTCAGCATGACTAACTGTGAACCGAGATTCATCGGTGAACAAAACTCGGTTCCAGTCGGCCCTTCTCCAGTTCAGATGACGTCGCGCCCATAACAGTCTGGCAGCACGGTGACGTTGGGTCATTATCTGACCAGTGTACGGGCGGCGTGCCCGGATTGGTTGGGCGTTACGACGTAACCGGTTGCGAATGGTCTGCCCTGAGACACCGTATCGCCTAGCAGTGACTGTGGCTGCCAATCGACGTTGACGTAAGTGCGTCAACGTAATGTAACGATCGGCTCTAGCCGTCGTTACACGAGGCCTACCAGGTCGCTGCCGGTCGTGAACAGCCCCAGTCTGCTGGTACCGGGCTGCAAGACGATAAGACGATCAATCGTCTTCCGACAGCAACCAAACCAGGCGCGACGGCCCTGGCGGACATCCCACCCGCAAGCATCCCAATTGCCTGATTTCGCTCGTTTTCGGAAAGCCGTGGCATATCGAAAACAGTGAAAAATTAAAAAAGTTTTTTAATTTTCCGAATAGCCCCTATCGCATGAATGGTACGACATGAACTGAATCACCTTATCGATGACAAGTATAGCGTGCACGTGCAAAAAGTGGAAATCAACGTTCCGGTCACTGGCCGCTATGTAAACCGTGTGTATCGGCTAAACTCTACACGATCGTATTCTGAACATCGCCACGGTTTAAAATACATGTACTTTGAACATGTGGTACATACATAGACAGAGCTACACCGGCTATAAAACAGGGACGTTTCTAGTTTTGTTGAGTATACCTACAACATTTTATTTCAGCTGTGATTTGCCGTTGTTCGATTCCCGTTTTAGTCCGTTGTGCATCCTGTCTGTCTGTGCGTATTCGTCCAGTAATTGGAGACTCATTTCATTTTTGTAGCCTCTTGAAATCGCTCCAGCGGGCAAAATTGGACGTTTTGGTCCACTCGTTGAGGGCAGACCCCAGTCAGTGCAGAGTGTCAGGTCGTCCGAGTATCCGTACGTCTGTCTGGCGCAGTGTGTGTAGCAGCTCCGGGTACAGGCCTGTATAGAGCAGTGTGTGATAGCTACATCGCGTTCAGCAGACAGTCGCAGCCATAGTTTAGTGAAGTGAAACGCCATACACACATATCATATCATTATACTACCACCGAGTTGAATGTCACCTAAGTGAAACTTTTCCCGGCGTCTTAGCCATAGTGATAATCGCCATTTTTGTATTATATCGGAACTTTACATCCGGTCTACCACTTCCGGTATTACAACCCATTGATTCACCATGGATACTTTACATCCGGTCTACCACATCCGGGTTGCTACAGTCGAGTGATACCATAGGAACTTTACCTCTGGTCCACCATTTCCGGAAATAATACTACCTTGGGAACTTTACTTCCGGTACCAGCTTCCGGAACATTATCGTTATTGACTATCATGTGATGTAACCACATCCGGCTTTGACTTTGACATTCGTACTTTGGAAATATATTGCATAGGCAATACATATGTATACTTTGATAGTGTATGGTAATACTCCTATCATGGCATATCATGGCTAAGGGATTGTAGTGAGACTACATATATTGTTTATGGATTAATCCACTTGAAGTTGGATAATAGCCATATTGGTGACTAGACCTCATATTGCGGGTGAGGCAGACCTTGGGACCTTGATACTCAGAGGTTACCACTATCTATTGAGATACGCCAGCACTGGGGTAGCTCAGATGATTGTCATTTGTCCTCCAATGTTCGTTCTGCCATGTTATACTTGTATGTTATTTTACTTTGATTAGCGATCATCAAAGTACTTGTGCATTCATACTATTGTCCACTACGGGACCATTGAGATACCACATACCGAGTTTATTCGTCTATAGCTTTTAAGTTGCGTTAAAGTATAACAGTCGATTGGCTTACAACCTTGTAGTAATTGAATAGTATCATGCACAGTACAGTGATGTTCGCATATCAATGTATCATGTATTCCTGTGTGTTCCCCATTTAATATAGTGTACATTATAAGTGATTAAGTGACTACGTGTACTTATCTACTCTGGCCTATCCCTTACACTTCAACTGCATTGTTACCACTTTTCGTTCGTCAGATCAAGCTATATTGGCCATAACGTCATAACAATTAAAGGATACTTGGTTCTTATGATAATAGGGGAGACAATTTGTCTCGATCATTCCTGACCTTGGTAATGACCTTGACAGCTGTTCATAGGCCATTAAACCCCAACGCACCAAACAAACATATCTACAGAATATACAGAAATATCTGTATCGCTATATTATAACCTGGCATATGTGACTCCAGCTTAATATTACATGATGGATTGCTTCATTATTTGCACACTTGATACTAGCTACACGAGTGACCTACAATATGGTATCTTGTGGAGAGATAGCGTAGCGGGGTAGCAATTTTGTTTCTAACTCGATACATGTAAGCATTTGGAACATACTCATGCTGCCATTAACATGACCTTGGAAAATACTCAGAAATCTACTGTTATAATAATACACTTTTAATTATTATATTTTCAAGTCAGAAAGTGACACGTGTAAAGTAAATGATGAACAAGACAGCGACGTTCCAACTCATGAGAAGTAGATGAGGCAGTAAGAGAAATAGTGGTTGAATATCATGAGTTGGACACTTTAGAAAGTGATGCTAAGCAGCATACATATATCAATGTTTCACTTCTCTCTTCAGTGATATTAAACTTGAATACATATCACCAGATTCAACCATGACAATATAAATGATAATGTTCAATTGTGCATGGACAATATTGTGGTGACAGTTTGTGTACTAACTGACTTGTTTCATGTCATATTGAAAAAAGCACTAGTGCCTGTCAAGTGGTTACATCGAAAATTTGCACCACCCAGATGACAGGTACTACTATCTGTTTGACAAAACCAAACGATTTATTTCACCTACCCTATATATTGCAAAAATAATATTATTTCACGATTATTAATATTTGGCAAAATTAATAAATGAGCATTCTTTTACATGATATTTTTTTCCGATATTCAACATTTTAGCGTGAAATAATGCATGAGTGAATGGGTCCTACTGCTAAATAAACTTGTGGGCTTAGCGTTGTTTTGTGTTTTGTAGTCGAATTAGATTTACAAATATGTTTCTCTTTCAAAGTGTTTGGCATTCCTGTCATGACATTCAACATTTGTATTTAAGGACTTTGAATGTATCAGAGTTTGTCAATAGATACATATGCCTTGTGTAATGTTTCCTCGACACAAATCATTTACCCATTGCATGCTGAAGATTCACCATTTTCTGAAAAAAATGTATAATTTCTCGGTTCCAAAAGTGAACCACACATTACCACTACTCATGGTACTCTGGGACACTAATCACGTATTGACCAGCTAAATGTGTCTCACAAATAGAGATGATATCTACATCCAATGATTTAACTAGACTAATTCGTAATGCATTGTTATCAGTAGTCCATCCACACACGTTAATATGGGCAATTTTAATCGTCAATGGGTCAGTGTATTTCCTATTGGTCGCGTTGTTGATGATCGCGCTGCTGCTGCTGCTGCTGCTGGCGGGATCTCGATGCTGTTGATCGCGTTGTTTAATACGTCCGTTGGCGTCCACGCGTAGTGACTGACCACCAGGTAGGTTGCGGAAGATGACGCGGGCATTTTGTTCGGACTCTTTCAACGTCGTCTTATTTCTCAGTACAATCACCTTTTCATCAACGCTGTTTAAACTAAATTTCTATGACTGAAGAAATGGGGCCTATTGCATTTGTGTAGCTCCTGATAGAATAGCACACGCCTATAGCCTGCAAACGATCTAATTGCTTGGTACAATCATAACTGGTGCATCATTGGTGGAATGGCGAACAGTGCAGATCCTGATCAGACTGTGCGGATGCACAGGTTGATCTGGATCTACACTGGTCGGCAAGCCCATAAGCCTAATATTTTCCACAATGATTATGATATTGAATGATGGCGCTAACGCACAAATTGCATGATGCAGAATCGCGCCATCGCATATTGTATGTACGGCTTTTAAGCAATATGTATTGGACTATTTAATTCCCGATGCATCCTAATGGTGTGGGCGGTTGAGACAGTGTACAGTAACATGTTGCTCCAGTCGGCGCCTTATACATTACTGCTGCACTCCGTGCAAACGTAAAAAGTATCACGTCGAAATAGGTGCTGGATTCCTGACGAATTCCCATTTAGAAAATATTTTCGTCTAGAAACCGGCGTAAAATAAAATGGCGCCGGTTACTAGACGAAAATGTGTTTATGTGATACACTCCCGCCTGCGATTCTCTTACCAAGAATTGCAATCCAGCGGTCCTTGAATTGCAATTCGTCCCCTCTGAAATTGCAGTCTAATTGCGGTCCAATCGCGGTCCCATTTTTGCGGTCATTCTTTCGCGATACCGTTTGTGCGGTCATTCTTTCGCTATTTGCGGTAAAAACTTAGCGTTACGCGTATATATACACCTAATTCTACTATTTATGTATATTTTATTGGATTTTAAATGGCTAAATACAGATAGGAAAATATATCTTTTCGTCAGAAAAAATCAACTATTTCGATTTTATTGCCGCATTGGTCAAGCAGAGCGGTCCGCTGGTTTGACCGCAGAGGCCACTCTGTAGCTATAAGTGCAAAATGAAATGAATGGGCTTTAACGTCCCAGCAACAGTTAAGGTCATTAGGCACGGGGCCACTGTTGAAAGTCTCATCCGATATACTAGTGGGATAGACGTACTATGAAAGGTTTTGCACTCACAACCTTCAGTATTATTGAAGTCCAGGGGGCCGTTTCACTAAACTTCGTACGACTAAACTGTTCGTAAGTGAAAAATTATGATAGTCTGTAAATTTCATATTAACAATGTTTTCATGTAAACAATTATTGGATTTACATTTATTGAGCATAGGCTGCAAATGCAGCCTATGCTCAATAAATGTAAATCCATCACTTGAAATTTCCAGAGGATCCTAAATTTGCACTTACGAACATTTTAGTCTTACGATGTTTAGTGAAACGGGCCCCTGTATTATACCCCCTGATCCCATGTCAGCTCGAAGTAGAGGTGAGTGGCATTTCGTCAGGAAATCGGTGCAATTTTCGACGTGAAACATATTACCATTGCCATAGCCGATGTATACATGCACTTACATACAGTAAACACTGAGACTGTTCCATTAAGCAGGTAAGTGGGTAATTTTGTAAAAATAAAATAAAAATATCCACAAATTGTGTAGATCGTGATGAGACGGCTCATCATGCTCTACACAGTTTGCAAATATTATGGTAGTGGTATCTAATGTTGAAGGGGTTAATAACTGCACTCTGGCATACATGTGTCAAGTACATGTGTCAAGTGCAAACAATTATTTTCTGTTATGTTGTTATTTCAGGCTTTCTGAATTGTTTTGCTACATTGTTTGAACCAATATTTTTTTTCTATAAGCCATACGGCCGCCATCTTGAAATTTAAAATTGCCGCCATTGACATTTATATTTCGAGGTCAAAGTCATTATGTGTGGTGTTTTTGCAGCGGACAACACATTATTATGGACAAGACATATTAGCAAAATGAGTGCAATACATTTTGAAATACCAGCAAGTTTGTTTTGCAAAATGGCCGCCATTTCTAAATTGGAATTCCGTATATTATTTTACATTTATCAAAGTCGTGGTAAGATTTTGTATTTTCCTTCTTGTTATACTCGTATTTCTTTGAACACAGTCTGCTGAGATTATTTCCAACTGGTATTGTGCTACGAGTAATCTTTATCTTCAAAATGGCCACCGAAACTAAGTGTGTTATGTACATCGCCACATCAGATTTCTTACACATTCTAGTACATGTATTTCTGTGGTTGTAGATAATTATGTTATTTCAAATGATATTGCGATTGGAACGTGTGTATCTGCTTGAAAACATATATATATACAACATATAACAAAACTGAAGTTGGTTCCATTTTTTAAATACCTGTTTGGCCGCCATTTTGAATTTCAAAATGGCCGCCATGGAAATTAATTTACATTTAACGTCAACGTTATGTTGTTTTTTGTTATTATTTATTATGTATAAACAAATATTGGGATAATTATTTCAACATACTTTAAAACGGCGGCCATATTTATTTTAAAATGGCCGCCAGTTAAACTTAAAAATCTAATATCTAGTATACATGTTTAATGCAGTGGTGATATTTTGTATGTTTCTGCTGCTTATACCCATACTACAATGAACACAAACTGTTGAGATTATTGCTAGCTAGTATTGTCGTACCAGACATCATTATCTTCAAAATGGCTGCTGGAAAGAAGTGTCTCACATACATTGCCACTACAAGGATTTACATATATTACGTATTGTTGTATTACGTATTTACATGTACATGCATCATGCACCACGTATCACGTATTGTTGTGGTTTAGAGTAATGTTTCTACAAATGATATCTGGTCAGCACATGTGTTTTCTGCAGCCTGTAAGAACTGGCATTGCGCTAGCAGACTTCAACTGGTCTCAACAGTTTGCTGTCTTTATGGAGTCCAACTTGGTTGCCAATGTTTAGATTTTTTAGTTCTAAAGCTACTATGCTTTTATCATAGCTCTTCTTGCTCTGTTGATGACTGGATCTGATCGTGTCACAAATCGAAACATATATTGGAAATACCTGCTCGCAAGTGGTCAGTAAACTGGATAGAAGTCGCTGTCCCATCAATAACTGTGCAGGTGACCATTCGGTGACGGTTATGAGAGTTTCGATATTCCAGTATACCTAAATATAGGTCTGTACATTCACCTTTTGCTTTTACGAAACTGTGTTCACAATGATTACTGTTCGCTCAGCTAACCCACTGGACCTTGGCTACATAGAGCACGTGACATTAAGGAAATCCCATTCTTGACAAGTTACATTTTCATTACATGTGTAAATGTTTGTAGCAATAATTTGTTATGGGTGGCCTGGTACATAGCGTGATATCAGAGTTGCTTTGGCATTTCAATTTATATCGTCAATTGAGCGTCTTCCGTGTTTAGATCCTTTCAGTGTATCTCTGCAACCCCATAACGCCACTATTTTCTGTGGACATTGCGTTCTGAAATTGAGTTATCCCTTTACACTCGTTTTTCTAGCAGCATCAATTGTTCATCTTACTCAGTCAAGTTTGCAATGTCTTGCAACTGGTGATCACTGATATGTGAGTTCGCGAATTCATCGACAGGCCATATTGCTTCAGCAGCAGTAAAATATCCTGTAATATGTGACGACATGAATAGAGTATTTATTTCATGGATATGAGAGGTATGTGATCTTACTCTACTTGAACAGTCAGCCCGTACACATAACGAAATCGTTTCCGGCCAAATAACATGCCTCATTGTTCATGTTCAATCAGAGCATATTAGTTTTCTGCGAGAATCAATGGCATGGAAGCATTAGCCATTGGCTTGCCTTTGTGGCACACCATACTGCAGTGGCTCTGGCTTTGTCAAGTCATAATATGACAATTTAAACAAGTGAAACGCAATTTTGACCATCAAGGCACTGATCACTTTTATATTGACACAGGAGTTGTGATCTCTTAAGACCATATGGTAATCATAAATAATTATCATGACCATGGAACACTACTGCCTTTTCAACATGGAAAGTTGTCTACAGTTTCCTACATACAATTCTGTATTATTTATAGAGTGTATTCAACCTCTCCAACAGTGTTTTGGCAATCAATCTGACATACTCACATCTTCTACACATACTGAACATGTGCACATGGCGTTTTAATGCCAAAATGTCATTTAATCACACATACACTGCATTTTCGACAGTTCTTCTACACTTTCCTGCATACAAGTTTGAAAATGTATATATTTTATACGAACAACTCATTTGACCGCATTTTGAGTGCGAGTGTGCCAGCACTGCCTTTCAGGAACACCAACAAGATGGAGATGGTGATGAAACTGATTGAAAACACTATATCCATAATTAAGAAAATTCCTGCATACATACAGTGGCCATTTTATAATCTAACATGTTTGACATAAATAGTGACTTTAAATTGACTTTAGTCATATATAATTTACTTTCAATAATTATTATAGTCTGGGGAAAATCATTCCAAATAGTTTGTGCATGATTATATCACAATTGTATGATTTTCACGACAGCCATTTTGAAAATTAGAATAAAATAGGAACAACTCACGTTTTTTTTGATGATATAAAGAACCTTTGTTCCAAGAACGTAGCAAAACGTCAACACAACCTAACTATAAATGTACTTTACTAAAGACTGCGTAGTGAAGACATAAGCAATATTATTTACATAAAGTTCATTTTGAAAACAAAATGTCCGCCATACCAGTTATCAGAAAAGGTGGAACCAACCACAGTTTTATTATTCGAAGTATGTTGATGGCATAGCCGAAAAAACAACAATATATCTGCATTATAAATGAGATAATATATTATAATATATTGTATACGATTTCAGGGCTGCCATTTCTAAATCTAAGATGGCCGCCATGGGGGTTGTTAAAAATAAAAATAAAACTGGTGTTGTTGTTTGTGGTCAAACGATGATTAATACCAAAAAACGAATTAATATTCTACCTGTATTATAAGTGTATATATAATGTAGCATTTCAGGGCGGCCATTTTGATATCCAAGATGGCGGCTAAAGGAATTGTCGAAAAAAAAAATGGAACCAACCCCAGTTTTGTTCTTCGTTGTCTAAACATGACACAAACATTGGTTACAAGAATGTATTAAAAATGCAAAAATACATAACGGTATAGACTATTATATACATGTTGTATTACCACATAACATATGGAGGTGTAATGGCGGTCCTTAACGTGGGAGGAACTGGAGTATCCGGAGGAAACCCACTTGTCTGATCGGACACTGCCTTGTCATGTCACATACGGCCCCAGTCGAGGACCGAATCATGATCGCATCGTTAGAAGCGCGCTCCTTACCAATTACGCTTAATTCAGTAACGTCGCTGTTGCCATGGTGATTGCATCAGCTTATGTTATAATACGTCACAACTGAGAGACTCAGTCAGTGACAGCTGGATCGAGCAGGTCCATTCACTCATCCACGCTCTACGTGAAATATGTGGTTTCAAGTGCAATTCCGAATTAAAATCACATTGACGCGGCTATTTGTATATGGGTCACTTAGCTCTCGATTACAGCTGTGCAAAACGGTCTGATAAATAGGCTACCGTACTTGGAAAATCGTGAGTAATTTTCCTTACAACGATTTTAGGCCATAACAAAAGTACCTTTGTTCTCATACATGGGGTTTGCGGGAATTGACACGGGAGGGCGGATTATTATTACATTTGTTTTTTGTTGAGATGTTTGATTCTGATTTTGTTCCAGTCGCCAGGGGCCCGTTTCACTAAACTTCGTACGACTAAAATGTTCGTAAGTGCAAATTTAAGATCGTCTGTAAATTTCAATTTATGGATTTACATTTATTGAGCATAGGCTGCATATGCAGCCTATGCTCAATAAATGTAAATCCAATAATTGTCTACAAGAAAACATTGTTAATGTGATATTTACATACTATCACAAGTTTGCACTTACGAAAATTTTAGTCTTACGAAGTTTAGTGAAACGGCCCCCTGATGCATATATGTTCTATAACGTTAGTATGACCTCTTTAGACTTGACATATCACCAGATTTTCGTCAGACATTATTGGATATAACGTATTTTTGCATAGTGTTTTTTTATTGATCATGTGGCGACTTTATAGTACGGGTTTATTTCCTACATGACGATAAAATGCACGACACGCAGTGATTTTGCTGACGCGGCCATATCTGAGAACCAATGTACACTTTTATGGCCTTAGGGGCATTCTTTCTATATGAAAGGTTGGAATTGGCCGAATTTGTCCGTTTGTCCGCTTAAACTAAACAACGTGACGTAAAACTGCCAAACTCCGCTACTTGCCATTTCGTCTGCTGATGAAACTCCAAAAGTAGTTATAAGGGAAGTTATTTGGTAACATGCATATAACACTGGTCTATGCAATCTGCTTTCACCTGTTCTAAACTGCTCCTTTTTCAAGTTGTAATCCTTTATTTTGTTCACTCGTCGATTGCATTATACGTGCCCATCCGCTTCCACGAGCGTGAGACTTCTCTATATAACGGTGTAATCTGCTCGCATTCATTCCTAATTCTATTCATTCAAATTCAATTATTTTATTGTGTCCCGATAACGTATATATGTTGCTGGAGGCAAGGGTTTGCGCGTAGTCGTCATAGAAACTTATTACTTAACCCTTTCAACACGCAATACCTCTTTTGTGATGTTTGCAAACAGTGTAGATCCATATGAGCCGGCTCGTAACGAGCCGTCTCATCAGGATCTGCACTTTTTGCAAGTACAAGACTTGACTTGACTTGTGCTTATTGGATTGGTCAGAAAATAATATATCACAGTCAATGCCAGGCACGTATGGTTGAAAGTGTTAAAATGAGCATTCGAAGTTCAATAAGGCCTACAAATACAAGGTGCATGATCACGTGGTTACAACAACAACAACAACAACGTCACCCACTCCAAAGTAAGTATTATTTGATATTTTCCTTAATATGCAACGGATTTTGATGAAATATGGCGCAGCAAACGCGTCTTCATGAGCTGCATTTGGTGGTTTATGGAGTTTCGCACAGACTTATGTCGTTTTGCGAAGAATCGATTTCCGTGTCGGTAGACACGGAAATAGATTCTTCGCAAAAACGACAGAAGTTTGGGCGAAAATAAATAGACCCACCAAATGCAGCTTAACAAGACGCGTTTGATGCGCCATATTACATTAAAATCCGTTACGTAATAAGGACACTATAAAAGAATACGTACTTTGAATCGGTACTTATTGTTGTTGTTAGTACCACGTGATCATACACCTTGAAATAGTTGTAGTGCGGATAATATGCTAGACTATACTACGTAGGGTCGGCTTGTTTAAGTACTACTAGTTAGACATATGTACGTGTCAATATGGCATAATTATTGCTTGCTAACTTGATTGGAGGAATAATAAAATTGTTTAAACATGGTTGCATGCTGAAATCGACCGACATTGGTTCTTCTTTTGTATTAAGGTAAGGTCGGCAGCATGTCACGCGGTAGGTTCTGGTTTCCAGAACCCCAATACTGTTTAGGCCTACCATAGTGTGTTAACCATTTTCATGCTGAGGATACGCCATGCGAAAAATACTAAATAGTTTGTTTCTATGCGCTGGGAAGTATATGTCGCGATCACCATTTGAACCGTCTCGTCGAGACGGTTCAAATGAGTGGTCACACCATATACATTCATTGAGAAATAACGAAAATAAAATACTAAAACAAGTATATACCCGTAAAGCTATTTTCCGCATGTAATTGGTTAACAATCATACTAGTGTAGTGTATCATATAATTTATGCAAATGAAATATCTGCAGAAAGCATGCCATACAACGATTCCTTGCTGATGCAATAAATAAAATCTATCTTACATGTATGTGGTGATTTAAGATGATATTTCGTAAGCTCGTTGACCGATTCCTTGTTTGTTATGAACTCAGTAAACTCGTTTGATAAATATCACCTCAAATCATCACTCATGTAGGAAACCGAGTCCGTAATTATAATACTCCCTGGCACATTATAGCAATTCCATGCTAAAATAAATATAAGTATTTAAGTTAAATCAATCAAGTTGAAGATAATCTGTTGTTGTTATCACATCTTTGATACATTTCCGGGTGTTGTTTCTGTATTAACACAGCTCGTGTGCAAGGTACAGTGGGTTCAGCGTGTAAGTACACACACTAACGAACACGACAGGGTGGAACCAACCTGTCGTGTTCGTTCGTGTGTGCACTTACACGCTGACCCCACTGTATGTGGATGAGGATGTGATAAATAAGTTAGATCACGTTTGTCCGCATGTACGAGCGATAATCCGCTCGCTACAGCTCACGGATTATCTCGGACATGCGGACGAACAGTGATCTAACTTATACATGTTGTTGCATCATGAATTTCAGTATGGGGAAATATGTATAAGTTAGATCACGGTTCGTCCGCATGTACGAGTAGATATCGCTCGTACATGAGGATAAACATGATCTAACTTATTTATCACATCCGCGTGCACATACCTTGCACACAAGCGGTGTTAATACAGAAACAATACCCGGAAATGTGTCAAAGATGTGATAAGGTTATGTATGATGTTTTATATTTATCCCGTCAACACAGTGCGTATGTGCCGTGAAACACGGTGCCGTGAAACATTTTTGATATCCAGTCAATTCTATTTTTGCATTTTACAGCCATTTGTAGGTGTTGACGGGATAAATAGAATAGTAGGTTAGTGCCGTGAATGGGAAAAAATATCTGGCGCGGCACGGAAACGGGATGTGCTTGGCAGAGCCTCGCCCATCCCGTTTCCTGAGCCTTGCCAGATATTTTTTCCCATTCACGGCACTAACCTACTATTTTCTATTTATTTGTAACCCATAAACTATAGATATACATGTATGCATGCACAAACTTAGTATTGAGTTCCACAACTTCATTAACTTGAAATTTCGTTGCGTGAAAATATTGTATGTGAAAGCCATCACCCTGATACCACTCATTGAATTAGTTCACATTAACGGTACTTGAAATCCTCAGGCATAAATAACAAATGTACCAGACAAAGATTTCTATCAGAAAAACGCAATCATGTTCAGCTCGCCCTACGGTGTCAATCGGCGGTGAGTGAACGTAATACTGCGGAAGCCCTGGAGGAACATTTAAATATTATATATTATTACTTACTATTTAAATATTAGTAATGGACATTTAAATATTATATATTATTACTTACTATTTAAATATTAGTAATGGACATTTAAATATTATATATTATTACTTACTATTTAAATAGTAATTAATAATATTTAAAATATTAAGAAATAATATATATATTTAAATCCATACATACTTTAAATATTAATAATAATATATATATTTAAATGTCCATTACTAATATTTAAATAGTAAGTAATAATATATAATATTTAAATGTCCATTACTAATATTTAAATATTACTAATATTACTAATATTTAAATAGTAAGTAATAATATATAATATTTAATTATTAATTAATAATATTTAAATAGTAAGTAATAATATATAATATTTAAATGTCCATTACTAATATTTAAATATAAGTAATAATATATATAAATATAAAGTCCATTACTAATAAATATTACTATAATATATAATATAAGATATAATTAAATAATATATATATATTTATTTTAATAATAATATATAAATAAAGTAAGTATTTAATAATATAATATTTAAAATAGTAACCTATTTAAATAGTAAGAATATATATAATATTTAAATGTCATTACTAATATTTAAATAGTAAGTAATAATATATAATATTTAAATCTCCCTCCAGGGCTTCCATATAATACCGAATTTATTTTCTCGGTCAGGCCGAACCTATTTACCTCGTTGTCTTCGTTACATAGGTTATAATCTAATATTTCTTCTTTCTCACCCTGAGGACTGTCGGTGTAATTTACGTTATATATATACGTACCATCGGCCCTCAACATATACATATACGTACCATCGGCCCTCAACATATACATATACGTACCATCGGCCCTCAACATATACATATACGTACCATCGGCCCTCAACATATACATATACGTACCATTATATATACGTACCATCGGCCCTCAACATATATATATACGTACCATCGGCCCTCAACATATACATATACGTACCATCGGCCCTCAACATATACATATACGTACCATCGGCCCTCAACATATACATATACGTACCATCGGCCCTCAACATATATATACGTACCATCGGCCCTCAACATATATATATACGTACCATCGGCCCTCAACATATACATATACGTACCATCGGCCCTCAACATATACATATACGTACCATCGGCCCTCAACATATATATATACGTACCATCGGCCCTCAACATATACATATACGTACCATCGGCCCTCAACATATACATATACGTACCATCGGCCCTCAACATATACATATACATACCATCGGCCCTCAACATATATATGTACGTACCATCGGCCCTCAACATATATATGTACGTACCATCGGCCCTCAACATATATATGTACGTACCATCGGCCCTCAACATATATATGTACGTACCATCGGCCCTCAACATATATATATATATATACGTACCATCGGCCCTCAACATATATATGTACGTACCATCGGCCCTCAACATATATATATATACGTACCATCGGCCCTCAACATATACATTTTACACAGTTTATCTCAAATGAAGCATTTAAAAACTACACAACTCTATAGTAGTAGATCGACACCAGTGCTAAATGTATTCACTACAAACATTTTAAAACCCTTCTAAATGTAGAAAAATACATCATATATTCTTTACCTTTTCACTTAAGAAAAGCGATGGCAAAATGTAGATGTTCTAATCACAAACTTAACATAGAAGTCGGAAGACATGCTGGAATACAGAGGGAACTTCGAGTTTGTCAATATTGCCGTATGCAGACAAATCTAGAAGTTCTGGAAGATGAATACCACACTTTTTGTTTCTATTGTAAATTATACGACGATATTAGATTGACACACTTATCAGAACATATGTATTCCAAAAAGTATTCGGACAACTTTCACAGGCTTATGGGTTATGGGCTTATGAGTAACTATGAAATGATCTACACAATTTCCGTTTACATTTACCATTTGTTAAACAGGCGCAACGCAGTGTAATTCTATTAGATACTCTAGTATCTGTTCGATTGTACATGTTATGGGCTGGAGGCCTACATCCACAGAATAAAAACTATTGTATTGTATTGTAATGTTTTCTAATACATGTAGTGAAGATCCAGATGAGCTGGGTAGTAATGAGGAACTGGGGTCCGTTTCACTAAACTTCGTACGACTAAAATGTTCATTAGTGCAAATTTAGGATCGTCTGAAAATTTAAATTGATGGATTTACATTTATTGAGCATAAGCCGCATATGCAGCCTATGCTCAATAAATGTAAATCCAATAATTGTTTACAAGAAAACGTTGTTAATGTGGAATTTAATTTTGCGCTTTAGTCTTACGAAGTTTAGTGAAACGGCCCCAAGCACGTTTTGCAAGTATTTGCAAGTACTTTTAATATTTTAAAGGTAAAAAACACACACATCCTATTTATAAATAGAATAGGCTGAAAACCATTTTGTGACGATTGGATTGGTCGTACAATTAACATACATAACTATAGTATGCACGGAAATGACGGCTACTGATCATACATACGCAGGCGATACGCGTGTATGTATCTAATAATGTATATGGACATTTTTAAAAGTGATATACGTTGTAGATACATGTACTAGTATGACAATAAATGTGTATGTCACAATACAAAACTAACTTAGTCAAGGTGCATGATCACGTGGTTACAACAACAACAACAGTTACTGAAACTTCCAGCAGCGCCTCCGATTTAAGGTACGTATTCTGTTATATTGTCCTTATTATGTAACGGATTTTAATGAAATATGGCGCATCAAACGCATTTGGTGGTCTCGGTACTTTGGCCCAAACATCTGTCGTTTTTGCGAAGAATCGATTTCAGTGTTTACTGTCAATACTGACACGGAAATCGATTCTTCTCAAAAATGACATAAGTATGTGGCGAGGTGCCGTGGTGCCGAGGTGCCGAGGTGCCGAGACCGCCAAATGCAGGTCATGAAGACGCGTTGCTGTGCCATATTTCATCAAAATCCGTTGCATATTAATGAACATATCAAATAATACTTACTTTGGAGTGGGCAACGTTGTTGTTGTTGTAACCACGTGATCATGAACCTTGTATTTGTAGGCCTTATTGAACTTCGAATGCTCATTTTAACACTTTCAACCATACGTGCCTGGCATTGACTGTGATATATTATTTTCTGACCTATCCAATCCGTTGCATATTAAGGAAAATATCAAATAAATGGATCTAATTCCATTGTATTTCAATGAATAACCATTTTATGGAGGAAAAGTCGGCAGACTTTAGTGGCGGATGTGACAGACTCGAACTCGCGGAATAGCAAGTAACTATGCAGAAAATTGCACTATACCACGCTGGTAATCGGGCATCTCCAGCGGAGATGGCTGGAATATGCTTTCCAAACCCGAGCCATGTAATAATCGGGCATCTCCACGCGGAGATGGCTGGACTATGCTCTCCAAACCCGAGCGCTGTGGATCGGCTCAAGACGAAGACAGGGATATATTTATAAAGTCATAATATACTCAGACCATATCACGCACTGTATAGTCACATGCGGGATTGGTGAACCTTCGACTTGATCCAGTCTAAGGGCGGTCTCTTGCTGAGATCAATCTACAAATCAGTTCGATGTCTGTCACATTCCTCCATAAAGTAAGTTGCTAAGTTGCTGGCAGCATGGCCTTACCCCAAACATTGTGTCTTTGTTGTTTATGTTTCCAATACATATGGTCACGGGAGGCACGTTAAGCACTGCCCGTATCATGGTATATATTGTGTATATGCAACTTCTATTATAATAAATGGATTTATGATTATAACATAAATCACGTTATTATATGGAGGTGCAATGCTCCGCCCCCTAAGCGTAACTCTGTGAGTCACGGCGCAATAGCCAATGGGAATAGATCAACGAGCATAAAATAGAAATTATTACAGCATTCGCCCTGTTCTGCTGGCGAAAGCTAAATAAGCATTTTTAATAAACAGGAATTAAATTACCCACCCTCCCACCCAGGTCTGGAGATGACAGTTGTTACAAATTATAATCGTGAATGTTACATTAATCTTGCAGTATATGTTTCAGAAACACCCATGTTGTCATTGTGGGCGGCTGGAGGTACATGTACTTGTTGGTTATGCCTACTGATACCAGTCACCACCAGAGACCGTAATGGGCGCAATCGGTGTTTTATCATGTAATCATTCTTACGCAATAAACGTCATGGTCATATTCATATTGATGGAGGCGGATGTGACAGACTCGAACTCGCGGAATAGCAAGTAACTATGCAGAAAATTGCACTATACCACGCTGGTAATCGGGCATCTCCAGCGGAGATGGCTGGAATATGCTTTCCAAACCCGAGCCATGTAATAATCGGGCATCTCCACGCGGAGATGGCTGGACTATGCTCTCCAAACCCGAGCGCTGTGGATCGGCTCAAGACGAAGGCAGGGATATATTTATAAAGTCATAATATACTCAGACCATATCACGCACTGTATAGTCACATGCGGGATTGGTGAACCTTCGACTTGATCCAATCTAAGGGCGGTCTCTTGCTGAGATCAATCTACAAATCAGTTCGATGTCTGTCACATTCCTCCATAAAGTAAGTTGCTAAGTTGCTGGCACCATGGCCTTACCCTACCCCAAACATTGTGTCTTTGTTGTTTATGTTTCCAATACATATGGTCACGGGAGGCACGTTAAGCACTGCCCGTATCATGGTATATATTGTTTATATGCAACTTCTATTATAATAATATTTATTTTAGAGTGGGCGCGCTTTCAACACTTTCAGACATTGTTTTCAATTTAAACTCGTATGTGTCTGTGACTGGAGAACGGGGCCTTATGATATGTGCGACCAGTGTAGATCCAGATCAGACTGTGCTTCCGCATAGTCTGATCTGGATCTGAACTATTCCCCATTCCGTCAATGAAGCACCCTTCGTGCTTCTAACAAGCAATCTCGATCGTTATTAGGTTACAAAATAGTGCTATTCGATCAGGAGCTACACTGGCCACAAATCCCATAGGCCCAATTTCTCCAGTCACAGCCACATATCAGCGAAGTTCCGCGCAGTGTGGTTAATGTTAAGTGCAGTTTGGTGGTTGTACACTGCGGCCCTAGGGGCCGTTTCACTAAACGTCTTACGACTAAAATGTTCGTAAGTGCAATATTATGATAGTCTGTAAATTTCACATTAACAATGTTATCTTGTAAACAATGGTTGGATTTACATTTATGCAGCCTATGCTCAATAAAAGTAAATCCATGAATTGAAATTTCCAGACGATTCCAAATTTGCACTTACGAACATTTTAGTCGTAAGAAGTTTAGTGAAACGGGCCCCAGTTCTACCCGTGCTTATTGTTTTCTCGATCCTTGGCGACTGTTGTTTGTTTGTTGGGGTTTAACGGCCTATCAACAGATAATGTCATTTTCGGCCGGGCCAATGGGATTAGTACTAAATTCCATATATTACCTGCACAAATGAGGGGAAAATCCCAAAATCAGAATATTCTTGATCAACCACCCACTGGTGACTGTGGTACAAGACTACCATTTCCAATGTTGCGTACATTATGCCTATTTGTGGTATTGCTTTTGTCTAATTTACACAGAGTTGCTATTAAGCCAATACTAGTAGGCGTTTGCATCATTGCCTGCGACAATACTGGCTCCGTTAGTGATACATATACAAATGGCTAAGCGCCATAAAACAACACTTGCAATGTACTAATATATACATATATTCTGGTAGTCGACTAACATGGCTCAGAATGATCAAATGCCTGATTTACGCTGAACTTTCTCTAAGCCGGACACCCTAGGAGGTCCCCAAGGTGTCTGGCTTAGAGAGGTTTTACTGTACATATAGCCTGATTGTCGAGTTCGGCGATTAACATGGACTCTTGTCTGCCTTGTTATTTTAAACTCACAGCAGCGGAGTCCGGTGCAATGTGGCGGCTGTAGACGTCATTGCTTTATTCCAGTGATGTGATTATTTTCAGGATCCTTGGTCATCGCTAAGCACGTCTGTAATTTCAACTCATGGACATACAGTATTTATCCCGTCAACACAGTGCGTATGTGCCGTGAAACACGGTGCAGAGCCTCGCCCATCCCGTTTCCTGAGCCTTGCCAGATATTTTTTCCCATTCACGGCACTAACCTACTATTCTCTATCTATTTTCCTTATTTCTGAACCAAAGTATATGTTGTGACCTTGAACCGTCTCGGCGAGACGGTTCAAATGAGTGGTCACAACATATACTTCTGATGAGAAATAAAGAAATTCTTGAGCCTTGCCGGATATTTTTTCCCATTCACGGCACTAACCTACTATTCTCTATAACCTCCCTAATCCGGACATAGAGAAATAATGTGCGTCCTCAATTCTACCGATTTTAGTGTCACTTATCCCTGTTTATGATGTCTTTTCACGATCGCAAAACACACGCGAATGTCTTTGAGTGCCCATTTGTCTGATTTACAGTGGAACATCTCTAAAGCGGGCACCCTGGGAACCTCCCAGGTTGTCAGGTTTATAGAGGTTCCACTGTATATATTTTGCTGACATCGACATTAGTGTGTTGATTTACAAATACGTTTGCTTAGGTCGGTGCTGGGAGGCGTTTGTACCATGTATTGTAGCAATATTGATACAGAGAGTAACACAAATGAACAAGAGCAATACATACAAGAGGCATACTTTCAATGTCTGTTTTTCTGGCACGTGTAGTCGCGTTTATCGATTAGCATACATCTCATGTCTTCGTTTTGCCATGTTGCTGCCATGTTACCTTCCTGCCTTTGTCCAGTATCCCCGCGACTTTACCAAGTTTATACCCCGATAAATTCCACAAAAAGGCCATTCATTCCTATAGTAATGGCCTCGTCCAGTATTCCCGCGACTTTTCCAAGTTTATATCCCCGATATTCCTTATAATTCCAACATTTGAAATAAATTCAATAAGAAAATGTGTTTATTTTCCGTTTTCTTAAGAATTATTTTAACTGCGCCTCACGGTTACGGAAAGTAGTTAGGCGTGGGAGTTTACTGGGATATACATTTTGGACAGAGACTTGCTACGGGCCAATCAAATGTTACGGAATTGTGTAAATATTTTTGTGCTGGAATTATATGTACATGTACATCCATTTCAAGGTGTATGATCACGTAGTACTAACAACAACAACAAGTACTGAAATTTCCAGAATCCATCTGAGCCAAAGTACGTATTATTTTATAGTGTCCTTATTACGTAACGGATTTTGATGAAATATGGCGCATAAAACGCGTCTTGTTAAGCTGCATTTTGGTGGTCTCTGTATTTTCGCCCAAACTTCTGTCGTTTTTGCGAAGAATCGACATAAGTCTGTGCGAAACTCCCTGGACCACCAAATGCAGCTCATGAAGACGCGTTTGCTGCGCCATATTTCATCAAAATCCGTTTCATATTAAGGAAAATATTAAATAATACTTTCAAGATTTCAACACTTTCAGCCACTGTTGTTGTTGTTATGACCACGTGATCGTGTACCTTGTATTTGTTCCGACTAGTGTGCTCAGCTGTAGATGCGTACCTGTCTTTGTGGTACCAGTGTGATGTGAAGTAGTTGCGGGCAGTAACTCTGCACAACTCCCGTACCGTCCGTAGCATATATGCTACGGATGGTACGGGAGTTTTACAGAGTTACCGACCGCAACTAGATGCGAAGCTAAGAATGAAAACAATTTAAATGCGTGTGCTAGCAAGACAAGTGCATCTTACAACAGCAATGCGTTGTCACTGATACGGATGTCACCACTGGAGATGGATAAAATACAAATACAAGATAGATCATGAATAATGGAGTTTTAATCCGACACGCTAGAGCAAAGTTAATGTTAATAAGAAATAAAACGTCAGTGTAATGAAACAACATAAACTCGTAATTTTTAGAACTGGTGGAATAGTGATACAATTATACACTTATTTAATTCCTATAAAGAACATTTTGTGCCTACTGAGTGGGCATGTACGTTTAAGTTATTTACTGGGTGGGATAATACGTACAATTAGTATTCATTACATGGTACTTGTATCGTCATACTGTAATATACATGTACATGTAGTTTTGTGTCAGTGGTGTTGATTTTGATCGTTGTATTCAATGTGGAAAATGATGTCGCTGATGTTTGTCGGTGTTTAGGGCTCATACATAGGCATTAGAGTGAACCATATCTAAATCGGACACCCTCGAAACCTCCCAGGGTGTCCGGTTTAGAGAGGTTCCACTGTATTTACTACAGCAGACAATAGAGAATTCTACCACGTCGTATACGCGTGTTCCGATGGTATGCTTGATTCGTCAACAGGAATGTCGTGGTTGAAATAATTCTGTTTTTATTAAAATAGTGAGCGTTCGAATAAGGTAATAGAAAAATGTTCTCCATTCAACTTCTTCTGAAACGGTTAACAAAAATACATTTCTGGCAGTGCTTGTGGACACTCGTGAAGGTCTCCGAATAGCCTGTGGCGTCTTGCTGTCTGATCTCACTGGTGCTGCAATCCTGACGATATGCCACTCAGCTCTCCTCACATAAACACAGAAAACTGTTTTCGTCTAGTAACCGGCGGAAATTTCTTGCTGAAACTGAACTTGCATGATATGCTTGGCGTAACTATCAGTCAGTTATTGTTCACAATTGGATTTTGAGTGAACTAATTGCCGCGATCGCTAGTGCTCCCTCGCATTTAATTCCTTAACATCCAATATGTGAACAATAACTTATACTTATACGTCAGTGTATGTGGTCAATATCTGTCACCACAAATGAGACAATCCATGCTATTTTGTACCGAAGATGATGTGCGATATCGCATGATAAATATTTACAAAATTTACCCGAATGTAATTATCGTGTCAAATGTTTGTTAAAAGCAAACTTTCACTTATTTTGGCATGTTTATGCATGTTTATGCTACAGAGGTTTAACAAATGGGTGGATTTCTTTTCCAAATCCAACATGGCCGCCAAATCCAAGATGGTTGACATCAATGTATATGGAAAATGGAAATAAAACATATATGCTGCACATCGACTTTTAAAGTTATGTATTACACACAATTAAAGGTGCATGCCCACTAAATAGGCGCAAACTGTTCTTTACATTAGAGACATCATCTGAGACATTACCTGGCAAAATGAAAATTCATTCACCATTACCCCACGTATTGATTATACATTTTATATTAGACGTAAATTTGAACACTGATATTAAGGGCGATAACCGCGTTTCCTTAAAATGTTAATAGACATTACTACTTATTATCTGTATTTATTGTTTGATGTGCAATGATTATACTATAAATATGTCGAACATACTATTTTTGTAGGTGACGCATTTAACTTGTATAAATAATCAAAACATGTTATGCCTCATTTGCATATCAAAATAGCCCGATACCACCGCGCGTCACTATCAGTAAAATACATATTACTATATTATATATGTATAGCGGGCACTCGTAATCTTTAGAACTGGTGGAATAGTGACACAATTATACACTTATTTATTCCTATAAAGAACAGTTTGTGCCTACTGAGTGGGCATGTACCTTTGATTTCCTTCGATTGGCAATATAATATCATCGCGTTTATACAAAATACGCTGAAATACAGGAACTGACTATCGACATCCCATGACATTCGTCCCATAAGAGGTGCATAGTTATTATAGGAATGAATGGCCTTTTTGTGGAATTTATCGGGGTATAAACTTGGAAAAGTCGCGGGAATACTGGACGAAGGCCAGAAGGCCTCGTCCAGTATTCCCGCGTATTCCCGCGACTTTTCAAAGTTTATATCCCCGATAAATTCAACAAAAAACATTCGTTCCTTATAATTCCAGCATTTGAAATAAATTTATCAAGAAAATGTGTTTATTTTCCGTTTTCTTAAGAATTATTTTAGCTGCGCCTCACGGTTACGGAAAGTAGTTCGGCGTGGGAGTTTACTGGGATATAAATTTTGGACAGACTCGGTACAGTACGGGCCAATCAAATGTTTTGTGCTGGAATTATTGCTCTATAAATAGTATATAGAGGATATTCATATTTAAATATGAAGATATTCTAACGGCACTCGTGAAATATGGACATGTCACACCACTCGATGAACATATATGTCATATTCGTTGCAAAACTATGAATATTCTATTTATTATATACCGCTCCATGGAAATTAGCATTTTTTTAGACTGTATACGGTAATGAATGATTATTTTCAGCCTATTTGCGCTGTTTTACTGCCGATGCGCGTTATGAATATAGATAGCGGAAGTAGTCGTATTTTCACCGGAAGTTGTTTATTTCATCGATGAGAACATATGACTTTTATTTACATCGTATAACTATGTATTTCATGGGTTGGTATATAATAAATTGGAAGATCCATCAGAATATATTTCAAAATGCCCGCTTATAAACAAACCATATCATCGTGTTCATACAAATACTCTGAAATGTAAAAACCATCGACACATCCTATGGCATCTATCCCATAATATATGTATTTATTACTCTATAACTAGTGTATTGGATGAGCCATCAGAATGTATTTACGCTGGCCGCTTAGAAACAAACAATACCATCGTATTCATACAAAATACGCTGAAATATACGAACTCTGGACATCCCATGACATATGTCCCATATTATATACATCGTTATTGCTCTTTGAATAGTATATTATATAATAGGAATGAATGGCCTTTTTGCGGAATTTATCGGGGTATAAACTTGGAAAAGTCGCGGGATTACTGGATAAAGGCCGGAAGGCCTTCGTCCAGTATCCCGCGACTTTTCCAAGTTTATATCCCCGATAAATTCCACAAAAAGGCCATTCATTCCTTATAATTCCAGCATTTGAAATAAATTCATCAAGACAATGTGTTTATTTTGACAGACGCCAGCCATTTGTTTACATTGACAGCACTGACAGCGCACCTGTAGAAAGTAGTTCGGTGTGGGAGTTTACTGGGATATAAATTTTGGACAGAGACTTGATACGGGCCAATCAAATGTTAGGGAATTGTGTAAATATTTTTGTGCTGGAATTATTGGATGGTGCATCAGAAAATATACATAATTGTGTGGGAAATATTTACTGCATAAGATGTAAAAAGCTGGAAAGCATATTACACATTACATTTTTTACTAAGTTCTCAAAGCAAATGTGATAATTTCCACACTTTCCTTGATGGCGTTGCGATAACTTTCTACATCATTTTTGTATTATATTGCCCACTTTTATAATAAAATTGATATTGTGATGACACACATCACGTAGATATAACTGTGCCAATATGTATATAATTCCAGCACAAAAATATTTACACAATTCCCTAACATTTGATTTGTCCGTTGCAAGTCTCCGTCCAAAATTTATATCCCAGTAAACTCCATGCTGAACTAGTTTCCGTAACCGTCAGGCGCAGTTAAAATAATTCTTAAGAAAACGGAAAATAAACACATTTTCTTAATTAATTTATTTAAAATGCTGGAATTATAAGGAATTAATGGCCTTTTTGTTGAATTTATCGGGGTATAAACTTGGAAAAGTCGCGGGAATACTGGACGAAAGCCTTCTGGCCTTCGTCCAGTATTCCCGCGACTTTTCCAAGATTATACCCCGATAAATTCCACAAAAATGCCATTCATTCCTATAATGAATAAAATAAAAAGTAACGTATACATATCCTAATAAAACACGCCCAGTAGTAAGATGGCACCAACAGGATACATATGCATCAAGTATTCCAGTGTAGATAGCTTTCAAAGTATGAAAATACATGTTATCGTATTGACTAGTGTATAGCCATATTCATTTGTGTCGCAAATAAAAATATAATACACAGTACACCAATTGATAAATATCAAACTTATAGTCTATATTTTGCCAATAATGAATGAGTATAACACATTTTCAACAGTTAATACATTTTAATAGTCAGCGGCAAACAGATGGATTGAACCATCCTATTCTATTCTATTCGGCTTATATTTAAGGGTGGGAATTGGCTCGAACACCTTCCATACCCGGTGAACAATCCTAGAACAATCACACTGTATAGTGAATTGACATTTCGTGTATATATGCTCAGATGGTTCTATATTAACGCATATTGATCAAGGTTAACCAATCTGGTGCTGTATTGTATTCAAAATGGGTGATAACGCGCGGGAACTAGTCAGCAACTATAAGTAACTAGGCTGTACTATATGTGATCAATTGGATTTTACTGTTACGTCGAATCAGCTGTCAAATTCTGCAGGACGTGCTCTAGGAATGTTGATCAACGAGTGTAAACAGAATAACGGACTTTATCCCGTCAACACAGTGCGTATGTGCCGTGAAACACGGTGCCGTGAAACATTTTTGATATCCAGTCAATACTATTTTTGCATTTTACAGCCATTTGTAGGTGTTGACGGGATAAATAGAATAGTAGGTTAGTGCCGTGAATGGGAAAAAATATCTGGCGCGGCACGGAAACGGGATGTGCTCGGCAGAGCCTCGCCCATCCCGTTTCCTGAGCCTTGCCAGATATTTTTTACCATTCACGGCACTAACCTACTATTCTCTATGTCTTATGACACATACGCTAAGCTCTACGATACGTGCGTGACGAGCATAATGGACTATTGTAGTGGTGTATGGGGATTTAAACCATATTCTCGCGCCGAGACAATTCACCTGGAGGCAATCAAGTTCTTTCTTGGGGTTAACAAATTGACATCAAATGTTGCTACACAGGGCGATATGGGATGGATTTGTCCTATTGTACGACGCCATCTTAATATTATTCGTTTGTGGTATAGGCTAATTAAAATGGACGACAATAGACTGACTAAGAAAATATTCAATTGGGAATACAGTCTCAATAAAAACAATTGGTGCAAGGATGTAAAATTTATTTTCACAAAAATCGGACTAGAGCAACTCTACACAGACAAATCAGTTGGTGGAATGTCCTTAGACAAGTTACTGGACATATGTCAGAATAAACTTTGTGAAATTGAAAAAGCGAAATGGAGAAATAAAATGAATCTGCAACCAAAACTGAGAACCTATGTTTTGTTTAAATCTAAATATGAAACGGAGTTGTATGTTAAACTGAATCTATCGATTAGACATCGGTCACTATTAGCACGAATGCGATGTGGAGTTCTCCCCCTTAATATAGAAACTGGTAGATATAGACATATTCCAGAACATGAGCGTTTATGTGTGATGTGTAAAGGCAGACAAGTAGAATCAGAAACGCACGTGCTATTTTCATATCCCTTTTATCAACGCATTAGGGAAACATACCTGTTCGCATGTTTCTCTAATAATTGCTACGAAAACATGTCTGACGCAGAAAAACTTACATTAATGATGAGTAAACCAGATACTATTAGGAACGCTTATATTTAATAGTGGGAATTGGCTCGCACACCTTCCATACCCGGTGAACCATCTTGGAACAATCACACTGTATAGCGTATTGACATTTCGTGTATATATGCTCAGATGGTTCTATATTAACGCACATTGATCAAGGTTAACCAATCTGGACCCGGTTGCTCAAAACCTCTGTTAGCTTAACAGACTGTTAAATCCTTAGCAATGCTAAGGATTTAACAGTATGTTAAGCTAACAGAGGCTTTCAGCAACCGGGCCCAGGTGCTGTATATTATAATATGTGAGCACTTCACACATAAATTCAGTGTGACAGTTGTATACTGCAGCCAATGCTAGATACGATAAAAAATAGTTCTTATTTTCAAATTTCTAGTTAGATTTAGCACATCCAATATAGTCACATTGTCAAAATTCGCCAAATGAACGTTTGTACTAGAATAGGTGTCCATTTCGGTGAGCATGTATAAAGATAATTCAATTACTAAACCATTTAAAGGCATATGTGATGAGTAATTATGTATGTAGATGCCCCCATCAATAAACTACAACTGTAATATCAAGGTGCATGATCACGTGGTTACAACAACAACACCAACGGCTGAAATTGTTGAAAGCTCGCCCACTCCAAAGTAAGTTTACTTTGGCCCAAACTTATGTCGTTTTTGCGAAGAATCTATTTCCGTGTCGGTAGCTGTAATAACAGCGTACTGTCATCTGAAAGTGGTGGTATTGTTTTCACACACAGTTTCCAAATAACTTGCATGTACAGTTCTAATGCCATACTATGTTTTTATATATTTACATTACATAAAGCACCAATGAAACCTTTGAAACATATTACAAACCTAGTAAGTGTTCACTATTGTCATGTCATGTCCATTTACTCAGCTTATGAGCTCTTATGACATAACATAATTGCGAGATAAGTCAGATTTTCACAAATAGCCTTCGGTCTCATTAGCATTTAATACTAAAATATAATATTACATGTTCTGTATATCATATAGATAAAACACAACCGCACAGTTAGTATGTGTCACAATGAGATAATGACTGCAAGGCTTAGGAAACGGGATGGGCCAGGCTCTACCGAGCACATCCCGTTTCCGAGCCGCGCCAGATATTTTTCCCATTCACGGCACTAACCTACTATTCTATTTATCCCGTCAACACCTACTAATGGCTTTAAAATGCAAAAATATAATCCCAGCCACCGCACATATTCATACGCAGTGATTAGGTCGTATTGACAGGATATCAAAAGTGTTTCACGGCACCGTGTTTCACGGCACATACGCACTGTGTTGACGGGATAAAACCTGATTATTGCACATCAATATCTTGATTTATGATGTATGCTGAAAACCGTAAAATGCGATAGACAGACACACACGCTCATGAATGTATTTACATACAGGAAAGGTAAATTTCTTACTGGTGAAAATGTAATCAGCTCCATTTCGTCAAAGATGTGACTCATATATCAATATTAATGGCTAATATGAATCCCACAATGTGCTATAGACTATCATAAAGTATAACACAAGTTCAAAACGAATATTAATTGTGGACGCTTTTAAATTTCACTCTTATTGTTGATATTATGGCGGCCATTTTGAATTTGCCGGCCATTTTGTGCTTGGTAGAATTTCCACTCTATTTGTTTAATGCTTAGAGAGTTTGCTTTTAACAAATAAATGACATGGAATTATTGTGAAGCCTAATCTAGCTCCCACTAGCCATGCTAGTTGACGAAATGTTCAGAGCAAATCGTGAATACGATTCCGTATTTGCCATGGAAATTTCGTCAACTTTGGTCGTCATTTACAGAAAAGATCACAGTTTCTGTAAATAGTGTTCATAAAAAATCGCACATCTTCTACCGTACAAAAAATCGCATGGCTTGTCGCATTTAAAGGGGTAAATCAGGATTTTTTAAAAAAATACTATGAGAAATAACGTGCTGTCGTCATGGCCCCGTGTAATTTAAGATATATGACGATACTAGGACCGCTGAAATTATTTTTTTTAAAAATCTTGAAAAAAATAATATAAAAAATAAAAATGTGTTTTCATAAAGTGGCTTAATTGAAGATATATGACGATACTAGGCCTGCTGGGTTGTTTAACTTTTAACCGATATCGGTACATACGTAGCAGGGGCCCGTTTCACTAAACTTCTTACGACTAAAATGTTCATAAGTGCAAATTTAAGATCGTCTGTAAATTTCAATTTATGGATTTACATTTATTGCATAGGCTGCATATGCAGCCTATGCTCAATAAATGTAAATCCATCAGTTGTTTATAAGAAAATATTGTTAATGTGAAATTTACAGGCTATCATAATTTTACACTTACGAACATTTTAGTCGTAGAAAGTTTAGTGAAACGGCGCCCAGATTTTCCATCTTGTTGAACGCAAGATAGGAAATTCGATATGTATGTGTGAAAATAGAAACAACGCAGAGGTCATACTATCGTCATATACATGTAACTTCAATTAAACCACTTTACGCAGGGCCATGATGAAAACACGTTTTTTTTTCTACAATATATTTTTTTCTAACATCCTGATATGCCCCTTTAATGTATGTTACGGCGATACTGATATAATTACATCATAGGGTACTTTACCGGCGTGTGGGATTGGTAATTTGAAATAATATCTGCATACAATGACACATATATATGGAAGAAGCCTTACTAGCTAGAGGCAATAAAGTGATCATGAAAATGGTGCAAACAGGTACTTATTGCGATATAATGCGTCTGTAAATGTCTTCCCTGTCCTGCTGGGGAGAGGGCGGCATGTAGTTGAGCACGTTCTGAAATCGAATGTTAAATTCACTGCTCTCGGAATTACATCATCTGATTCTCGAGGATTACGGGCGGCGTCTTCACATCCATTTGACAAGTCTATACCGCATTTTTGTGAATCATCAATTATATGTCTCGGGTAAATGATCTCCCCCACCGCCCCCCCCCCCCCCCACCCCCCCCCCCCCCCCCGCCCCCCCCCCTCCCCCCCCCCCCCCCCCCCCCCCCCCCCCCCCCCCCCCCCACCCTCGTGTTAATATACGATCATCTTTTATTCGGTGCTCTGCTCGTATTGACAGGATAGCACAAATGTTTCACGGCACATACGCACTGTGTCGACGGGATAAAATGTTTTATCCCGTCGACACAGTGCGTATGTGCCGTGAAACACGGTGCCGTGAAACATTTTTCAGTGCGTATGTGCCGTGAAACACGGTGCCGTGAAACATTTTTGATATCCAGTCAATACTATTTTTGCATTTTAAAGCCATTTGTAGGTGTTGACGGGATAAATAGAATAGTAGGTTAGTGCCGTGAATGGGAAAAAATATCTGGCGCGGCACGGAAACGGGATGTGCTCGGCAGAGCCTCGCCCATCCCGTTTCCTGAGCCTTGCCAGATATTTTTTCCTATTCACGGCACTAACCTACTATTCTCTATGTTCATCTTTGTGCGTGTCTGCGAACGAAAACAAAACACTCCATATGCGAAACAATCAATTGAATTTGATCAATTTTAAAAATGCGTTTAATGCCTTAACGTATCTGATGCGCCAATGTATAAAAAAGCGACAAGTTAGACGATGACCGTATAATACTGCAAATGGAAATATGTAATCTCCGGTAAAACGTAACTATGCTCGAGATTTCAAAGTAATTTATGTAGAATATGCAGTAGAGTTGATAATATACGATTTGTTTAGTAATTTGTCTGTGCTCGTCGAGAAGTTTATATAGATTAATACACGAGTAACTCTCAAGATTACTTGGTTTGGGTGTATCACTTCCAATAGTAAGTATATCTATATTACAATATGCAGCATTGTTAATTTCAAATTTACAGACTATCATAATCTTGCACTTAGGAAGATTTTAGTCGTACGAAGTTTAGTGAAACGGCCACCATGTACACGAAAGACACCAATAAATCCACGTAAACAGAACGCTAACGAAATACACCATGACACGCGCACGGTGGTGATGGAGAAGCTTTCAATGTATCGTTAGAATGCATTCCACGATCAACGGTGTACGGTCCCAACGTACAAATAACTGTATCTGACATATATAAATATGGCTGTGACTGGAGAATTGGGGATTATGACAATTGTTGTTAGGCTAGCACGTGACAAGCTATCACATTCATTCAACTAGATATGGAGGTATCACTGTGCTAAATATAGTACACATCGGCCAGGGGGTATGCTTTAGTAGTCCGGTATAAAAAAAATAATGCAGACGTTTTGAGGCCACAGACCCAGTTTGCTTGTAAATCCTGATCCATTACAGCCCAATTTTACTTGAGAAACATGTTGGGGTGTTTTTAACACCAGTTTCCAGCATATTTCTAGCATTTAAAAGAAATTACTAAGCCTGCTTGTCACGTGATGTGAACACTACGTCACATGACACTTTGATGATAAACAATATGGTGGACAGGACAATGTTGAAATTTTCTTTCTTAGGAGTAAGTGAACATATTGTTTAATTAGTGAAAATCCGGTGCAGACAGGTTGCAGGTTATGAACAGGTAGGTTCCACAGCATCCATACGAATAGTGAAAAGTGTGAGAGAATGGCCATATTTGGAGGAATCGGTTAAGTTGTATAGTAAAACTAATTGGTGGTTGCTAGCCTATAAGCATTTCCGGGTCATCAGTGGATGTCGTCTGCTTTCTTTGAAAACAATTCTAAACGGTTTTAATCATGGCTACAGGAAGTTTTATTAAGAGAACAAAGGACAGAATTGCTGGAAAATCAGTTTTATTTAATGAAAATGGTTGCATCAAGTGGGTCGGGATAACCACAGGTGTACGAGTCAAATATGGAAAGATTAAAGTTTTTTAAATTAAATTTCCAAATGATGCAAGAACAAAATACTATTATACACATAGAGTAGCATTCATGTTACACCATAATGTGTTTGAAATACCCAGACACCTTGAAATATCACATTTATGTGGTTGTTCCCTGTGTGTTAACCCAGCCCACCTGAGTGCTGAGTCAACAATTATAAATAATTCTCGAAAGAATTGCCATAGCGAAAAGCGCTGTCTGAGCCATGCACTCGACGGCGTCACATATCCACCCTGTATCTGCTAATAGTTCCTGTTTTATTAATTACGGTAAATTAACTGTATACCTATCTACATTATGTACATGTCTACATACTAATTACACAGATTTGAGATGCATCAGGGAGCCAGATGAGCCTGTTACTGACTAGTTCAGCCATATTAAAGTGGCGCGTCGCTTTAATTGGCACTGTGTATTTGATTACTAACCGGTATCAAGTGTATATCTCCCCAACAGGTAGCAACGTTTTTCTAAACATTATTTATTGACTCGGTTGATACTTGCAAACATTATGACCAAATTTGGCTGCGCGATCAGGGTCTACGCCAGTACTTCTTGGCTACATTTTTCCAGAAAAAAATTCAAAATTTTAAATTTAGCAGAAATTATACTGTGAACATTGCTTGCCACAGTAACCTTTGAAACACATGACAATTGTGCAAATTATTCCTGGCATTATGCTCTTTATTTGTTCTAAGTTACCATCTTATGTTTGGCATGTGCTTGCCTCAACTCTGCAATGCACCTGGATCTTACAGAGAGAGCAAATCGGTTTCTCAAGTTTGTTTTCTTGACCCCACGAAACATGTTCGAGCTAAATGGCGCCTTGTTTATTTCTCGTTTCAGGGAGTTACTCAGATGGCGGATATCTTTTAGATGCGTTACCGTTACCCCTGGTTGAGCGGCATCTACACCTTTGTGTGATTTACTATCACCGTCCCCCGTGTAATGACTAACATGTAAGTCACTATTTATCTGCTTCGTAACTATTTCATTCCATTTCGCTTCATTACCTATTGACTCATTTTCGGGGAGGTTGGCAGTGGAGTGACCATGATGGTTTGGGCAGCTGATATCTCCACCCTGATTTCTTAGCTTACTACCTATTATGCACAGCTTACTGCCAACAAATGCCCCAATGATTAATTTATCTTTGGTATTATTCTCGCACATAGTGGTTGTCACGATTGTACCCGCTTGAAATGGTGTACTGTCGCTATTGAATATTGGGTTATTGTAGCAAGAGTCACCTTCAACTCGAACCGTCTTGCTACGTTTATTGCCACAGAGTTCATTCTCTCTGGCCACAGTTTGTCTGATTTCATGCATACTTTTAGTGTTTAAGCCAACCATAGACTCTGCTATCCTATTTGACTGCTTTTGCATAGAGTTATACGTCGGCGGAATTATGTTTGTGTTTACCAACAGCCGACAAGCACCATAATTACTGATTGGTGTGCTCGTAAGGCCCAGCTGCAAACCCACATTAGCTTTCTCTGATTTCCTACCCTTTCGACTTGACGGAACCTCTTCATATAGTTTATAAATATTTACTTTTATATCTACACTCGGGTGCATTTTAGCCGCTCAGCCCAACAAATGCCCCATTTTCTTGATGCGGCCGCATCAAATACCATTTCGCCACTACAGTGCGTATTAAAGGCGCGATGACTGTTTATTTCAGTATTAAACATCTTCTGGACCTCATACGGTCGATATAATTTGTTTATCAACAGATCGGGGTGTACGGATGCATTTTGCGGTACGGCGCATTCGTCAATGAGTTTCGGACGCCTCGACAGAGAGCTCAGAACAGTTACTCATTGTCCGTACCCATTCAACATCTTTACAGGTAAACGTTTTATTTTCATTTACATTAACCCGGGATTCAAAATGAGTCTTTGGTTAGCCTGATGTACCTATGATTTGTTCCATTTGGTGAGTGAGAAGAAAGTTTTATACCTTTATTTTCATTTACCCGCCCCGTTTGAAATCCGCATTTTTTACCCCGCCTCCTATGCTTATTGGCCGGCATGTTTTCATTAGGTTAACCAAGTTCACTCTGAGCAGTGCATATCGGTAGAGAAATATATATGGGATAGCATTGCTCATTTAACAGGCAGTGTCTACCCAGGACCCTAAGGAAACAAGTGTCAACACGGGCACACGTGATTCAATTTCCTGTGACATTTTAACACTTCTATGTCTGAATTCGCTGGCAGCACTCATACACTGGGCTGGTTTCAATTTAATTTGACACGTATCATTCTGGCATGTCACTAAGTTATGCGGACAAATGTTTCTATGCAAATTACAACATGAAGATTGACTAAATACTTCGAAAGTCACTTTTTCGCCTGTTTTTATGATAAAAAAATGACAAAAATACTCCGAAATCACCCGACTTTCGATAAATTTAATCGTTTTAACCCCATAATTGTGGAACAGCCAATATTTTTGACAAGCACCATCTATTTTATAATAATTTTTTACAAGTGCATCAACAATATAGACTTTTCCTAAGAAATATATGAGCAAATAATACTCTGGAAAATTCTGGTGAAACTGAAGTTTCCGCAGCTGGACAGCCATAATTATATGACCATTCTTAAATTGCCACTGTTGAAAAGTTAGTCTTCTAAATAATGTCAAATTAAATTTGCTGTCACGAAATAGGTCAGACAAGACAATGGTAGGCAGTTTATTGAGATATTATAGCAAAAAAAATGCGCTTATAGGTATCACTGTGCTAAATATAGTACACATCGGCCAGGGGGTATGCTTTAGTAGTCCGGTATAAAAAAATAGTGCAGACGTTTTGAGGCCACAGACCCAGTTTGCTTGTAAATCCTGATCCATTACAGCCCAATTTTACTTGAGAAACATGTTGGGGTGTTTTTAACACCAGTTTCCAGCATATTTCTAGCATTTAAAAGAAATTACTGAGCCTGCTTGTCACGTGATGTGAACACTACGACACATGACACTTTGATGATAAACAATATGGCGGACAGGACAATGTTGAAATTTTCTTTCTTAGGAGTAAGTGAACATATTGTTTAATTAGTGAAAATCCGGTGCAGACAGGTTGCAGGTTATGAACAGGTAGGTTCCACAGCATCCATACGAATAGTGAAAGTGTGAGAGAATGGCCATATTTGGAGGAATCGGTTAAGTTGTATAGTAAAACTAATTGGTGGTTGCTAGCCTGGACATCATGTAGTAGTAGTAGTAGTATTTTTTATTTCCTCCGTGAAGGAGAGCGTGGTAGAAATGTTACATACGAAACAAGACACATGTCCAAAGCTCCAGATAAATTTTTTTTATCCAAAGCGTTTTACAAATTCAATGCGTATTTTACTTTTAAAAATGTATGATTTTGTTACTTATTAAATAGGGAACACATGCTAAAAAAATAAAACAAATGTAAATATTCACTTATTTCAGCTAACACTGTTTGCTTTTTGCAGCTCAACTAAGTTAATTTTCAACTTATTATTTTCTACTCAATTTGAAAATCAATGCGTATTTTCACATTGCTGTGAGTGTTTTGTACTCCCATCTTTGATAATCAATGCGTTAAATCTGTTAAAATAATTGCGTAACATACGCCAATACGCACCTTATCTGTAGCTGTGCAAAGTGAAACACCGGCGAAGTGAAAAGTATTCCTACTCACGACCTCAGTATCATTTTAACAGAAACCAACACATGCACGAACTTTTGAAAGTAGTATGTACAAATGTAATATAAGTTCACATTCATAGTGTACGAACTCACACACTTATGAATTAGTCACTCGCCACTGCTTCATTCATGCCCTGTGTGAGCGACTACAAAACAACCGGCGCACCAGCTCGTACCATAACCCAGAGACCTGTAGCCTATTTCATCAACATTGCAAAGTATACTTTACTAGCAAAGTATACTTTGAGGGAGTAATCATTTATTTTTCCAGAAATGCATTATTTCATATAGAACTAACGAATGTATATATTTCATGATTAAGAGTATGCAGAATTATTATACTGAATGTCTTACATTATCACAGCCAAATTGGCTGTGATAATGTAAAAAATTCAGTATAATAAAAATTAATAAATTTATCATAAAATTGAAAATTTCTCCCTCAAAGTATACTTTGCTACTAAAGTATACTTTGCAATGTTGATGAAATAGGCTACTGGAGCCCGTTTCACTAAACTTCTTACGACTAATGTTCGTAAGTGAAAATTTGGAATCGTCTGGAAATTTCAATTGATGGATTTACATTTATTGAGCATAGGCTGCATATGCAGCCTATGCTCAATAAATGTAAATCCAATAATTGTTTACAAGAAAACATTGTTAATGTGAAATTTACTTACTATCATCAGTTTGCACTTACGAACATTTTAGTCGTAAGAAGTTTAGTGAAACGGCCCCCAGTAGCCTATTTCACCAACATTTCAAAGCATACTTACCTGGTTAAGTACATTTTGAGGGAGAAAATTAAAATTTAAGGATAGATATGTTAATTTATTATACCATATTGGCTGTGATAATGTAATAGATTCAGTATAATAATTCTGCATACTTTTAATCATAAACTATATGAGTCGTTTGTTCTATATGAAATAATTCATTTCGGGAAAAGTATATGTACACTTTGCTAGATAAGTATGCTTTGCAATTTTTGTGAAATAGGCTACAGACAGACCAGCCGGTTGAACTCGATTACAAGTCAAGTGCAACCAATCAAGTCGCTCGAACCAACGAGGGCCGATAACGTGCACAGAATGTCCCTCATTATCGGAGACTGGCAAGTACATCGCAACCGCAAGTGCATACATGTACATCTACGAAATAACAATTTGTTTCCACGAAATAACAATTCGTTCCCTCAATTTAACAATTCGTTAGCGCGAATTAACAATTCGTCCCCACGAATTAACAATTCGTTCCCTCAATTTAATAATTCGTTCCCACGAATTAACAATTTAACAATTCGTGAAAGAAAAATCCATGTCCCCTGCGGGGCTCCTTACAAATGACGGTACGAGGCTGACAATGATTTGTCAAAGTTCACTGAATCCCCGCAGTGGACATGGATTTTTTTCACGAATTGCTAAATTGAGGTAACGAATTGTTAGTTCGTGGGAACCAATTATTAAATTGAGGGAACGAATTGTTAATTTGTGGGAACGAATTGTTAAATTGAGGAAACGAATTGTTATTTCGTGGGAACGAATTAATAAAAAAAAGAATTATACGTCCCCTGCGGGGCTCCGTACATTTGTGCCTGATGATCAGTAGATAAATGTTTGCTGTTCTCAAAGTCGTATTTCAGGAAAATTCTCGGCCGATCCGCCTCTCACGCAGTTCGAGCGACCTATATGTCACCCTGGGTGACAGCCAGACCATGAATATTACCGGGATCCCATATACGTACAGTGAAACCTCTCTAAACAGTGAAACCTCTCTAAACGGGACATCCTGGGAGGTCCCCAGGGTGTCCGGGTTGGAGAGGTTTCACTGTAAATTATCCATTTGATCATTTCCCACCATAGTTGTGAGCTATGCGAGTTGAGTCACATTATTTTTTATTTTTTTTTAGCTTATATTTAACGGCGGCACTGGCTCTATGACCTTGCATGCCGTCTCCCAAGAATGGGAGAAAGAACGGAGGTAGAGATTCTTGAGAGAAGCCGGTAATTCGTATTTACAGAGCAACTACGAATTATCGGTACCCATTTACAGCTGGGTGAACTGGAGCAGTGTGGATAAAGTGTCTTGCTCAAGGACACAACGCACGCCGCTAGTCAGGCTCGAACCCACGACCCTTGGATCAGTAGTCCGACACACTAACCATTACGCCACGGCGCTCCACATAGAGTCACATTATGACTATGCTGTTTGTCAGAAGCATGACAGTGACTCTGTGGCGAACGGTGCAGAGCGGATCACACATGAGTGCGTGCGTTCGTGTGTGTTAGCTGAATCAGCTCAAAGTGTCAATAAGCCCCATTTTGTCATGGCGGTAACATTTGATATCCGTCGGTAGCTGGTATATTTATTGCAATATGAGACCACTAGTGGCAACCGGTGGATTGGGTGTAAGAAGCCGATAAAATACCGTTAGAACGCTGGAAACGAAACTGTCGTCTGCTGCTGTTTAATATGCTGTCTTTATTCTCAATAAAACAACATGATTTGGCAGCAATTTAGAATCATTTCCGCTGGAAATTATTCTAAATTGCTGCAAATCAATGTTTTTCTTGATAAAATGGAAATTAAGAAATAAACACCAGACGACAAATTTAAAATCAAAATTATCTGGTGGAACATGTTTGATGGAGAGTGCTTCCAATCTGCGATGATTGCTCTTAGCGCCCTGTCAATATCAAAGGATGGCAGTGTAATCTCTAAGTGGAATTATTTAAAGTGAAATGATGTTTTGAATCTTCTTCATTTATTTACATAGACAACAGACACGTGGCATATCAAGCCCAACAGCGACCAATTCGTCTTACGCAAATGGATTAAAATTTAGAACCATTTCGCTAGATACACGTGGGTAGTTGATTCGTCAATATAGTCTTGTATGGTGTTGTTATACGTTTAAACGTTGGTGAACAAACAGACATTAAATAATTTCAAATGCTTCATAGTGAATGCATGATTCCTGCCGTACGGAAGTATATTTGGTACATAGAATACAGAATACAGAATAATGTATTAAGCAATAAACATACATGAATGCTTTTTGCTTTACATGATGATATTTGACACGAACGAGTGAAATAATCAAGTGTGATTTACAAAGGAGCTAATATATAAATAGGAACGTGTACATGTGCGTGGCTAAATGAGGTATACATTTGTACGAGTGATTTTTAATTTGGTATACGGATTTATTTAATATTGCTGAATAGTTTATGAAACTTCCAGGAAAGCTTATACTTCTGCAATAATATATTATTATTTGACCTGGACATAGTACAGTGGAACCTCTCTAAACCGGACACCAATGACATAGAGAATACCAGGCTAGTGTATTTTGATATCAAGTTTATCAGGCAAGGTTAGGAAACGCGTAGGAATTCCGAGGCTTGCCGAGGAATTACTACCGTTTCCGAGCCTAGCCTGATAAACTTGATATCAAAGACACCAGCCTCGTATTCTATTTATCAGGTAACGTTTTATGCTCGAAAATGGCCACATATGACGTCGTTATATATGAACAGAACGCGGACTTGTTTACGTTGCGTCATTACACTGACGTCATTCGGTAACGTCACGTGACGTCATCCGCCCAATGGAACGTCAGTTTTCACTTCGTTGTAACCCGGATGTTTATATCAGGGCAATGCATGATACAACAATATGTTATCAGTGAGTATGTATTCGGTCAATGCAGAGCAGGTTGCCTGATAAAAATATGTAATCTCATTGTGATGGGTTTCTTGCCAACACATATCAGATAATAATGCATGTTCATGATTGCTAAAGACATAAGTGTGTCCCAGAATGGCCATCTTCCTGATTTACAGTGAAACTTCTCTAAACCGGACACCCTGGGACCTCCCAGGGTGTCCGGTTTAGATAGGTTTCACTGTATAAATAAACAAACTGGATCTACCTGGTGATATTATTCTACATCTATAGATAAGTTCTTGTGTACATACAGTGGAACCTCTCTAAACCGGACCCCATTGTGTTTAATTTAGACGAGTTTCACTTTAATGTGTTTCACTGTCGTGTCTGTTCACGATTAAAAATGACAAAACATTTTAATGAAGTGGTTACAGTGGAACCTCTCTAAACCGGAAATCCTGGACCTTCCAGGGTGTCCGGTTTCGAGAGGTTCCAATGTACTGTATTTTTAAGAAATTAAATGCTTGAGAGCGCTGGCGACAAACAGCCAACAGCGTGCTATCAATAGTATGTCATCAAATTATACAAAAGGCGAGATATCTGAGCATGTCTCCGGTCAATCAATTCAAATGTGTATAATTTTCAATCTAATGCACACTTTATTGTTACTGTACATTTTACAGACAGGTAATGCCATGTTTACTCGCGTAGCAGGCAAGTAGACACCAGTGACAATACACCCAGATAATTGATTACATGTCACTGGATTTGATACAGTATGTATAGTTATACAGGTATGCATCTACTGCAATTTGTATTTATCTTACTGATACACAGCTATTATTGGACGCTGAACAAAAATAACAAAGGGTCAACACACATTTCAAAATCAGACTGTATATAAGTGTGATTAAAACAACCCGTGTAATGTTGTCCATTAATGTCATTTGAAGATATTGTATTTATGTGTATGTCATATTATTTGTGATATGTTCAAACGCCACAATAGGTAAAACTGGCTGATGGCTAGTGCACACTAAGATGGCCGACATAACAACTCAATGCCCCGTATAGTATACAGTTCACATAAATGTTATACATATATCCCATCATATTTAGGAAGCAGTTGTGTTTGAATCATATGATGTTCAGGGGTAGGACGGGTCCTGTGAGGTTGGTATACATGTAGTTTGGTAATGCTCCGACTAACGGATCATGAGATATGCGATATTTGGAATTACATCCAAAAATTACGTCCAAAATTTTTGACGACGACGACGACGACGACGACGACGACGACGACGACGACGACGACGACGACGACGACGACGACGACGACGACGACGACGACGACGACGACGATTGAATTGTGACGGCTAAGTGAAATTTTGGAAACTGACACCGATTTAATTTCTTCAGTAAAATCAATATTTGATCGAGTAAAGTAACATTTTTATTATTTAGAAAATGTAATTCCAGTTACATAATGACGAAGATCATAGGCGTCCGTGTAGGTGGTCTGTGATTACGCCGGTCAAAAACGTGTTAATACCATATGTTTTATGTACCATATAGCTGCAATAGTCTGCTCCGACGGCTAATGCTAGAAATAACCGACCATTATAATTTGGTGTCGCGTGATCCCATAACGAAATCCTCTCAAAAGTGTCATTGGGAAATGGATATTTCGAAATTGCTTAAGAAATGTTAGCACCGATAAAGACAATGAATGCCAACGAGAGGCAAGCGTGTCTGGCAATTTACAAAGACACACGGTTGACAAATACACCATAGACCCAGACCATCCTAAGTTCGTAGCGCCTGATCAGGGTCTATGCCGTTCGCCAGTCAATTCAGTTTAATATCAGCAAATTAAAATAATGAAGCGACGACTATACGAAAGCGCCCGGTGATCTCCATCATTTGTGCATGATGATCAATAGCTAAATGTTTGCTTTTCTCAAAGTGGTATTTCAGGAAATTTCGCAGCCGATCCGCCTCGCACGTAATTCGAGCGACCTATATGTCACCCTGGGTGACAGCCAGACTATGAATATTACCGGGAGCTCAAATATACAGTACAGTGAATCCTCTCTAAACCGTACACCCTGGGAAGTCCCCAGGGTGTCCGGTTTAGAGATGTTTCACTGTAAATCAGGCATTTGATCATTCCGAGCCATAGTTGTGAGCTATGTGATAATGAACATACAGTATCACCTGAGATAAATGACCAATAAAATCATCAAAATAAGATGACATATGTTTTCTTGATGTCCGGTTTAGAGAGGTTCCACTATACCACATCAAGACCATGTGTGTGATACACTTTCAATTCGTCAATTGGGAGCGGTGCATATGCGATACTGGGGGCCGTTTCACTAAACTTCGTAGGACTAAAATGTTCGTAAGTGCAGATTTATAATAGTCTGTGATTTTCAATTGATGGACTTACATGTAAATCCAATAATTGTTTACAAGAACACATTTTTAATGTAAAAATTACAGTTTTGATCTGAGCCAGTTGGCCAATGAAGCGACGCCGAGTAGTTTTGAATGCGTTTGGATCCGGATATACGTATCCAGTCGGTGCAAGATGCGATTATTTTTACCAATCAATACGTATTAGGCCAAGGCAAAGTTCATTAATTGATAAATAAAATATATAAATACTTCCCAAATATGTTGGCTGTCTCATGCAATGGTTTTCACTTTATATAAAACGAGGGAACATTCATTACATTTTGACATGTGTATATTTCAGGAACGAGTAACATCACATTCCTGCAACTTTAATATGCATTCATTTTACTCTCCTTCCCCAGATATACCAACATTCCTGACATGATTGACCACCTGTCACGCGCTGCGCAGAAGCCATCGTCTGGTAGGCACACAGCGCAGCTTAGAAACAAAATTGCTACCCCGCTCCATACCTTTCGCGAGGGTAGCAATTTACCCCCATCTCTTTAATGTAAGTGGTTTTTGCAATCGGTGTTTGATATGTTAGCGATATAAAACTGTCAAAGCTGTATCAATAAATTATTAATAAAGAACATACACATGCAGACATTGTTTATTTTACCGTGTCAATGTGTTTATCTGACATTTACATGTATATCATGTACATTTAAAAGCTTCATTTCGTTATGTTCAATGTTGAACAACAACTAGAGAAAAGATAGCTTCCATGGGAAAATGATTTCCCTGTTCTATTATTTTTGGCAATTTACTAGTTAAAGATTGTTTGTTTAAATGTATAAATTTATAATTTACTAAATTTTGACCTGAATGGGTATGCACTTCGGTTGCTCACATATTTTGAATGGGTCAAATTGTAGCCGTAGATAATATATGGGATGCGAATTAGTGTAGCTATGCGCAGCTGTGAAATGACTGTGTTAGATCATGTTACTCTTTAAAACGTCATCCAACATTGTACTGTACTTGGTATACGTTACCATGGTGCAGGAGCAGTACAAAATAAGTTATAGCGTACATTTTTTCATTTGTGACTGAAGGAATGAGGCTTATGGAATTTGTGACCAGTGTAGCTCCTGGTCAAATAACATACTTATGTAGCCTGTTAACGATCATCTATATTGCTTGTTAGAAGCATGACGTGCGTGTCATTGATATAAATTCGGTTATAACTTCTATATCCCTTGAAGGATTACTTAAATATTTCAACAAAGTATACGTGTGGATAAAATGCCACCCATCCATGCTGCCCTTAATATGACCTTGACCTTCTGACCTTGACAACTTTGAACTTTTTCCCACATTAAAAAGTTCGCCGGAGTTTCGAAATCTTTCTGTTATAACTTCTATATTCCTTGAAGGATTACTTAAATAGTTCAACACATTATACTTGCGGACAACTGCAACACATCCATGTCGCACTGAATATGACCTTGACCTTTGACCTTGATAAATTTGAACTTTTTTTCCACATCAATAAGTTCGCCGGAGTTTCTCATTTCTGTCAAAACTTCTATTTCCCTTGACGGATTATTTTAATATTTCAATACATCATACTTCTGGACAAATGCCACACATCAACATTGCCCTTAATACGACCTTGACCATTTGACCTTCATAAATGTGCTTGTGAATACTTATCACTTTGGTTAATTAAATTTGCCACAGTTTCTCCAATCTGCCACCTGGGGTATTCGTGTGCCGACAGGCCACATTTCTTGTGTAGAATATGTATGTATTCACGTATCACATGCAGTATACAAATTGAATTCAAATTCATATATTCATACCAAAGCAATGATGTTCTTGCATATTGCACCTAGCCATGTTTGGCTTATGAGACACTGTAACTGATAACATTTCAATCACCGTTTTTTGTTCCGTTTTAGTGTGTTTTGATCAATCTATTTATTATTGAATCGTTTCTTGACAAAATGTGTCCTGCCGCCCTAATGACCAGTGTAGACCCTGACAGGCCCGTGAAAATACGCAGACCAATCAGCATCCATCCTGTTCACCAGTTGCCTTCAATATCCATGATTTGGTGAACTGTGTATGCCCAGGGTCTGACCGTGCATACGTGCATGATGATCAGGCTCACATTGGTCACATGGGCTAGAAAACAAAACGTTTCAGGAAACGATCCAACTAATTAGAGATATTCAATCATTTTATTTCAGATGTTGATGTATTTTAATTGAATTGTCTTCTGACCTACTGTCTGTTTCACGAAAGCTGCCCAAATTTTACGGCTATATAAACAATTCAGAAACAAGATTTCTTTTGATAATATTAAATTAAAGGAAAAATTAAGAATGAGCCTTCTTTTTATTTCTTGAAATTTGGTCAAATATTGATTTTATTGCGAAAAAACAATTTCCCTATGTTAAATCCCCATAGACATCTTCACGGAGTGAAGATGTCTATGGGGATTTAACATAGGGAATTTTTTTTGAATTTTAGAAATACTGGAACGATTTTTAAAATTTAACTTTTATTTTCTTAGTTAGATCATATCCAAGCTATCTAGCTAGGTTTCGGAGTCAATTTCCAAAAAATTTCGTTTTTTGACTCCGTCCACACTCCTCTACCACTTTTTCCCCCATGTTAAATTCCCATAGAGAAATCAATTTTTCGTAATAAAATCAATATTTGACCGAATTTCACGAAATAAAAAGAAGGCTCATTCTTAAATTTTCCTTTAATTTAATATTATCGAAAAAAATATTGTTTTCGAATTGTTTATATAGTCGTAAAATTTGGGCAGCTTTTGTGAAACAGACTATAAACTGTCTTGCCATCTAGGCGGCCGTTTCACTAAACTTCGTACGACTAAAATGTTCGTAAGTGCAAACTTATGATACTCTGTAAATTTCACATTAAACAACGTTTCCTTGTAAAAAATTATTGGATTTACATTTATTTAGCATATGCTGCGTATGCAGTATATGCTCAATAAATGTCAATCCATCAATTGAAATTTCCAGACGATCATAAAATTGCACTTTAGCGAAACGGGCCCCTGATGGCCAGTGTGGACCCTGACAGGCCCGTGCAGATACACGGGCCAATCAACTTCCATCCTGTTCACCAGTTGCCTTCAATGTCAATTATTGGGTGAACAATATAACACCTGTAGCCTATTTCACCAGAATTGCAAAGAATACTTATCTTGCTAAGTACACTTTGAGGTAGAAATGTTCAATGTAAGGATAAATGTATTAATTTTTATTATACTGAATTTATCACATTATCACAGCCATTCTGAAAATTTGGGAAATTGACTCCGAAACCTCGCGAGATAGCTTGAAAATGATGTAACTAAGAAAACAAAAGTTAGATTTTGAAAATCGATCCACAAATAAAAAAAAAATAAAAAAAAATATAGTTTTAGCCCCCATGTTAAATTCCCATAGGAAAATCGTTTTTTTCGCAATAAAATCAATATTTGATTGAATTTCATCAAATAGTTTTTTTTTGAGAGGGTGATTTTTTTGTTATTGATGAAAAAGTGCTTACTTTTAAATAGTTTTTAGATTTAATGTGTTTAATAGCCAAAAGTTCGTCGGCAGAAAAACGTGGAACAGACAGTATGTACACTCAGAAGACAATCCAATTATACGTATATGACATTTGCTCGCTGGTTCATTGCCTCTTCTAGGAAATTACACGTCTTTCTTATGACATCTGTAGCCTATTTCACCAACATTGCAAAGTATACTTACCTAGCAAAGTATACTTTGAGGGAGAAATTCTCAATTTTAGGATAAATTTATTATACTGAATTTATTACATTATCACAGCCATTTTGGCTGTGATAATGTAATAAATTCAGTATAATAATTCTGCATACTTTTAATTATCAAATATATGCAGTGGTTAGTTCTATATGAAGTAATGCATTTCAGGAAAAATAAATGATTACTCCCTCAAAGTATACTTTGCTAGAAAAGTATACTTTGCAATGTTCGTGAAATCGGCTGCTGGTCTGTTCATAAGCATTACTAGCTTATCTGCATCACTCATGCTTAAAGGTACATGCCCACTCAGTAGGCACAAAATGTCTTTATAGGAATTAAATAAGTGTATAATTGTGGCACTATTCCACCAGTTCTAAAAAAACTACGAGTGCCAGCTATACAGATATAATCGTTTAGTGATATTTATTTTACTGATAATGACTCGCTGTGGTATCAGGCTATTTTCATATGAAAATGAGAGGCATGATATTTTTTAATTATTTATGCTAATTAAATGCGTCACCTGAAATAATAATATTTTCGACAGAATATGAAGTATGATCATTGCATATCAAAAATAAATACAGAGAATGAATAGTAATGTCCGGTAACATTTTAAGGAAACACGGTTATCGCCCTTAATATCGGTGTATGTTCAGATGACGCCTTATCACAGACACATCATCCCCATGTCTCCCTGAGTCGCGACATTTGATGTATATGTGCATTTGATGTATATGTGTATATGTGATGTATATGTGTATATGTGATGTATATGTATACATTTGATGTATACGCGCATGTTAGCTATATGTGGCAGACATGTGCCTTGATTCCGCATAAAGCTCACTTTGTTCAATATATATATTATAAAAAAAATAATATTATTTATACCGCAACCATTGCTCCATGTAGCATAATAAAGTGGGTTGAATAAATGCTGTTTATATCTGAAGTAACCTAATATACCTGAAGTAGCCTAATATGCATGAAGTGCCGTTTTTGCCTTTATTGTTTCACCTTTGACCCCTAATCGTGGCCTTTGATTGGTCAGTCGCAACAGCAAATTCAAGATGGCGGCGAATTTTAAAATCGAAATCGTTGTCGGTTCAGCTGAATTGTGTCCATTTTTACAGTATATGCGATGCAACCAACGACATGGATATGTCCATTATGATTGTAATGTTTATTATGACAACTGTGTAGTAAAAAAACAGCCAATATTGAAGCTCATTGTAAATAAATCGGACATTTAATCAGATACAATACCGAATCTACCTAGCGTGGACGCCGCCATTTTGCTTTGAATGACGTCGTTAGATTTGTGACGTATGGCGAAGGAATGACGTCAAAACATGACGTCACGCACGTTAACAATTAAGTTTAGTATGCGATATAAATTAAATACATGATTAGTGCCGTCGAATATAAAATATATTCGGTTTCGCCCCGACAACTTTATAGGGGCTCGCTAAAGCTCGCCCCAATAAAGCTGTCTAAGGCTCAACCGAATATATTTTATATTCGATGGCACTAACCATGTATTTACTATATATACTTTGTTTAATATATATAATATATTAAACAAATTATATATAATATGTTGTTTAAATTATAATCATATTTCATTTAATGATAGTGATGATATTGAAAGAAAGCAAACCGATGTCTGTATATCGGATATAAGCATAAACAAACTGCCGGATGCGTCATGGCACTAGTTCAATAGTTTTGGACAAACTTATTAGACGAGCGGACATAAACAAATATAGTTTATGCTAAATAATCAAATGCCATAAGCCAGTCACTGCAATTATTCTAAGCAAGTTTGGTCAAAATGCTTTGGGAAATGTAGGGTGTGGGGTCTACGTACAGAAGGAGGGACTGACGGAATGGCGGACACTATATTCTTTTCGGCGGAGGATAAACGACTCTTTTGAAATAATAATTATAAAATAATTATGTAATTGCGCCGTGCCACACAAAATGTACCTACTGTCGTCTGCGACCAGCATAGGTACCGACCAGCCTGCACGCAACTGTAGGCGAACAGCATATGCCTACGGTATGACCATACATTTTCTTCGCATATACGTAGCTATATCTTGGTGTGTGCTATGTGCGTACGCATAACGCTCACAGCTGTGCTATATGCGGCGTGCACTATATGCGGCGTTACACGGCACTGTATTTACAAGCTGCGTTACGCTGGATTTCGAATATCGCACTTGAAACAAGAGTGCTGCTGTATTTTATTAACTTGCGGATCGCATAGCGCCTGTGTCGATATACGACGCTGCGAACATTATCATTTTTTAATTAATCATTAATTATTGTATTCGCGGATGTGAAAATAAAGGATATTAACCAATTTCTGGATACGATATTGTGTTGGACAAAATGATTTTATTTTTCCATATATGTATATGCTGATACCACTCATTAGAACCGTCTCAAATGGTTGGTAACATCACATATGTTCCAGAATGACATAGCTATATTTTCCTCAAAAGTCTCCATCCTCTGAGCAATGGATCTACATGTATGTTTGTGATTTTCTCCACATTTATTTCGGAAATCAGCTCTGGCTTCTGCAAAAGACTCCAACAGTTAACAAAACAGAATTTGAATATTTATGTCGACCGCCAATTTCATTTGAGGAATATTGTGGCGCTCAAAACCAATATCTGCGCAATAAGGCACGTAATACAGGAGGGGTTGGATTCAATTTACTTTTCGTGTAATGAAAATTCCATGACGTCTTTATTTTTTTTATTTTTTTTTTTTTTTTTAGTTACAAACACACATGTTACATAATATGAAATATATACATGTGTAGTCACTGGAGTGTGCATGACAGCAGGGCACGAGTCCACTTTAGTTTAGTTTATTTTAATACAGTGGAATCTCTCTATACCAAACACCACGGGTACCATCGGCGTGTTCGGTATAGAGAGGTTCAACTGTACAACTCGTGTACCTCAAAGCCCCACTCTTCCAACATGTGCTATGAGCCTGACAGCTGGGGATTGATTGCTTACAGTGGAAATCTCACTATACCGGTACCTATGGTGTTCGGCATAGCGAGGTTCAACTGTATTTGCACATTTTATTGTAGCCGGCTGTCATGTACACAGTATATAACAGTATCATGGTATCTGTCTATACTATCAGTCAATGCTAACACCTACTTCAACCCCTTCAACACCAAACGCTAGTTTTAATAGTTATAACGAACAATATAGATAGATATGTACGAAACAACTCAATCATCCCATCAGAATCCTCACTGTTCGCAATTATTTTATTAGATTAAAATATTAAATTTCTCATTCCGATCGCCAAGTGTGAAATGAGAATGAGTATATTTTAACGTCCCATCAACAGCTAAGGTCACATAAGGATGGAATTAAAGTTTGACGTATCATTCGACAGACCAGCTGGATGGAAATATTATCAAAATATGTACATGCCCTAGGGTAGGTTTTGAACTCACAACCTTCAGTAGTGAAGTCCTGTACTTTGTACCTGAGCCACAGCCCATCCCAGACTAGTGTGAAAGGGTCGAGTCAATATTAGCAATAAGCAACATGATACACTTATTATGAGTTGTACGTATGAATGTAACGTTTTGTATAGGAACCAAAAAAATGACGAAAACGGGTGTTGTTGTTTTTCTTAGTATGCGTGCTTGGTCGTAAGCCAGGTCGGGCAGAGCAGTTCAAGAAATTGCGAACAATGGGGGTGAGGGGGTATCTACATGTTTCGTTAATTGATATCAATTGGCTGCGATTCGTGTGCATATATATTCTTTAATGGCTCCCATATCTTGTCAAAATTGTTTAGGTTTGATTCCTTCAGTGCGATTGTTTTTCAATATCGAATAGATATCTTATATCAAATTTTAACCCATTTATATTTGGGATTATTTCTCTCATTTTTCACTTATAGATATATTGTTTAGTTCTCATAAGTATTTTATTAAAAATTACTCCATATTTCATTGTTCCAAACAAAAAACATTCAATAGTTAGTCCATATTTTTTATACCATTGCAATTATCAGTAATCCATGTTTTAAAGATATAAATGTTTGTATTATCGGACAGTTCCACAATAGATGTTCGATTGTTTCTACTTCTCCGTGACAATACGTGCAGGAATTGTTTTGTCTAACGCCGATTTTATGTAAAAATGAGTTTGTGCCTAGTATTCTGTGATTTGTTCTATATTGAAAAAGTCTCAACTGAGTGTCTAATGTGGTTCCAAACGGTAAGCGAAATGCATACGTCCAACTAAACCAACGATCTATATTAAGAACAGTGTTCCACTTATCAATGGCAGAGGGCTGAACTCGATTTTGTATGAGTACATTATATATATCTCGACTCCCATTTGGACTTAGTATATTTTATAGCTGAAAAGGCATATATGGTCCTATATAACTCGGGACGTCTGTTGATATTATATTTAATCTACGCATGCATTGCAGATCTTATCGCGAGTATTATGCCATTAAAATCTATGAAGTTTATGTTTAACATATTTTATTTATCAATAAATTATTCGTATAATAAAAACAATCCATCGGGTTTAAGCAAGTCCCTTACCAACGATATGTTATTAGAGTGAAACCGTTGGTCAGCAATCGGTTCGTCTCCGACCTGGAATTTTTTAATGTACCATATAGGTTGTGCAATCAATTCCTCGAAAGTGGTTGGTATTAGTATGTTCGAAAAATCAGCGTAAGATTTATAAACGTCTTTCCAAAAGGCATTATTTATTCTATGTATATTTCTATAAATATAATTCGGTCCATATTTCATGAACTTTTTCAAAAAAGGGCAAACATGTAGGTGCAGATCTAACCATTTAGTATCTTTATTTGAAGTTATTCTTATCCACGATACTTTCATTGCCGATACAACAGATTTGACATCGAACATTTTCAGCCCACCAAGTTGGTACGGTTTAATAACCACATCACGTTTGATCCTGTCTATGGGACCATTCCATAGATAATTAAAAAATAGTTTATTTAGTTATTTGATTACATTCTCGTTAGGACTTGGTAAACTTAAAAATAGATGGTTCACTTTAGATATTGCTAGTGTCTTAATGACGGTTATTCGTCCTAATGGTTTTAAATTACGCTTTGACCACTGCGCCAGGAGAGCCCTTATTTCTTGAATCTTAGCGGTGTAATTTATATCAATAAGTTTGCTGAGATCATTTGAAAAACGTACGCCTAGCAATGTAAAGGTATCTTAGTCCCAGTATAATGGTATCTCATTGCATATCGTATTAGTACTACCAGATTTCGATCCAAACCATATCACTCTAGTTTTATCGACATTGAGTCCAAGGCCGGAGATTTTCACATAACATGTTAACACTAATAAAGTATGTTCTAAATATCTAGTTGAGCCATCTAAGAATATGGATGTATCGTCAGCGTATTGTGATAAAAGGAAGGTGTTTCCATGTATACTGATACCTTTAATATTTAGGTTATTCCGTATTAAATGGGCCAGTATTTCGGCGCATATTACAAATATGTATGGTGATAGGGGGTCACCTTGTCGACAGCCTCGTTCAATGGGTAGCCAGGATGATAGATGTCCATTAACTACTACTCGTGATTTGATATTATTATAGAATATTTTGAACCAGTTCCTTATTGATTGACCAAAATTTAGAAAATCTAAGACGTTGTTTATAAATGACCAAGAGACTGAGTCAAACGCTTTCTCAAAGTCAATAAGTAATAGGAGACCTGGTATATCATTATTTGCTGTATAATCGAATACATCACATACCGTTCTTATATTTTCTCCTATATATCTGCCCGTTATAAACCCAGTCTGGTCTTCGTTTATAATATATGGTAGGATTGTTTTTATACGGTTAGCTATTGTTGCGGAAGCAATTTTATATTCCACATTTAATAGAGAAATCGGCCGCCAATTTTTCAAGAGTTGTTTATTTTTATTTCCTTTTGGGATACACGTTATAATTCCTTCTTTTTGAGTTGCATATACTTGTCCAATAGAATAGCTATAATTCAATGATTTAATTAAAAAGTAGCCAAGGTCCGTCCAAAAGAATTAAAAAAATTCAACAGAAAATCCATCCGAACCAGGGGATTTTCCATTAGACATGTTTTTCAAAGCAAAAGCTGCTTCTGACAACTTAATTTGACCTTCTATGTTATGTTTTATGTTTTTCTGACAATTTTGGAATTTCCATACAGATAAATATTGTGTTCAAATTGACATAATAGTTTCTTTGTCGGAATAAGGTTTGTGGTAAAATGTCTTAGTTTCTTCAATAATGCTATTCTGATATGTTAGTATAATACCATTACTTGCTTGTATGTTTGGCATTGCCTTACTAATTAAATGTCTATTTTCCAGGTTACAAAAGTAATTAGTTGCTTTTCAGTTTCTCCGTCTTCAATCCATCTTGCTCTGGAACGTATAAAGTGACCTTGCATTTTAATACGACTTATCTCTTGCAATTCGTTTCTCTTTTCCTCAATTGTTACATGGTTTAATACGTGTTCGTTCTCCAGCGCAGAAATTTCGTTCAATAAGTTTATTTCTCTTTTATCTGTCTGTCGTTTTTTTGAAGGTCGCATATGATATTATTTTACCCCTAATTTCCATTAAAAACATTTAAAACATAAGCTGATCATTTATTGTGAGTGAAAGTAAGACTATCAATAGGTATGTCATCAATATTAGTTTCACCATCTACATTAGTATCTATACATTTTATCTTAGTATCCCTTATTGTCTGTTTAATAATATGGATGTACTCTGAATCTTTTAGTAGTGAATTGTTAAATTTCCAAAGTCCCCTTCCTTTTTTAAATTTTCCAAATTCAAATTTAACCCAGACAATTTAATGATCTTTAGTCGATTTCATCAACATTGCAAAGTATACTTATCTAGCAAAGTATACTTTGAGGGAGTAATCATTTAGTTTTCCCGAAATGCATTATTTCATATAGAACTACCGAATGCATATATTTGATGATTGAAAGTATGCAGAATTATTATACTGAATTTATTACATTATCACAGCCAAATTGGCTGTGATAATGTAATAAATTCAGTATAATAACAATTAATAAATTTATCCTAAAATTGAAAATGTCTCCCTCAAAGTATACTTTGCTAGATAAGTATACTTTGCAATGTGGATGAAATCGGCTACAGTTCTATATCCAGGCAAAATAGTTGAATCTTGAAGGTCTGTACCAAATCTCTCGGATATCATAAAGACATCTAATCTAACCTGTTTGTTATAATTTTTCTTATGCCATGTGTATACTCTTTTTTCCATATAGTTTCCTCCATGCATCAAATAAATTCAATTCATTCATTAAATTTAGAACTTCATCTCTGGAGTTCGGATTATTAACATTGACATAATTAATAGTGTCTATATTTGGGTCCAGTACTAAGTTGAAATCTCCTGCAAGTATTATGTATTCATTGTTTATTTTTACTATGTCTGATTTTAGTTCTTTATAAAAAAAAACAGGTGAATTATTGTTTGGTCCATATATGGTAATTAAGGTTGTGCGGCGGCCACTTATTGTCACTCATTTGTATCCAATATGATCCGTTATTGTATTATGAAGTGTGTATTCGAATGTATTATTAAATATAATTGCCGCGCCACGTGATTGGCTTGTATATGAGCTAAAAAAGCAGTCATATCCCCACAATGATCTAATATAATTGTGTTCTTTTTCCGTAAAACGAGTGTCTTGTAGGAGATACACGGAGTACTTTTTATCCTTCAAAAAAATGTAATAAATCTCTTCGTTTTTCTTGTTGAGACATACCCTGACAGTTCACAGAAATAAATGTGATGCTTTCCTCCATAACTATAAGGTTATGTTATCAGACTAGCTGGCGCACAAGTATGGTGATATTTAGTGATAGTGAAACATATAGACACCTCATATATATGGTCTGAAACAGTCCTATCAGAGTTGGGGCTGTATGAGGTTTTATTAATCTCAATATTTAGTAATTTCGAAAACAATAATCTGTGACCTATGAAGTAGATTTCCTGACAATTGCCCTATGCAACAAGGCAGGAAATGGATTGACCCAATTTATATGCATATAATTCCAGCACACAAATATTTACACAATTCCCTAACATTTGATTGGTCCGTAGCAAGTCTCTGTCCAAAATTTATATCCCAGTAAACTCCGTAATGTAAACTCTCCGTAAACTTTCCGTAACCGTGAGGCGCAGTTAAAATAATTCTTAAGAAAACGGAAAATAAAAACATTTTCTTGATTAATTTATTTCAAATGCTGGAATTATAAGGAATGAATGGCCTTTTTGTGGAATTTATCGGGGATATAAACTTGGAAAAGTCGCTGGAATACTGGACGAGGCCTTCCGGCCTTCGTCCAGTATTCCCGCGACTTTTCCAAGTTTATACCCCGATAAATTCCACAAAAAGGCCATTCATTCCTATAGTATGTGCAAGTGCATGTGATCATACGCCTGTCGTGTTCCCACATTTTGCCGATTTAGCTTCCGAAAGTAATACGATCATACTCGTAAATGACGTCGAAAGTTGACAACAATTTCAGATAAAGCGCAGACACGACGTCCGCGTGTGTATTGAACATGTCATCAACTTTTGACGCCATTTACACAAGATATCGGAGATCATCGATATCAATTTCGGGAAAAGTTACGGAAAGTAGTTCGGCATGGAGTTTACTGGGATATAAATTTTGGACGGAGACTTGCAACGGACCAATCAAATGTTAGGGAATTGTGTAAATATTTTTGTGCTGGAATTATTACACCGTGTTATTACACGGGGAAACATGAGTGATGATTTTATTACACGACTTTATTGATTTCATAAGAAATGCTGCACAGCCTCGTTTCTATTTAATTAACGAGTTTAATAAATATCATGATATTAACCCTTTCACTGGAATGGAGTTTGATATGTTAATTTTGCAAGCAATCCAATTGTCAGAACATGCTTTGCAGACTAGTCCATTTATAGGAAGCGGGTGTTCACAAATATGAAAATCACTTGCAAAGTGTGCAGATCCTGATGAGACGGCTCGTTACGAGCCGGCTCATCTGGATCTGCACTGTTTGCAAACGCCGATATAGCGGGCTTTGGGTTAAATCAGCACGACTTTTAGATTATATTTATTGCATAATAGCAGCACAATACATTGAAGCTTTATTGGACACGTAATTTGTATTATGTAGTGGTCTCATTTTCACCTTTATTACACTATTGTATTGTGATTGTATTATTACACTGTGTTATTATATTGCGAAAGCCAATTTTATACAATAATCTCATATACCGATTTTTTTTCTTCTAAACATCAGATAAAGTACGGCAGCGCCACACGGGCTTGAAGTTATATACGTACAGACGGACGGTTTGTTATATTGCGAAAGTCAATTTTACACAATAATCTCTCTGAATTTTTTTTAAAATATCAGATGAAGTACGGCAGCGCCATTCGGACTTGAAGTTCTATACGTACAGACGGACGGTCTGTGAGCATCGATGCGTGACCACCGCAGTACGACATGAATACGACAGATGATATGTCAGGGAGTCCTTTCCAGATATCAGAGTATGTCCAGGTCCTCATTATCCTCTTCTACACCATCATCACCGTGATTGCCCTCGGCGGCAATTGCGTCGTGTGTTACCTTGTATACGCGTACAAACGAATGCACACCGTGCCGAACTACTTTATCGTGAACCTAGCGTGTAGTGATATCATAATGGCACTATTTTGTATACCGTTTACCTTCGTGGCGAACTTGATTCTGAACTACTGGCCGTTCGGCGAGACGATGTGTCCGACAGTGCTTTATATCCAAGTTGTAGCGGTATTCCTTAGCGCGTATACCCTCGTCGCCATGAGCATAGATAGATACATCGTCATCGTTCATCCGTTCAAACACCGCATTACCGTGAGACAGACGTCGGTTGTGATTTTCATAATCTGGGTACTGTCCCTGTCTATACCTTTGCCCACGCTGTTTAAAGCCAGAGTGCTGTACCATTCCAACACAAGCGGGACATGTATGGAGGTGTGGGAGAGCAACTCGGAGAAGTACACGTACAGTATGATGCTCATGGTGTTGCACTACTTTGGCCCTCTGATGCTGCTCCTCTTCTCCTACTTGAAGATCGGCTACAACGTCTGGGTGAAGACGATACGGGGCAACGACCGGAATAAACGGAAACTACAACTGGCCGCCGCCAAGAGAAGGGTAAATATATCTCAATCTTATAATTCTGTAATATTCTGCTGCATTCCGCACCGGTATAATACGTCTTACGTCGAAATCGGCACCAGATTCCGGAAGAATTCCCATTCCGCTACATGGAGTAGATACTGCATAAACATATTTTCGTCTAGTATATCCGCCACAATATAGTTGTACCTGTAACTATACGAAATATGCGTTTATGCGATAGCTTCAAATATAGCTGAGTGGCATCTAGTCAGGAAACCGATGCATTTGTCGACGTGAAACATTTACGCCGACGCGGGGTGCAGCACCAGTGTATATAGTCGGCGGCGGCAAAATTAATGGGATTTGTTATTTTGACGTCTCGTTGCTTAGTATATTTTGTTGAATCGTCAATTTCCGACGTCATCCTTAAAATAATTGTACATTACAAGGGTTTCACTTGGGTAAGACTATAGCACATCTTACAGTTCACCCCCTAGTGTAACAGGGTTGGGTGAACAGTAGGGGGTTCTGTATACACTATATGAGACACCATGTGATTTTGTACCGTCAGACATCTGCGTAATTTCATTAATTACGTTTACAAAATTTACAATATTTTTCATAAATAAAGTCAAAAGTTGACAAAACTTTCAGAGTACATGCTTTAATTCCGCATGTTCTCTGGAAATGTTGACAACTTTTGACACCATTTACGGAATATTTGTAAACTTATTTCATGAGAGTACGCAGATGTCCGAAGGTACAAAATCAATTGGCGTGTCTCAGTTATGACTATACACTCTATACGAATGTTTACCACTGAGCCGAATGGCCCATATAGACACATTTACAATACGTTGTGATGAATGGCATGATGAAAATATAATATAAAGTTTGCTATGTACGTGCACACACACATATAGTATACCCGATAACTATCATCCGTTTAAAAAAACTTATATATTACAACGATTACAAACAAGCAGGAGCGCACTTATACCAATATAATTCCAGCACAAAAATATTTACACAATTCCCTAACATTTGATTGGTCCGTAGCAAGTCTCTGTCCAAAGTTTATATCCCAGTAAACTCCCACGCCGAACTACTTTCCGTAACCGTCAGGCGCAGTTAAAATAATTCTTAAGAAAACGGAAAATAAACACATGTTCTTGATGAATTTATTTAAAATGCTGGAATTATAAGGAATGAATGGCCTTTTGTGGAATTTATCGGGGATATAAACTTGGAAAAGTCGCGGGAATACTGGACGAGGCCTTCCGGCCTTCGTCCAGTATTCCCGCGACTTTTCCAAGTTTATACCCCGATAAATTCCACAAAAAGGCCATTCATTCCTATAATGTCACTGGCTCTGATGAAGGCTGATGATTCGTAATTTGGGATGAAATCACAGTACCCGTAGGAAACCGGAGTACCTGGGGGAAACCTACTTGTGCGATTTGGTTACCACCATACCATCTCACATACTACCTCGGTCGGGGATCGAACCAAGACAGCATTAGTGAGCATCGTGCTCGTTACCAAGGTGCTAACTGGATAACCTATCATCCATTTCATTCCCACAGTTGCATCTGGTTTTTACGGAGCCCCACAGGGGACGTGGATTATTTTGTATTAATTCCCTCAATTTAACAATTCGTTCCCTTGATATAACAATTCGTTCCCACGAATTAACAATTCGTTCCCACGAAATGATAATTCGTTCCCTCAATTTAACAATCGTTCCCTCGACATAACAATTCGTTCCCACGAAATGACAATTCGTTCCCTCAATTTAACAATTCGTTCCCTCGATATAACAATTCGTTCCCACGAATTAACAATTCGTTCCCACGAATTGATAATTCGTTCCCTCAATTTAACAATTCGTTCCCTCGATATAACAATTCGTTCCCACGATATAACAATTCGTTCCTACGAATTAACAATTTGTGGGAACGAATTGTTAAATGGCGGGAACGAATTGTTAATTCGTGGGAACGAATTGTTAAATTGAGGGAACGAATTGTTAATTCCGGGGAACGCAATTGTTAAATTGAGGGAACGAATTGTTATTTCGAGGGAACGAATTAATAAAAAAAAAAGTCTACATCCCCTGCGGGGCTCTGTATGTTTTGGCCTGGTTTGTTTTCAGACATTATTCAATAACCACACACATGTACTCGTACAGTGGAACCCCTCTAAACTGAACACCGAGATAATATATGTGATCTCATTTTAAGAGGTTTCTTGGTAACGCATCTCAGATAATAATGCATGTTCATGATTGCAAAATATATAAATATGTCCCAGAATGGTTATATGCCTGATTTACAGTGGAACATCTCTAAACCGGACACCCTGGGACCTCCCAGGTATGTCCGGTTTAGAGAGGTTTCACCGTATATGTATGCTGATGGCGGCATTATGTATGCCAATACAGTGAAGGCTTGGTCACAACGAACCCACGACGCATTTGTTCCACGACACGACAGAACATTTAGGCAAATCGTGGGTCATCGGTGGTCGTCGCAAGACAGTTCTACGAAATTTTGAGCATCGTGGCATCGACTTGCCGACGTGAGGCAAAATTGGACATGCACCTTTTTTGTTCGACGATTTTTTGTGGTATCTATGTCTTGTGGCTGTCGTGAGTCTGTCCTACGACAGTCTTGCGACAGTCTTGCGACTGTCGAGCGATAAATATATTGTCGTGGGTACCAGAAGAATGTTTTTTAGTCAAACAATCTTACGACTGTCGCTCGACTGTCGCACGACTGTCCTACGACTGTCTCACGACTGTCGCAGGACAGTCGTGAGACAGTTGCAAGATTGTCTCACGAATATTATATTTCGTAAGAGGCTCGCACAACATTGCAAGTCTGTCGTGCGTGATACACAAGTCGCAAACGTCGTAATTGTCATGTTGCCACTTAGCCATGCAACCTGGTAATGGTATAGACGAATGCGTTGGCTGATCTGGATCTTAATTCTACATTGCTCAACAATTAAAATAAAAAACAATCCCCATTAAATCAGTCAAGGATGAGTTTCCGTGATCTTCTTCAATTTCGTAATCACTTCCTTAGCAAACAAAACCTCAAACCAATTCGTGATGCATTAGTATGTATGTACATGTATTTAGACAGCGCGCCTATTAAAGGTACATGCCCACTCAGTAGGCACACAATTGTATTTATATCGGAGACATCAGCTGAGACATTTTCTGGCAAAATAAACATTAATTCACCATTACCCCACGTATTGATTGGCTTTAGTATACATTTTGTATCAGATGTAAATTTCCACACTGATATCAGGAGCGATATCCGTGTTTCCTTAAAACGTTAACGGACACTACTATTTATTCTCTGTATTTATTTTTTATGTCCAATGATCATACTTAATAATCTGTCTAAAATATAATATTTCCAGGTGACGCATTTAATTAGTATAAATAATTAAAATATTTCATGCCTTATTTGCATATAAAAATAGCCTGATACCACCGCGAGTCACTATCATAAAAAATAAATATTACTAAATGATTATATATGTATAGCTGGCACTCGTAATTTTTGGAACTATTGGAATAGTGACACAATTATACACTTATTTAATTCATATAAAGAACATTTTGTGCCTACTGAGTGGGTATGTACCTTTAACATCAAGGTCGGTTGGTGTCCGCTTCCTCAAACTTCAATGAATAGTTGCAAATTAAACCGATGTCAGATTGTCAGCACCCAAGTGAAAATAAATGTGTTACTTGCCGAATTTGTCTGGCAAATGTGAGTGACGTGTCTGAAGTTTAATAAGGAAATATTGCAGATATAGTCTTAAACATGTGGCTGTGATTGGAGAAATTGGGCTTGTGAAAGTTTGTACCAATGTTACTCCGGATCAAATGGCACACTCCTGTAGCATGATATCGATCTGTGTTGCTTGTTAGAACCATGATGGGTGTTTCATTGATGAAAAGGCGAACCGTGCAGACCCTGATCAGCCTGCGCGGATGCGCAGGCTGATCTGGGGCTGCACTGGTCGCATAGCCCATAAACCTCATTTATTTCTACAGTCACAGCCACACATGCTAATTTTAATCAAGCATGCGAGATCCGTGTATCTCATAAGCAGCACCAGACTGTATAGATATAGATTTAATTTGAATATGGACTTTAGTATTATACTGACACTCCAAGTCATGCTGTCAATTATTTAAAGGTAATTGCCCATTCAGTAAGCACACACTGTTCTTTATATTAGAGACATCATCTGAGACATTTTCTGGCAAATTAAACATTCATTCACCATTACCCCACGTATTGATTGGCATTATTATACATTTTATATCAGACGTAAATTTCCACACTGATATCAGGGGCGACATTACTACTTATTATCTGTATTTATTTGTTGATGAGCAATGATCATACGTTATAATCTGTCGAAAATATAATTGTTTCAGGTGACGCATTTAATTAGTATAACTAATTAAAATATCATACCTCGTTTGCATATGAAAATAGCCTGACACCACCGCGAGTCACTCACTATCAGTAAAATAATTATTACTAAATGATTATATCTGTATAGCGGGCACTCGTAATTTTTAGTGACACAATTATACAATTATTTAAGTCCTATAAAGAACAGTTTGTGCCTACTGAGTGGGCATGTACCTTTCATATCTCTGTCATTTATTTACTATAGGAATTAATAGACATTTTGTGGAATTTATCGGGGTATAAACTTGGAAAAGTCGCGGGAATACTGGACGAAGGCCGGAAGGCCTCGTCCAGTATTCCAGCGACTTTTCCAAGTTTATATCCCCGATAAATTCCACAAAAAGGCCATTCATTCCTTATATTCCAGCATTTGAAATAAATTCATCAAGAAAATGTGTTTATTTTCCGTTTTCTTAAGAATTATTTTAGCTGCGCCTGACGGTTACGGAAAGTAGTTCGGCATGGGAGTTTACTGGGATATAAATTTTGGACAGAGACTTGCTACGGATCAATCAAATGTTAGGGAATTGTGTAAATATTTTTGTGCTGGAATTATTTACCCGTATCAAATATGCACTCTATATGAATGAATTATACAGTGGTGTATCTCTGCCACTCACGTAACGTAATAATATACGAATTTGATTTGATTCAATGGTGTTTAACGGCCTGTCAACAGTTAAGGTCATTTATGCCGAATCCCATATGATACCTGTTGTGATGGAGAGTATATCCCAAAATCAGAACTTGTAGAACAACATATATTCAGCCCTATACTTAGAATAACCTGACCAGGGGCCCGTTTCACTAAGCTTCTTACGACTAAAATGTTCGTAAGTGCAAACTTATGATAGTCTTTAAATTTCATATTAACAATGTTTTCTTGCAAACAATTATTGGATTTACATTTATTGAGCATAGGCTGCATATGCAGCCTATGCTCAATAAATGTAAATTCATCAATTGAAACTTATAGACTATTCTAAATCTGCACATTTTAGTCGTAAGACGTTTAGTGAAACGGCCCCCTGGTGCCATGTTCTCTTCATACAAGAGTCACTTAGCCCCACTTCCCAAAATACTAGGATTAGTGCTAGTCTTACTACTTTTATAATGGATATAACCGGATTCAACCATCAAGTAACGATAAAGCAAAAACAGTACCTGGGGGATTCCGTTAAGGATGAATCCCATCGTTAAATTTACCTTTCGCATGTGATAATATATTGAAAATGTATCTTATAAGCCGTCCTAGATAACTAGATACCGCGTCAAGGCGGATTTAAATTAGTTTGATCAAGACAAGATCAAGTGTACGAACTTACAGAGCCGTACAGGGGACATGGTTTTTGTTTTTATTAATTCGTTCCCACGAAATAATAATTCGTTCCCTCAATTTAACAATTCGTTCCCACGATATAACAATTCGTTCCCTCGAATTAACTATTCGTTCCCACGAAATGACAATTCGTTCCCTCAATTTAACAATTCATTCGTTCCCACGATATAACAATTTGTTCCAGTGGGAACGAATTGTTATTTCATAGGAACGAATTGTTAAATTGAGGGAACTAATTGTTCTTTTGTGGGAACGAATTAATAAAAAAAAAATCTACGTCCCCTGCGGGGCTCCATACGAACGCGAAACTTCGTATGAAATGTGAAACTACTGTCTGTTTAACGAAACCTGCCCAAATGTTACGACTATATAAACAAAGCAAAAACAATATTTGTTTCGATATTATTAAATTTTATAAAAATTTAAGAATGAGCCTTCTTTTTATTTCTATTATTTTTTACGTATAACACGATTATATACTTTTCTAAATTCCAAACATCGAAGACGATCACGAACTATTCATATTTGTTTATATTTGCTGTTCAATGATACGCTGCAACGATGTAAGGGTTTTGAAAGGGATGTCGTATTTCATTAGGTACATAAAACGAATGGCAATACAGTGGAGATGTTTGTAGTTTCATATGTCAAATTATCACCCACCTTTATTTCATTTTTCATCTTGGAGGTTGTAGTTTATTCATAGCCAAGAACAATAGGCTTTACATCAAAGAAACTAGCTATTTTTTCCTGGAAATAATCAGAATATCTTTAGCAACAACATATGAGACACGCCATGTGATTTTGTACCTTCGGACATCTGCTTAATTTCATTAAATACGTTTACAAATTTTCATAAATAAAGTCAAACGTTCACAAAATGTTTGGAGTACATGCGGCATGTACTCTGAAAATGTTGTCACCTTTTGACGACATTTACGAAACATATTGTAGATTTTGTAAACGTATTTCATTAAATTACGCAGATGTCCGAAGGTACAAAATCACATGGCGTGTCTCAATTATACGACAAGAGGAACTACTTTAAGTGCAGCACCGTTAACTGTGGCTGTGACTGGAGAAATGTGACTTATGGTTATGCATCCGCGCAGTCTGATCAGGATCTACACCGTTCACCATTCAGTCAATGGAACACCCATCTTGATTCTGACCCACAAAACCTATCAGGCTGCAATAGTGTGCTGTTCGATCAGTAGATAAACTGGTCACAAATTCCATATGCCGCATTTCACCAGTCGTAGTCACATTTATCCGCCACCTGATGGAGTCGTACAGCACGCTACGTCTCATGCGGTATGTCTCCCTAGCTGATAATACCAGGGTCTCTAGCGATGTCGATGATGGGTAATTATTTTGACACAGTCACTTCGAATCACAGTACTAGTAACATGACATGACAAGCACACGGCGGTGGACGGGATGTCACAGAACATGCACTGCACTACCAGTGCAGTAGTCACAAACGGAAAACTAACACAATGTGTAATAGATATGGCTGTGACTGGAGAAATGGGGCTTATGCGATTTCTTACCACTGTGGATCCGGATCAGCCTGTGCTCCGCACAGTCTGATCAGGATACGCACTGTTCGACATTCCATCACTGAAATACCCGTCCGGCTTCTAACAAGAAATATAGACCATTATCAGGCTACGGAAGTGTGCTATTTTATCAGGAGCTACACATGTCACACATCCGATAAACCCAATTTCTCAAGTCACAGCCACATATGAAACATATGCACGTGAAATAATCCCCAATTGAACCAACTTGAACAAGACAATTCCAACAGGAGAAAAAGGAGCACATTCTGGTACAGTCAGTACAAGAAGACGTGATAACAAGGGTGCCGCCTTGGAACGGTTAGTTAACAAAATATGGATCACTGCGGCGGATGAACATGGTTAGCGCGGGTCCACCAAAGCATACATGTATTTGCACTGTAGACATTTATTATAGTCGTTGTGTGACTATCATGGGCTAAAACATTTGAGATTGTGTACATAAGATGTGCGATATATCATGAAACATAATTCATGATATTGTCCGTAAATGACGTCAAAAGTAGACGAAATGGTCAGAGAAACATCGTAAAGTTTATGAATATGTTTCATCGCACGTATTCTTAGCTACAAACTGAATGTTGAGTGTTGGAATACAGAATGTACTAGTGTACACGTTAATACCGTGTGCCAAGTTGGATTACATAATTTACTAGTGTACACGCTAATACCGTGTGCCAAGTTGAAATACAGAATTTACTAGTGTACACGCTAATACCGTGTGCCAAGTTGAAATACAGAATTTACTAGTGTACACGCTAATACCGTGTGCCAAGTTGGAATACAGAGTTTACTAGTGTACACGCTAATACCGTGTGCCAAGTTGGAATACAGAATTTACTAGTGTACACGCTAATACCGTGTGCCAAGTTGGAATACAGAGTTTACTAGTGTAGACGCTAATACCGTGTGCCAAGGTCACGCGGACTGATTTCGAATGCAAATTTAGATGACGTGCTAGTTTTGCATTCACCGTCCAGTGGAACACGCAACACGTCCAATGGCGCCTGACACGCATGTCTTTTAAGCTATTGTTCTCATATCAGACGTTTCCGGATTTAAGAAATATTATAATTATTTTAATACTGTTATCAGGATACCATTGCGCCTCATTATGCGTAATGGATCATACTCAAATATGATCATTATCCAGGAGCGGGCACCAATCTATTTGCCATTCAAAGCAATTATTCGTTGATGGACGAAAGTCAGACCCACCAATCGATATGAAAAGGAAACAGACGCATGGCATATTAAGCAACGAAGTCTGTAATAATTTCCCCGAAGGCGTACGATGCGCTTCAATCCGTGCTCATTAGGCCCGGCTCGCTATGTGGGTGACATTTGTCATATTGTCCGTGTTCGACATGCTTAGAATGTCCAGTCTGGCCTGCAATATGTCCATATTGTACGCATATTGAATTATACGCCGGTTTCGACCGATAATATTTGAATGGGGTCAGTGGAAGAAGGGGGCTAAGTCCTACAGGGACTAAGTCCCATTCTTCTACAGACCCCTTCATTCAATGTTGCCTGTCAACGGTTGTAAAGTATGTTTCCCAGTGACATCGCACCGAAATAAATCAAATTGACTGTTTCATTAAAATCGGGGTCCCATATCCTGGGTTGTAATATGGGGAGACATTTGTTCGCCCATTCTTGAGATATTACCATTACCAGACGTATTGCATGTATAATTGTTATCAAACTTGATTTAGCACTCATGGTCAGGGGCAATAACCGTGTTTCCGTAAAAGGTTAACGGAGACAACTATTTAGTATCTCTGTTTATTTTTTGATATGCAATGATCATACTTTAAAATATTTATTCAGGTGACGCATTTAATTGATATAAATAGTTTAAAAATGTCCTGCCTAAGTTGCATATCAATATAGTCCGATACAACAGCGCGTCTCTATCAGTAAATTAAAAGTTACTAAATGATTATCTCTATAGCTGATACTCAAATTGTTTTGTAAAAAAACACTGGTGGAATAGTTACACAATTATACACTTATTTAACTCCTCTAAAGATACAATTGTGCCTAATCGATTGGAATCCAACTATACTATGCCTAATACATTAACATAACATGGTATTTATTACAATTTGCAAATCTACTGACACATAATCCTGATGAGACGGCTGGCTACGTACTTGCACATATTGGATTGACAGCCCGAGATACCATAAGCGCTTCAACTGGAGAATATTTTAACTTATTTACGTTTTATCAACTATACAATATAACTAGTGTTTTGTTTGTTTGTTGGGGTTTAACGGCATATCAACAGCTAAGGTCATTTAAGGCCGGGTCAATGGGTTCAGTACTAAAATATATTACATGTACAAGTACATGTCCAAGTACATGTACAAATTGGGGGAAAATCCCAAAATCAGAACTGAATATGAGTAAAAAAAAATTTATTCAGCCCTGAAATCAGAATAATCCTGACCTGACGACAGGTCCTTGTCACACCAGAATCACTTGGCCCCCTCCCAAAAGCAATGGGATCAGTAATAATCTTATTACTTTTATAATGGGCAATACCCCAATTCAACTCCCGGGTAACACAAAGAGCCAAAGATAAAAACGTACCTGTGGGCCAAACCAGACAAATCGTGATTCCGATAAGGAGGAACCCCACCGTTAATTTACACCATCGCGTTCGCCCGACCACCCACCCACTATACAATATAAATAGTGTACACTAATACAATACTATACAACAATATACACAAATGAGACCAAAAACAGATACATAGTAATGTAGAGCTACAATATACTTTTTCAGACCATGTAAAACAGACAATACAAGCCGTAATTGCATATTATCCCGCCAACACAGTGCGTATATGCCGTGAAACACGGTGCCGTGAAGAATTTTTGATATCCTGTCATAATCACTGCGTATGAATATGTGCGAGGTTTCATTTTAAAGCTATTTGTAGGTGTTGACGGGATAAATAGAATAGTAGGTTAGTGCCGTGAATGGGAAAAATATCTGGCGCGGCACGGAAACGGGATGTGCTCGGCAGAGCCTCGCCCATCCCGTTTCCTAAGCCTTGTCAGATGTTTTCCCCATTCACGGCACTAACCTACTATTATCTATGTATTCAACGGACATAGAGGTGCACACTAGACAATAAACGGAAACATAAGGTAAATGCAATGACTACGTTATATAACACAGATGCCTATAAAAAACGAGCATTCATACGTTCCAGGAGCTTAAAATGAAAGCATTAAATAACGATATGTCGCTGTGACTGACGAAATGGGACTTAATATGGGGTTTGCGCATCATGCTCCTAACAATATATATGAAAAGTCATGCTGAGCATGATGTTATTAGCCGATCAAATCAGGGTTCAATATATGTCCGCATTTTAGTAGTTACTGAGTCTCGGGGGGGGGGGGGGAGATATGAATGAGCGAGTGAGTATTGGTGTTTAACGGCCTATCAACAGCTAAGGTCATTTAAGGCCGGGCCAACGGGTTGTACTATCCCGCATTAAACGGGTCCACGATGAGGAAAATTCCCAAAATCAGAACTCAATATTTCCATGCCACACCAGTCACTTTAGTAGCTCGGCCCCAAAGTAATATGTTTTGCCATAAGCTTATTACTTCTTAATTGAGCATAACAGGTTAACGTTGTCACTTGTTTATCCCTTGTTTATCGATTTAAATGGTTTAAATCGACTCGAAGCTTACGTTCAACGGCCGGACAAACTCGATTGAACTGCACGCCTTCCAATGATTTAAATACGCAGCGCATTTAAATAGTCAATTACGTTTTTTTAATGTGCGCACTGGTCATTTAAAAAAGGTCACATCCGTGATTTTTTGCGCGATGTCTGGCGCAAGACAATCAATAATTTGATAATATATAATAATTTTATAATTGATAATAATTAAGGGGGATTGCCGCAATCGCGCGTGCTGGATGCATCCCTGCCATCCCTGCATGATACGTAAACAAATCAAAGTTCGGTATGAAGGGCAATTCTTCGTTTTGATTGGTGGAAAATTTTGTGAATATTAACTAGCGTCAAATGACGCGCATACGCGATCCAATGGGATAAACCCGAGATGCTGGGGTTGCTAGTCGGACGAGATTTTGAGCAGAGGTCGATTATAAATTAGCCGAATAAACACATTTTACGCGATTATACGTGGCTGAAACTTGTTCTGTTTAATAAATAAAAGCTTTAAATTAGCCCAATAATCGGCGTATGTTGGCGTATATGGCCATTAGAGCCAACTATGGACTTCAACAACAACAACTTCCGGGTTCAATCTCTTCCGGCGTTCAGCTCATTACGTATTCAAAATTGTGTTATTTGGCTATATTTAAAGTTTTAAACGGAGATAATTGCCAAAAAATGCAAACTTTATCGGTTGATGCAATTTGGAAGTGATACAGCAAAATTCGCGTTCGTAGATTACCGAATAGCGGACAAAAGGGTTGCTACAAACTTTTTCAGAATTCGATGGATGACCAATATATTAGCCGATCTATAAATAGATCGGCTAATAATAAATCATTATCAGTTTATATGAGTGTGCAATATGATCAGGGCTGGTCACATAAGTCCCAATAATGCAGTCACAATTACATGTACCGTTAAGCAAATATGAAGACAGTGATACCGCACTGGAACGGTAAGTGGGAAACACTGACCATTAGTAGGTTAATATCAGCAATGAAGGCGCCATACATCTTCCTGGCTGCTACATGTATGTTCCTCGTCGACAACTAAGTATTACAAAGTAAGACACGAAGATTACACGCATGTTTAATAAATAATGATGTCTATTCTGATCTGAGTCTTCAATTCTCGAAAATGTCATAAATCTATATATTATAATGTACGTGAGGAAAGGTAGATTGTGTTCAACTTGTTTGTTGTTTGGAGCATGCATAATTGTGTATTACTAACTATGTTTATCAAGTCTATTTTTATTTAATCACGTATTAACATTTGTTTATTTATCATCATCTATTGGATCTTATGCAGTTAGGACTCGACTTCAAACAGTTAACTACTGCACGCACGTATATGACTGTGCAACCAGTAATCAAGTATAAGTTATATCACGGTTCGTCCGCATGTACGAGGAGATAATCCGCGAGCTTTAGCGTACATGCGAACGAAACTGTGTTATCACAGCTGTATGTCCATACATTGTCCATGCGCTGTGTAAATGCAGAAACAAAACTCGAAAATGTATCAAAGATGTGATAACACCAGTTTAATGTATGATGTGAATACTATTTAAGCACCAACTACATACTAATGATGTTGTGTGATATTGTAAAGTATTAGTCTGTATCTTATTATGTAGCGCTCTGATGTATTAAATGGTTGATATACTTGCAACTATGCTGATTTATATTACATGTAGCAGCATATCACTTGCTTATGGAAGCGTCCTGTAGCCTATTTCATCGACATTGTAAAGTATTCTTTACTAGCAAAGTATACTTTGAGGGAGTAATCATTTATTTTTCTTGAAATGCATTATTTCATATAGAACTAACAAATGCATATATTTCATGATTAAAAGTATGCAGAATTATTATACTGAATTTATTACATTATCACAGCCAAATTGACTGTGATAATGTAATAAATTCAGTATAATAAAAATTAATAAATTTATCATAAAATTGAAAATTTCTCCCTCAAAGTATACTTTGCTACTAAAGTATACTTTGCAATGTTGATGGAATAGGCCCCTGGTGCCAATGCTAAACTATATTTATCTATATCATAATTAGGACTTAGTATCTCCTAATTAGGAGATATTAAATCCTAATTAGGAGACAGTAACTCCTAATTAAGAGATAGTATCTCATAATTAGGAGTTATTATCTCCTAATTGGGACTTACTCTCTCCTAATTAGGACTTAGTATCTCATAACTACGACTTAGTATCTCCGTATTAGGAGTTAGTATCTCCTAATTAGGAGATAAAACATTTTTAGCATTGACACAGATAGTAAGTCATAATTAGGAGATACTAACTCCGGAGATAGTATCTCCTAATTGGACTTACTATCTCCTAAGTAGGAGATAGTATCTCCTAATTAGGACTTAGTATCTCCTAATTAGGAGATACAACCATTTTAGCAGTGGCACCAGGACGAGTCCATGCTTGCTAGACTCTAGCACATACATATTGGAACAATGCCACACATGAATGAAACTATATTACATTTGTCATACGTAATTGAGGCAACCTATTATTTAAGTAGTTAGAACAGCGCCTACAAATAAATGACATATAACTCACCGATACCGCAAATCAATTTGAGATAAACCCGTTTTCGCGTGTCAAATCAATTATTTCATTGCCATCTAAATCTGTCTCTCTAATCTGCTGTGACATCTGTAAACACGATGTAACACTGCATTGTGAGTGAATGTTCTACTCGCCTTATTTGTATATTCCTATAGGCAGTGTATCACCAATTTAATTATTGTCTGGCATTTTCTTTATAGAGATGCTGTGCAAATTGGTATGCAATATCAGCTGCGATATTCCTACCAGTACCTGTAACTGATAATAACCAACATGCTACTTTAACATTGGACAGGTTTTGCTGTGCTCAGGGTCGGAGTCAGGTTATGCTATTGATAGCACATATTTCGAATGCATTCACATGCCGCTTGCTAATCAAGTCCATTCGGCAAAATTAACGCAGCACTAACATTATTTTACCATGTAATTGACGTATGAGCAATAGCAATAATAGCATGGCTACTATGCAAGCTGATACTAGAACCACGAATATGCGTGTTTCTTGTATCTGATTGCAGAAGGTAAACCAGTTGTATTTGCCACTGATTGATATAACCACAAACAATGCAACACGATACAGAACAAACATGTTCGTGGTTTTATAATGGAATGTCAATAAACCGGACAACTTGAGAGGTTCCGAGGGGCCCGTTTCACTAAACTTCGTACGACTAAAATGTTCGTAAGTGCAAATTTATGATCGTCTGGAAACTTCAATTGATGGATTGACATTTATTGAGCATAGGCTGCATTACAAAAATGGAGTTTTATTGCTGTTAAGCTACACCACGACCTGCGCTAATCTTGTCAATATTTGTCTTTTTTGTTATTGCACCATGCTTGAATATTGTTGGAAAGCATGCAGTTTGATTGGTTGCGCCCGAGCTGTGCTACAGCTCAGGCGCAGCCAATCAAATCGCTTAATTGCGAGTTGACACTGCCAATAGATGTTCATAAACGTTTCCATCATAACAAGATTAACGCAGGCGGTGGTGTAAAAGAGGTTTTAAGTCAGTATCAGCCTGTTCGATATTCGACCTTGGAATTCGTTTACCATACGGAGTCAATCACGGACAACGTCTCAAAGACCAGCTTTCGGGGCATCCACGACGGTATATATGACACATGAGTCATGTGAGTTTGCACGTATATATAATATATATAGTAAGAAAATGTGCGCTTTTTCATGAAAATAAATTACAGAAACTGTGATATTTCCTGAAACTTATGTCGAAAGTTGATGAAATTTCCTCAGCAGTTGACGAAATGTTCGGAGTAAATGCGGAATTCGAGAATTCCGCATTTGCTCCGAACATTTCGTCAACTTTCGACGTAATTTACAGAAAAGATTGTAATATTTGTAAATATTTTCACCATCTTCTTGGGTACAAATCACTCACATGGTTTGGGTCATACAGTTTGACGTATTATCAATGTAAACATAATAACGTGGACGCCAATACTGCAGGCTTCCCGAATGCTAGAATCATTGACGCCTCTAAAGTTGCTCAATTGTAATTTATTCGCGACAGCAAACGTATTGGTAGATCTAATGATGTTAAAGGGGCATATCAGGATTTTTGAAAAAAATAGTACATGTATAAAAATTAAAAACGTGTTTTCATCATGGCCCTGTGTAAAGTGGTTTAATTGAAGATGTATGACGATAATAGGACCCCTGGGTTGTTTCTGTTTTCATCCATATAGGTACATAAATATAGGATTTACTATCTTGTTGCGTTCAACAAGATAGACAATCTGATACTATGTAGCGATATCGGTGAACATTGAAACAACCCAGCAGTCCTAGTATCGTAATATATCTTCAATTAAACCATTTTACACGGGGCCATGATTTTTGATTTTTTTTTAAAGTATTTTTTTTCAAGTAAATCCTGATATTCCCCTTTAAATGTGTGAAATACTCACAGGGTCGACTGTCTGTGCCATTGTCGAAGTACGGTATCCAGCGAACGAGTATGTTCGTTTAGCTTTCAGTAAAACGTATTTCATCAAACTAGATTATTAACACATATGTGGCCGTTACTGGAGAAATGGAGCTAATTGGTTTTGCGACCAGTGTAGATCCAGATCAGGCTGTGCATCCGCACAGTCTGATCAGGATCTACACGGTTCGCCATTCCATCAATGAAACACCTGGCATGCTTCTGACAAGGAATTTAGATCATTATCGGGCTACGGGAGTGTGCTATTTGATCAGGAGCTAGTCTGGTCACAAATCACACAAGCACAATTTCTCCAAGTCACAGTCACATATTATTGGGTTAATTGTATTGTAATTTTAGATTTACTGTGTATATCAGAAAATGATAGGTCGAAAATATGTTTAATGGCGACACACTATTTCTAATGCTCCAATTTACAATTTTGCTTATCGAGCCTAGAACTTTGTGGAAATCGTGAAAGGTGCAATATGGTTGCACATGTCGTACCGGACGAATGACAAGACGAATCACACAAGTACTTTTCTGCCAAAAAAATAGTTCTAGCACTATTTCAAAATATTAGAAATTTTTGCAGGAATATGTATATAAAACGATGCAACAGTTGCTGTTTGCATTATATTTCAATATTAAAAGCAATAAATCCATCATCAGAATTATAATTGCTACATTTAATATCATTCGATTTTGAATTGTAAAGTTTCTCCCTGGCCCCTGGGTCGATAGCTTAGCAACAAGATGTCAAAGGCCTGCAGAACTATCAGAAAGAATGTTTTAAATGTGAGACAATTCGTGATATTCTACCATTTAATATGCAAAATTACCCACGATGCATACATTCTGTGTGCGTGAACGATACGATACGTGACTGCCAGGGTCCGGTTGCTTAAAACCTCTGTTAGCTTAACAGACTGTTAAATCCTTAGCAATGCTAAGGATTTAACAGTCTGTTAAGCTAACAGAAGCTTTGAGCAACCGGGAACAGGATGTTTGAAATGTGGTTAACGGTGAAATATTAAAAATAATGTTCGTCGGACATTTCGGAACATGCAACTTTCGGACCAGGGTTCCAGGACGTTTCAGAAGCAAGCTACTTGGGGCATTTTATGTGACGTTTCCAACGTGTTGGCCGGTCATTAGGTACCAGATTAAATTGACGGGCCTCGAACTTAGTATTGGCGTAGGAATATATTAATCGCACATGGGTAAAGTGCCCGAGGCTATATATTGTAAAATTTGCGGACGTCACCAACAATGATATACCTGTAATGTATGAACATCAGCCAATCAGATTGCGTGATATTTGTAGAGTGCATTAGAAGTGATATTAACGTGCATGTATAAAATTTATCACCCAATTACATGTATATACCGGGTATGGGAAGGTGTTCGAGCCAATTCCCACCCTTAAATATAAGCCAAATATAATAGAATAGAATACATGTATATAGAAATAGAGATGGCTGGATTAGCTCAGTAGATAGAGCGTCGGACGACTGCGGAGCCCGGGTTCGATTCCCACCTCGACATATTTCCAGACGATCCTAAATTTGCACTTACGAACATTTTAGTCGTAAGAAGTTTAGTGAAACCTATGTAACTATTGGATACCATATAAAGTAGGCAAGCGACCTCATCCAATAAAATAAACACACACTAAGTAGGCAACATATAACATGATAGCAGCGAATGCGTCACATAACATACACGGCACCGTCAAGAGATCCGTGATAATCACATAACACGACAATCAGAACAAAAATAGGTTACAAGGCGGTTTCATTGTACGTGTTCATGTGTTACACTTCATATGCCGCCAAATGAATCAATAAAGGCATGCTTTGACAGCACTTTAGAATCATTTCCATTGGAAATGATTCTAAAGTGCTGTCAAACCATGTTTTTGATAAAAATAAAATGATTACAGCATTGTAAGAGGTAAGGATTTATGCCTTTTGATTTCATTTTTAACATTAAAGGTATATGCCCTCTCAGTAGGCACAGAATGTTCTTTATAGGAATGAAATTAAATAAGTGTATAATTGTATCACTATTCCACCAGTTCTAAAAATTACGAGTGCCCGCTATACAGATATATATCGGCATTATTATACAATTTATATCAGACGTAAATTTCGACACTGATAGCAGGGGCGATAACCGTGTTACCTTAAAATGTTAACGGACAATGTCATTATAAGTTATTCTCTGTATTTATATTTTGATGTGCAATGATCATACTTTTTTAATCTGTCGAAAATATGACTTTTTTCAGGTGACCCATTTACTATAAATACTTAAAAAATAGCATGCCTCGTTTCCATATGAAAATAGCCACCGCGAGTCATTATCAGTAAAATAAATATTACTAAATGATTATATATGTATAGCGGGCACTTGTAATTTTTAGAACTGGTGGAATAATACACTTATTTAATTCCTATAAAGAACAGTTTGTGCCTACTGAGTGGGCATGCACCTTTAAACTCCAAGAGTGTATCTTATTTATGTTCAATCTATTTTACAAAGCTTATATACAGCCTCATTTCGACTAGTGTTGTATTATATTGTCTAATTCATCAAATCAAAATCGAGCAAAAATTATAAAAATGCAAAGGCGTGCATGCAAAATTATTCTTGGTACCGAGTATTCCCATTTAATTACAGCAATGACAAGACTAAATATTTTAAGTTTTGATGAAACTATATTTTTGCAGAAAGCTAAACTAATGTACAAAACCCTCAATGGATTAGTTTCCGCATATTTAAGTGAAATGTTTATTATTATCAACACGCCTGGAGAACACTAACATAACACTAAGATCTGTGACAAACGAGGCCTAAAACAGAATTATTTAAAGATAGTCTGTCTTACTCTGTTGCAATTATATGGAACAGTATTCCATTAAACATTCGAAATGCGAGCAGCATAAATGTATTCACAGCTCAATGTTCATCGTGGATGAAATGTCAGTAGATGTCTTTAAATGGACCCACCACCACTATCAGTATCATAAAAATGCAGTGCATAAATTACATGTAAAACAGCCATAATTACCCTATTTGTTGTGACTTCGGTTCTTTTGGGAAATCTCAATGAAATATGGAGATTCCCGGAAAAGAATGATATTCCAATGTTTATGGAGTTATGCTGAGTTACCGAAATAATAGACTAATTGTATTGTGAGATCCTTCGTTTAGAGAGTTCCCGGTTTATAGCTGTTTCGACAGACGAGTTTCCCGGTATTTAGGGATATTACGATTTGATATGGCAAAAACGGTCTTATTGTCTTTACGAATTGATGTAGACCCTTCGCATACGCACATTCTGATCTGGGTCATTATTGTTCGTTATCCAGTAACTAACATTTAATCACTAAATTTAAATGTCTACAATGATACGCACAGTCTAATCTGGGTCATTAATGCTCGTTATCCAGTAACTAGCATTTAATCACTAATGTCTACAACGAACGGACTGTGTCGGGATATTAGTATTTGATCATGAGTTTCGGGTCGGTCAGCATCTGCAACCTACTCGTGTCTGAGACAATAAGCGCGGTTTTGTCATAAATTATCATGTAAAAAATGCGTATTGCAAGCAACCCAACGTTTGCCAGCTACGTGTAGCTGGTGGCAGTTGGGTTTCATCACTTGTTTTATACATGCCATAACCTGTTCACTGTAAATGTGTAAATATGTTTTTGTGTTTGAGAGGGCCCTAGGGAAGATTGGTGCCCGCCAACTGGGTTACCCTCTTTAAATAAAGAATTTACTTACTTACTTACTTACACTGATGTAGCAGAGACAATCAGAGGCAAGACATATATAGTTATGCCATTGAAATAAATGTCGTCTAATTGCAGCATACTTACTCCCGTTTAATATATTATAAAATGTGGCTGTGACTGGAGAAATGAGGTTTATGTGTTTTACGATCAGTGTTTATCCAGATCAGCTTGTGCATCCGCAGAGTCTGATCAGGATATGCACTGCTCGCCATTTCATCAATGAAACACCCGTCATGCTTCTAACAAGATAGATCATTTTCAGGCTACAGGAGTGGGCTATTTGATCTGGAGCTACACTGGTCACAAATTCCATAAGCCTCAGTTCTCCAGACACAGCCATAAATATAAATATATAAACCAATGACATATACCCTTACCAACAAGCTATAACATCCAATTCCTAGTAGGGGGTGGGCCACTACCATTGGTTATTCATATATCACCTAACCATTTACCATACAATTAACTTTTCCCTGCTACTTTCAATTTCAGTCTGGATGTTATGAGACCTATTTTCTCATATCTGTTACCCATCCTGCCATCGATATTCAATATTAAAATATAAGCTTAATTAGTTTTAAGAAATAATTCAATCTCCTGTGACCACCCTACTGTTGATCCAAAACGTCAACGGTTGGAATTGTAATTATTTCACATGATAAACATGTTCAAAACGTAAACAATAAGCCACCAAATTATGCCTGAAAATGATGTAAAAGTATATTAACATGCTTGTGAAGTTGATTAGTAGATGAGCCACGCCATATGATTTAGTACCTTCGGACATCTGCGTAATTTCATTAAATACTCTTACAACATTTACAATATTTTTCATAAATAAAGTCAAAAATGGACACAATTTTCAGAGTACATGCATGTACTCTGAATATTTTGTCAACTTTTGACGTCAGTTACCTAAAATATTGTAAATTATGTAAACGTATTTCATGAAATTAAGCAGATTCCCAAAGGTACTAAATCACATGGCGTGTCTCATATGTACATCAGTTGACCAGGTTTTACAAGCAAACGCTATCTATGACATAACGCATCTGGACTATTTCATTACCGCACTACTTTTGATACCGTACTACAATGCGCATGAATGTCTCTTGATTTAGTGTGGTTAAACATAGTCAGTCAACAGACAATCCTTCTTGTAAAAATACAGCTGTCAACGATGCCATTGTAAACTTCTTCATACCACCAATAGCTCATACGGAGTCCCGCAGGCGACATGTTTTTTTTTTTATTAATTCGTTCCCACGAAATAACAATTCTTTCCCTCAATTTAACAATTCGTTCCCTCGAATTAACAATTCGTTGCCACGATATAACAATTCGTTCCCTCAATTTCGTTCCCACGAAATGACAATTCGTTCCCTCAATTTAACAATTAGTTCCCTCGAATTAACAATTCGTTCCCACGATATAACAATTCGTTCCCACGAATTAACAATTCGTTCCCGTGGGAACGAATTGATATTTCGTGGGAATGAATTATTAAATTTAGGGAACGAATTGTTAATTCGTGGGGACGAATTGTTAAATTGAGGGAACGAATTGTTATTTCATGGGAACGAATAAATAATAAAAATAATTCTACGTCCCCTGCGGGGCTCCGTAAGCTGATATTGAGATGAATTATCTGTCATCGTTTTCAATACATAAACGTCATTTATTTAGGCCAAATCCACAATGTGACGCTTCCAAATGAATATCCAGACACTAAATAAATGCAAGTTGACGTATTTGTTACACTAATTCTATTGTTTCTGCTGCTGCGAGGAGAAAAAACATCTTTGTGTAAATACTTTTATTCAGCATTTGTTGCTATGACTGGAGAAATGGAGCTTAATGGTTATGCGACCAGTGTAGCTCCTGTGCATCAGCGTAGTCTCATCAGGTCCTTCAATGTTCGCAATTCAGTCAATGAAACACCTGTAATGCTTCTAACTTATAGTTATCCTACTGTTCTTACTGTTCTAATCAAGCCCTTCTGATGACGCTTTTTTACATTTGATAGCAATTTCTGGCAGTTTCTTGATTCCTTGTAGCACGCTGGGTCGAATTTGCTTTGGTGGTTATACCAGTATTTGTTGCTTTGGTGGTTATAAAATGCGTTTAAATACGAATGACATCTCGTCAGGAAACCGGTGCATTTTTCGACGTGAAATATATTACGCCGTCGCGGAGTGCAACACCAGTTAGAACATTGAAGGCATATATTATCGCCATATGATATTCATACATTGTCTTTTATTTATTATTACTTTATCGCTTATTTTTACAATGATCAAATCACACAATTATTTGACAGCTGTTATTTATACATTTATATTTTCATTTTTATTTCATTTGACACGTTATGCCATCTACCTTGCTTGACCATACATGATATTCTTCTGTGTAGATGTGTCGTTAAGCATTATTTCATTAAAGTATATACATGTAACATCTCGCGATGTCTTGTAGCATACTTAGTCTGAGACAACATTTCACCATTCGAGTCGTAATGCTCTGCTAATATGCATCGTTCTGTCTTAATCTACTGTCAATTGTCTTTGACAGGTTCTCTTTGTGTTTGACAAAGTCACGTTTATCAACGAACTGTCGTCGATCTCACTCTATTCTTATACATTGAACCATGTTCTGACGATAACGTTGGACGGTGGTAAATTATTATTTTATAGCCAGTTCATGTACAGTGTTGAATAGTGTTCACACTTCTGATAATGATTTAATGATTATGTGTGGCTGTGACTGGCAGCATGGGGCTGATGTTAGCAAGATAAGTTTACTGTGCGATTTCGGTGAAATCGGCTAAAGATCATCGGTGGTCGTTGACATTTTGTCTTTTATTCCTATTAACTGAGTGCAAACAGTCAGATCCCGATGGTGATTAGACGGTTCATATGTGTGGATATGTTCTAAGATTTTATAAAATCACACTTTTCTAATTAATGGAATAGTCTTAAAATTGAAACGGAACATGCCATTACAGTCACGTATGGATGAAATGGTTATTTTTGCCCCATTAAGAGGCGCGTGTATTTATGTCTGTGACATACTAGCACAGTTCTTGGTTTTAAGGCCGGTTTCCATGGCGCATAATTTTGCTGCGTTGATTTTGCTGCGCTGATTTTTGCTCGGCTCGCCTGTTATTAACGCGCAGCAAAAGTAGCGCGTTAATAGCAGGAGTAGTAGTAAGGGAGTCAAAATGATACCACCAAAGGTGGAAGCGTTATTGACCCTGGTTACAGCTCCCAACAGTATCGAAAAACGTGTTTTTGGCCAAATATGAAAAGTAGTCCCCAACAAAAAACAAATGTTGGCGTTGGGTGCCGCAATACAGGGCAACAAAACCACCAGCGCAGGTGGTATTATTCTGACTCCGATATTTCGAAAAAGAGAAAAAAAGGGGAAAAACTGGTACTTTTTGTGGGTGCTGGTACACACTTTTGTTTGTTGGATTTTTTTGGGGAAAGTTGTATCCACATTTGGGACGAAACATCCACAATCGTACTACCACCTCCCAATTCGTATACACATTTGGGACGAAACATCCACAATCGTACTACCACCTCCCAATTGTGGATACGAATTGCACACACACATCCCTTTTTGGGAAAGTTGTATCCACATTTGGGAGCGAAAACATCACAATCGTACTAAACCACCCCCCCAATTGTGGTACGAATTGCCACACACATCCCTTTTTGGGAAAGTAGAAGAAAAATTTGTCTCCCAAGAGGCAAACAGAAATGGCAGACGACACCCATCCACATTTTGGACGAAAACATCCACAATCGTACTACCACCCCAAATACAAGCCAACAATTTCTGGAATACCAAACCTGTTTTCCACATGGGATGCGCCCCGATTCCAGAATCGATCCACACACGGGATCCCGAAGCAAGAAGGAGCCAACAACCACAAAAACATAGACCACACAAAAGAGGGACCAAATACAAGCCAACAATTTCTGGAATACCAAACCTGTTTTCCACATGGGATGCGCCCCGATTCCAGAATCGATCCACACCCGATTTTCCAAAATGGATCTGCCATCCAAAAACAATTTCTGTTTTCCACATCCACAATCGAACGCCCAATTGAAGATATGTTTCCCATTGGAATAGACAGACACAATGCCATACAAGGAATGCGAAACATGCGGCAAGGGTTTCGACAAACCCGCAAATCTTCGAAGACACATGGGTCGCAAGAACCCGTGCAGGCCTCCCACGAGAGAGTGTCCCGGATGTGGAGGGAAGTTTGCCACCTACAAGACTCTCTGGCAACATCGCTCGAACAGGTGTCCCGAGGGGCCAGAAGATTGTTTTTCCAAAACAAACACGGAGGGTAGCAAGAAGAAGGCTGCGACCAGGAAGAGGATCCTGGTACTGGAGAGGAGGGTGGTAGAGTTGGAGGAGGAGGTGGCTAGACTGCGGGATGGAAAACCTCGCGAGGGAGCGAACATCGACAGCGACGACGACGAGAAAACAGGTTTGGTATTCCAGAAATTGTTGGCTTGTATTTGGGGTGGTAGTACGATTGTGGATGTTTTCGTCCAAAATGTGGATGGGTGTCGTCTGCCATTTTCTGTTTTGCCTCTTGGGAGACAAATTTTTCTTCTACTTTCCCTAGGGATGCCCCAAAAAGATGTGTGTGCAATTCGTATCCACAATTGGGTGGTGGTAGTACGATTGTGGATGTTTCGTCCCAAATGTGGATACAACTTTCCCAAAAAGGGATGTGTGTGTGCAATTCGTATCCACAATTGGGAGGTGGTAGTACGATTGTGGATGTTTCGTCCCAAATGTGTATACGAATTGGGAGGTGGTAGTACGATTGTGGATGTTTCGTCCCAAATGTGGATACAACTTTCCCAAATAAAATCCAACAAACAAAAGTGTGTACCAGCACCCACAAAAAGTACCAGTTTTTCCCCTTTTTTTCTCTTTTTCGAAATATCGGAGTCAGAATAATACCACCTGCGCTGGTGGTTTTGTTGCCCTGTATTGCGGCACCCAACGCCAACATTTGTTTTTTGTTGGGGACTACTTTTCATATTTGGCCAAAAACACGTTTTTCGATACTGTTGGGAGCTGTAACCAGGGTCAATAACGCTTCCACCTTTGGTGGTATCATTTTGACTCCCTTACTACTACTGCAGGCGAGCAGACAAACAATTTCCATGATGCCGATTGTCTGAGCAGAGTATAGTGTACACATGTATATTGTGTAGTGCCCAACCAAAATGGCTGTTTCAAACAGGCAACTGCAGTTGAGACTGTTACTTGCACATTTGGAACAGTGTGATCTTGAAGACATCTTGTTTGGATTAGTTATCAAGAAGAAATTAATACTTGGTAAAAGAAAACATAGATTTTGGGTGCCTGACATAATCAAAAAAAGAATTTTTCGTATACTTCAATACCAAACTTCTTTCTTCAATGTCTCAAAAGCTATATATAACCATCATGTAATATAAAGAATACCCCAACGTGAATGATGTCGGGAATCAAGTGAATTTTCACGCATTGTACGTGCAGATAAGCGGAGAAAAATCGCCTCTACTGGCGATATTTGTCCGCGCGATTTTTAATCAGCGCAGAAATCTGCTCCGATGAAACGCCAGTATGCTATTTATTCTGAGGCGATTTTCACAAAAGCGGCGCCTGTTCGGCGCAGACAAAACTGTGGCAGTTTCGGCGCCGAAACCGTCTCAATAATAAGCTTCATGGAAAGTGCAGTGTACATTGTCTGGTGCTCGTGTTCAGCGAATACATGCATCGTAGATATCTCGACTAGTCAGAATAAAAAGCATTTCCAGCCCGATTGCATTGCGTCTGTCCTGGTACACTGAATCTTAATCCAACCGAGTACATCATTTAACCCACTTCACCCATGCCCATATGGGTATACACATTTCTAAATATTTTTTTCTTCAAATTTCTCATTTCTCATCAAAATTATATGTTGTTACCACTCAGTTGAACCGTCTCGACGCTTTGGGTGAAAAATAAGAAAAACAATAATCTTAAACTCGGCCAATTGTAGAGGAGGCGTGCGCCGGACACGCCCCCGTCTGGATCCGAGCCTGAGAATGGTGATTTATCCGAGTGAAAATCGCAAACGGGAATGGCTTAACAACACGGATAATCATCCCTTCAATCACTTAGTTTCAACACGTCATTGGCCTCATATAATTTCTGTAACAACTCTGCAGTGTGTATGTAGAGAATACCAGCCTTGTGCCCTTTGATATCAAGTTTATCAAGCAAGGCTATGCTAGGAAACACGTAGGAATTCCGAGACCCGCCGAGAAGTTCCTACCGTTTCCTGGGCCAGACTGATACCTTGATATCAACATAAACCAGGCTGGTATTCTAGTTATCAGGTAGCTGTTTATGCTAGCTGATGATCCAATATAAAATCGTTTTCATTTTAAAAAACGCGGAACGGTTTTGGTTGCGTCACTACACTGACTTCATTCGGAAACGTCATGTGACGCTGTTAGATCAATGAAACATCAGTTGTCAAGTCGTTGTAACCCATTAGGCAACACTCGTTACCAGATACAAATATGTAGTGTGTATAATATAACTGCTAGACACCTTTCACTTGCGCAATAAATTCATCTCTCCTGGCTGAAGACTGCGACACTCGTATGATGGTTCGCGTGACATCATGGACAAAGGGCATCAACCCCCCCCCCCCCCCCCCACCCCCCCCCCCCCCCCCCAACCCAACCAACCAATGTACTCTGTGACCTGTACTCAAGTGGCATTCCGACTGTGAACTAATGTCAATACCTCTAAAGAACGCATTGTTGGATCTATATTGCCGTCGGATCTAATCTTGCCGAAATCGCATTGACTACCATATTGACGTTTGGATCTAAACTGGTGCTGAAGCCTATTTTCACCATATTTCCGTTGGATCTAAACTTGTCGAAATTGCACTGAAACCCATAGTGCCGTTTGTATCTAAACCTTGGATCTAATCTTGCTGAAATCGCACTGGTTCCCATATTAACGTTTGGATCTAAACTGGTGCGGAGTATCATTTGTTCCCATATCGCCGTTTGGATCTAAACTGGGCGGAATATCATTGGTTCCCGTATTGCCGTTGGATCTAAACTGGGCGCAATATCATTGGTTCCAATTTTTCCGCTGGATCTAAACTGGTGCGGAATATCATTGGTTCCCATATTGCCATTGGATCTAAACTGGGCGAAATATAATTGGTGCCCATATTGCCGTTGGATCTAAACTGGTCAGAACATCATTGGTTCCCATATTGCCGTTGGATATATACTGGGCAGAATATCATTGGTTCCCATATTGCCGTTGTATCTAAACTGTACGGAATATGACTGGTGCTCATAGTGCCGTTGAATCTAACCTGGTGCGGAGTATCATTGGTTCCCATATTGCCGTTTGGATATAAACTGGACGGAATATCGCTGGTTCCCGTATTGCCGTTTGGATCTATAAACGGCGGAATATCATTGGTTCCCGTATTGCCGTTTTTGATCTAAACTGGGCGGAATATCATTTGTTCCCATAGTGCCGTTTGGATCAAAACTGGGCGGAATATCATTGGTTCCCATATTGCCGTTGGGTCTAAACTGGGCAGAATATCATTGGTTCCCATATTGCCGTTAGATCTAAACTGCGCGGGATATGACTGGTTCTCATAGTGCCGTTGAATCTAACCTGGTGCGGAGCATCATTGGTTCCCATATTGCCGTTTGGATATAAACTGGGCGGAATATCATTGGTTCCCATATTGCCATTGGATCTAAACTGTGCGGAACTGATGATATCAATGGTTCCAATATTGCCGTTGGATCTAAATTGGTGCGGAGTATCATTGGTTCCAATATTGCTGTTTTGGATCTAAACTGGTGCGGAATATCATTGGTTTCCATACTGCCATTGGATCTAAAACTGTGCGGAACTGATGATATCATTGATTCCAATATTGTCGTTGGATCTAAACTGGTGCGGATTATCATTGGTTCCCGTATTGCCGTTTAGATCTAGACTGATGCGAAATATCATTGGTTCCCGTATTTCCGTTGGATATAAACTGGTGCGGAGTATCATTGGTTCCCGTATTGACGTTTGGATCTAAACTGGTGCGGAGTATCATTGGTTCCCGTATTGACGCTTGTATCTAAACTGGTGGGGAATATCATTGGTTCCCGTATTGACGTTTGGATCTACACTGGTGCGGAGTATCATTGGTTCCCGTATTGACGTTTATATCTAAACTGGTGGGGAATATCATTGGTTCCCGTATTGACGTTTCGATTTACACTGGTGCGGAATATCATTGGTTCCCGTATTGCCGTTGGATCTAAACTGGTGCGGAATAGCATTGGTTCGGAATAACATTGATTCCCGTATTGACGTTTGGATCTAAACTGGGCGGAATATCATTGGTTCCAATTTTGCCGTTGGATCTAAAATGAGCGGAATATCATTCGTTCCCATATTGCCGTTTGGATCTAAACTGGTGCGGAATATCATTGGTTCCCATTTTTCCGCTGGATATATACTGGGCGGAATCACATTAGTTCCCATATTGCCATGGGGAAACACGTGGCACTCTCGCCAGTGAAATCATGACTGGGAGATTTAAATCTGGAACACGCATTAGCCTCCTACGATATATGGATCCCCGGTTGACGAAATTGACCTAACGGCGCATACGAACAGCGTAGTCCCCGATCCGCGCAGTCTGATCGGGGCCTGCACTGTTCGACATTCAGTCACAGACATAACCTTTCTACCGTCGGCAAAACTAGTAGATCACAGAACATGTGTGACGTGTGTATACTGACCAGGATCTAAAATGCAATTACTGTTACACACGTTCTTCCAGCGACCCGTATAAGCCCCGATAGACACGTGGATATTAGCAGTGCTCACCGGCAAATCCGCATCATATACATGCACATACTTTATATGACCCGCTATAGGGAATAGGCCATGTTGACATTCCAACGGTGTGGTTCGTAATAGACTTTCATCCTTACATGGTAGCAGTATGACATATATAGAATTCCAGGCTAGTGTCTTTTGATATCAAGTTTATCAGGCAAGGCTAGGAAACGCGTAGGAATTCCGAGGCTTGCCAAGGAATTCCTACCGTTTCCGAGCCGAGCCTGATAAACTTGATATCAAAATACACAGCTATTATATTTATCAGGTAACGTTTTTGGCTACACAATGAGCAATTATGGCGTTGTTTCCGCTGATATGAACGCGGACTTATTTCCGTGACGTCATTCCACTGACGTAATTCGGTAACGTCATGTGACGCCGTTCGACCAATTTGTTGAAACCCGTATATGCACATCAGGGAAATTCCTGATACAGCAATATGTTATCAGTCAGTACGTATTCGGCCAATACAAAGCTCGTTACCTGATCAAGATACGAGCATTCGATATAGACATCAATACTGCTTCCATAACACATTCGCAAATTCAAAGCATTTTTGTCATGGCGGGCTATACATTATAATCATTCAGATGTGGATGAATATTCGAAAATCGAAGAAAATCATCTATTAACCCTTTCAACACCACAGACCTCTATAGAGACAATGTTTGCAAACAGTGCAGATCCAGATGAGCCGGCTCGTAACGAGCCGTCTCATCAGGATCTCCACTGTTTGTTAATAATTTTAAACGTCGTACAGATTACCCTTTTAGAAGAATGGGATAATTTAGTTTAAACAATATTTATTCGACAGTATATGGTACAATACAAGGTATACAATGACAGGGATATGAAAACAAGCGTGACGCTTATATGGGATAATTTGAATGAACAAAATTAATGAAATAGCGTGAAACATTGGCATGGAACATCCTATTAAGTTACTTGGTGTTGAAAGGGTTAACGAACGCTGTTGTACTACATGTAGTTCATTATTCAATACGCATGGGTATAGCTACACGTTTTCCGCTACACCACGATAAACAGTAACAATGTGTCTGCAGGCGTTGACGTTCATACAATATGACACAAAACTATTACGGTACCATTAACTTACCTTTAGAATAAAGTGTGTATTAGCAAAATTCTTAGGTCACTCTCCACGAAGTAGAAAGTAACCAAAGAACGCTTCAAACGCACATTTGGAAAGACTACTTCGTCATAACGCTTATGTACATGTAACGCAGTGTAATGAAATGTAATTAGAGTTGTCTATTCAGAACTAGCATCGTTAGTGTGTATCTGTAGTTGCGGATCCAGAATTTCGCGAAGGGCGTGGGAGGGGGAGGGGGGGGGGGGCAATCGAAATTTTAATGACTAATTTTCAGTACATAAAGCTCATGTGATAAGGCATATTGTGGTGATATCTTCTGAATGGGCTCTCTATAATATCTGGACCTTGATCTGGTAAAATCACCCTTATTTGACAGTGCTTGCTATTTTTATCACATAATCAGATAGTTTCTCAATTGCCAAAAACAAATCTGGAATCCTAAAATGGAGCCCCACCCCGCCTCCCTAAATCCGCCACTGATCTGTGAACAATAATGATCAACCATTTCAACCATACATAACTCCTATAATATACGGATCATCGGATCATCTGAATACACTGTACGTGTAGCAAATATATACGTACAAGGTGCATGATCACGTGGTTATAACAACAACAACGTCGACCACTCCAAAGTAAGTATTATTTGATATTTTCCTTAATATGCAACGAATTTTGATGAAATATGGCGCAACAAACGCGTCTTCATGAGATGCATTTGGTGGTCCAGGGAGTTTGGCACAGACTTATGTCGTTTTTGCAAAGAATCAATATCGATTCTTCGCAAAAACGACAGCAGTTTGGGCGAAAATACATAGACCACCAAATGCAGCTTAACAAGACGCGTTTGATGCGCCATATTTCATCACAATCCGTTACGTAATAAGGACAATATAAAATAATACGTACTTTCAATCGGATGGATTCTGGCAGTTTCAGTACTTGTTGATGTTGTTAGTACCACGTGATCATACACCTTGACGTACAGTGTATTCAGATGATCCGTCTTGTAACGAGCCGTCTCACCCGGAAGTGCAGTTTTTGCTAGTCATTTTCAGATATGTTAGAAAATACCATTTATCTTATTAACTGAATAATCCAGAAATGGGTAAGATACTGTCAATGTCAGATATTTCTGGGTGAAAGCACAGGTTGCAGTAACGGACCAAGGACCAAGGTCTACAAATACATTACATATATCTAAAAGAAAATAAGCTACACATGTTTCTTTACTCCCTCCAATAGCTGACACATTATAGTAACTGTTATAGGAGGGAGTAAAGAATTTCTTTTTCACTTATTGATGCTTTTAGTAAGGTGTTACAGGAGGGAGTAAACAAAATGTTTATTTTGCTTATTTATATTTACTGTATTTACCTTGGTCCGTTACTTCAACATGTGGGTTAATGAATATCATATTAAACCACAACACACGTATGTATCCTCTGTTCTGTGCTTCAGATGATCCGGATGATGATCACGATCGTGGTCTTCTACGCGCTCTGTTGGCTTCCGCTGCACACGATCACCCTGGTGGGCGACCACAACCCGGATATCTACAACAACCGCCACGTGCCCGTCATGTGGCTCTGCTTTCATTGGCTGGCCATGAGCAACAGTTGCTACAATCCGCTCATTTATCTCTGGATGAGTCCCAAGTTCAGGGCCGGTCTTCGCATGGCAATTAACAGCTGCACGCATCGGAAGCAGAGGGCGTGCACATCGGAAGATGATATTTATCAGAAAATGCACATGTTGTTTCCAAGGTTACGGTTCGATGAGGCGCCGGACGGTCGTATGACCCCGAAGCGGCATGAAAGACGGAATCACAATCATGGACCGTATACAAACATGCTTCAACAACGGTATATGATGCCGGGCAGTATCCATAGTGACACGTGATAATTTATACAGGCCACTTCATGCACCGCTTCAAAACCGCCATTGAGATTTTGTACCTTAGAATATTTTTTATGACATATATGTCAAGGTGCATGATCACGTGGTTACAACAACAACAACGTCGTCCACTCCAAAGTAAGTATTATTTGATAGTTTCCTTAATATTGGCACAGACTTATGTCGTTTTTGCGAAGAATCGATTTCCGTGTCAGAGACACGGAAATCGATTCTTCGCAAAAACGACAGAAGTTTGCGTGCAGCTGTTAATTGCCATACGAAAATACAGAGACCACCAAATGCAGCTTAACAAGACGCGTTTGATGCGCCATATTTCATCAAAATCCGTTACGTAATAAGGACACTATAAAAGAATACGTACTTTGAATCGGTACTTGTTGTTGTTGTTAGTACCACGTGATCATACACCTTGTATTTACAGACATTGTGATACGTTCCGTAATTGACGTCGAAACTTGGGGAAATGTTCATAGCAAATGCGGAACAACTATATTTCCCAAAATAAATTTTGTCAACTTTCGACGTTAGTTGCGAAATATATGATGCATTATAAATGCATGTATGTTAGGTACACAATCTCATGGCTTATCTCCAATGAGTTCTGACAATTACACATATTAAAGGTACATGCCCACTCAGTAGGCACAAACTGTTCTTTATAGGAATTAAATAAGTGTATATTTGTGTCACTATTCCACTAGTTCTAAAACTGACGAGTGCCCGATTTACAGATATAATAATTTAGTAATATTTATATTACTGATAGTGACGCGCGGTGGTATCAAACGGAGTGCTGTGACTGTAGCACGGCTCCCCTTACGTTGTTTCCATATCGACACTAGTGGAAAACACTATAATGGCTCCTTTACACAACATACCATGCGACATTAGTATTTTTTACAAGCGATTTATGCACGAAAATATACAATTTGGACCTGATTTATATAAAGTAAATTAAAAGGGAAATAACTAGCTACGATCCCGAGCGTGGCTACGGACGGTACGGGAGTTGATTGTAAGAGTTACTGTTCGCAACTAGGACTCGGTTTACACCGGCACACAGCACAAATGTGCCTGTAACCATGGTAACTGGAGAACTGTGTCTTATTGGATTTGTGACCGGTGTAGCTCCTGATAAAATAGCGCACCCCTGTAGCCTGATAAGGATCTGTATTGCATGATGGTTGCTTCATTGATGGAATGACGGACAGCCTAGATCCTGCATGATCAGTAGCCGATTTCATCAAAATTGCAAAGTATACTTATCTAGCAAAGTATACTTTGAGGGAGTAATCATTTATTTTTCCAAAAATGCATTATTTCATATAGAACTACCCGTTGCATATATTTGATGATTAAAAGTATGCAGAATTATTATACTGAATTTATTACATTATCACAGCCAAAATGGCTGTGATAATGTAATAAATTCAGTATAATAAAAAATAATAAATTTATCCTAAAATTGAAAATTTCTCCCTCAAAGTATACTTTGCTAGAAAAGTATACTTTGCAATGTTGGTTAAATAGGCTACAGACTAGGCTTCATTGATGGAATGACGGAAAGCCTAGATCCTGCATGATCAGACTGCGCGGATGTATGTGTATGCCCCATTTCTCCAGTAGCCGATCTCACCAACATTATAGGAATGAATGGCCTTTTTGTGGAATTTATCGGGGTATAAACTTGGAAAAGTCGCGGGCTTCGTCCAGTATTTCCGCGACTTTTCCAAGTTTATATCCCCGATAAATTCCACAAAAAGGCCATTCATTCCTTATAATTCCAGCATTTGAAATAAATTCATCAAGAAAATGTGTTTATTTTCCGTTTTCTTAAGACTTATTTTAACTGCGCCTCACGGTTACGGAAAGTAGTTCGGCGTGGGAGTTTACTGGGATATACATTTTGGACAGAGACTTGCTACGGGCCAATCAAATGTTAAGGAATTGTGTAAATATTTTTGTGCTGGAATTATTGCAAAGTATACTTATCTAGCAAAGTATACTTTGAGGGAGTAATCATTTATTTTTCCTGAAATGCATTATTTCATATAGAACTAACGACTGCATATATTCGATGATTAAAAGTATGCAGACTTATTATACTGAATTTATTACATTATCACAGCCAAAATGGCTGTGATAACGTAATAAATTCAGTATAATAAAAATTAATAAATTCACGGTCCTAAAATTGAAAATGGTGAACATTGTTGAATGTTGGTGAAATAGGCTACTGGCATAGCCACATTTAACTACTTTCTTTAGTACACTAAATTTACACTAAATTTACACTAAATTTCGTCCTATCCGGAGTCCAATGCTAAATATCGTATTGGAGTTTTCTTGTTGTTTTCTTTTGTTGTTTTTTTATGTTTGTCTTTGTGTGTGTGTTTTCTTGCAATGAAATCAACATGTGAAGGAATTTCATCAAACGAAAAGTTTTGTGTAGGTTATCATTTGTAGTATCGAGAGAAATGCACTTCAAATCGATATTTGCGGATTTATTATGATTAATTGTTCAGACTGAAGCGTCATTGCTCAACGTATGTACAGCGCAGATACAATGTGTGTACTAGTATATTGCGCCTTTGATCAACTAAGCAATCTGCTCGACAATCATATATGAAACAGGTAATGGGATTTGTGCCAAAGACGACGTGCGATTTGTCACCAACAATATTTTACAGAAACCGTGATATTTTCCGAAAATTACGTCGAAATTAACTAACTTTTCACAACGAGTGCGGAATTTGCTCTAAACATTTGACGTCACTACGGGTTTAGTAAACTTTGTAAATATTTTTCATGAGATATCATCGCACATCTTATTGAGTACAACATCGCATGGTTTGTCTCATACGACTTGTTAATATATAGCCCCAATTATCATGGATTCGTGCCTTCTCATTGATTCATGCCCCGAGTAAACAAGTGAATAAGCATATTCTAAGAATAGTGTTAATTGAAAATTATTTTAAAAGGTATTTTAAGTTGTTTCCCACGGTTTTCTAAGTTACAGTTACATACAATTGTGATTTACAACCTATTTTGTGATTGTTCCTTGATCTGAAGAGGATCTGTTCGCAAATTATGCATACAATGTGATATATGTTGATTTCTTGGTGAATCTGGACTCCACTATATTTAAATTTGATGCATCTAGGCAGCAACATTTCTTTATTGCATAAGTGATCAAGGAATGTCACTCAAATGAACAAAACCTGATGAGAAGTTTCAAGATCAATTAGATGACTTGGGTGGGTTATTTCTTGGGACGCTAAAACATGCATAAACTGATGAGATGGCTTCTTACAAGTATCATCTGGATCTACACTGTATCCACGTGTTTGCTTTATTATGATGGGTTAAGGTGCTTGCTGACACGGGCATTCAGCGTGTTTCGGCTTTCATCGGTATAATTATATATATGTGAACAAGGCTTCTAACCTTGGTCGGACACGACCTCGTATCATAACACATTTTATTAACGCTAGTGTGAATATTTTGGCGGAAAGTGCACATGTTCATTTGAGTATTATTGTTATCTTGCTAAAATAACATAGCTAGAACATATTTATGCAAATTATATCGAATTACAGTTGCTTTTCCTAGGTCGGACGCAACCTCGTATCATAGCAAATTAAATAATGTGTTAAGGCTCTAACGCCAATATTGAGTGGCAAGTTCATATGATCATTTGAGAAGTATCGATATCCTGCATAAATACATAGAATGCATAGACAGATACAATTGTAAACATGTTATTGTGTTATGATACGAGGCCGTATCCGACCAATGTTAGAAGCATTGTTCATAAATTATGTATATAGTTATACCGATAAAAGCCGAAACACGCCGAATGTCTGTGCTTGCAGATCGATTTACTATAATGGGAATACATGTGGCTATCACTGGAGAAATAGGGTTTGTGCCCAGTATAGATCATGATCGAAGATCACACTCCTGTAGCCTGGTAACGATCTGTATTGCTTGTTAGAAGCATGACAGGTGTTTCATTGATGGAATGGCGAACAGTGCAGATCCTGATCAGACTGTGTGGATGCACAGGCTGATCTGGATCTACACTGGTCAAAGCCAAAAAGCCACATTTCGACAGTCAGAGCCATATATTACATCAAATAATAGATGAAAGAAATATCGACCAACGTGATTTACTACCGACATGGTGAGTAGTTTATGTGACATATTCGTCATTACGACATGCATTCAATAATATCGGCATTCAGTATTTACTACATCAAGTATTCTACATGGTTTATCGACGGTTGTAGTTCGAGCCAATTCCCACCCTTAAATATAAGCCGAATGAATGGCTCGAACACCTTCCATACCCGGGATATAGCCCTGTAAAGAAGCAGGCCGATGGTCGTCGGCTTGGTTTATATTTTCAGAATTTTGATAAATGTTGCATTTATTCAGGCTCCAAAAGTGTGCGCCAAATATAGAATCTATGCAGGTATTGTAACCTATAATACCTGAATCAACTCAATAATCGTTTTATTTTATATAATTTGAGCATAATATACTGACTGTTCCACATATTGCTGCCGACAAACTTTTGGCTATTAAAGACATTAAATCTAAAAAATGTTTAATTATAATTACTTTTTCATAAATAACAAAAAATTTACCCTCCACAATTTTTTTTATTTGATGAAATTCCGTCAAATATTGATTTTATTGTGAACAAACTATTTTCCTATGGGAATTTAACATGGGGGGTAAAAATATATTTTTTTAATAATTTTTTATTTGTGGACCGATTTTCAAAATCTAACTTGTTTTCTTAGTTACATCATTTCCAAGCTATCTAGCCAGGTTTCGGAGTCTATTTCCATTTTTTTTTGACTCCTCATCCAGCGCTTCCTCTTCTTTTCCCCCCATGTTAAATTCCGAAAGTCGTTTTTTCGTTATACTGAAAATCAACTGAATATTTGATGGAATATTTTTTTAATAATTTTTTATTTGTGGACCGATTTTCAAAATCTAACTTTTGTTTTCTTAGTTACATCATTTCCAAGCTATCTAGCCAGGTTTCGGAGTCTATTTCCATTTTTTTTTTTACTCCTCATCCAGCGCTTCCTCTTCTTTTCCCCCCATGTTAAATTCCGAAAGTCGTTTTTTCGCTATACTGAAAATCAATATTTGATGGAATATTTTTTTAATAATTTTTTATTTGTGGACCGATTTTCAATTTTCAAAATCTAACTTTTGTTTTCTTAGTTACATCATTTCCAAGCTATCTAGCCAGGTTTCGGAGTCTATTTCCTTTTTTTTTTATTTTTGGCTCCTCATCCAGCGCTTCCTCCTCTTTCCCCCGTATGTTAAATTCCGAAAGTCGTTTTTTCGCTATAAAATCAATATTTGATGGAATTTCATCAAATCAAAAACTTTATGGGAGGGTGACTTTTTTGTTATTGGTGAAAAAGTACTTACATTTAAATAGTGTTTAGATTTAATATGTTTAATAGCTAACAGTTCGTCGGCAGAAAAACGTGGAACAGACAGTAGTAACTTCTATGTTAAAATATAATTAAGTGACCCGTCAACTTGAAAGGAAAAGCCTCTGGCGAAAATATCATATTTTGAGATGTTTTCCCATTTTCTGTCAATCTTATTTGCATCAGGACAAAATGTCAAGTCAATAAATTGTTTAGTTGTGACAATATAAAACCTATCTGTAGTACACCATCGTACGACTGACATGCAGTGAACGTCAGTTTTACACGTAATTTAGACCATAATCCCCGATTCTCCGAGCACATAATTATGATGAACATAACTGGGACCTGGGGGCCGTTGCACTAAACTTCGTACGAAAAAAATCGTAAGTGCAAAAATTATGAGTGTAAATTTCACATCAACAATATTTTCATGTAAACAAGTATTGTATTTACATTTATTGAGCATAGGCTGCAGCCTATGCTCAATAAATGTAAATACATCAATTGAAATTTCCAGACGATCCTAAATTTGCACTTACGAACATTTTAGTTGTACGTAGTTTAGTGAAACGGGCCACTGGACCACTTATAGCCAATAACTACATGCAGGTGCATGAGCTGATAAAGTTTTGAATACAGAAAACTTGTGATATCTACGGAAGCCCATTAGGGCCACTTCACTTTTTTTTGTTATCTTTTCTTGAATTTTCGAGATCTTTTCTTGAATGTTCATGATGTTTTCTTGAATTTTCAAGTTATTTTCTTGAATTTTCAAGATCTTTTCTTGAAAATTCAAGAAAAGAACTTGGAAATTCAATATTTCAAAATGTTTTCTTGAATTTTCAAGTTCTTTTCATGAATTTTCAAGTTCTTTTCATGAATTTTCAAGTTCTTTTCTTGAAAAATTCAAAAAAACATCTTGAAAATTCAAGAAAACATCTTGAATAAATGGAAATTAAAACAAGAGGGCCATGATGGCCCTAATTCGCTCACCTGACTCCATGAACACCAGAGGAGAATGTGACATTGAGTTCATGTGTTTTAAAAAAATTGTGCTATTATTAGATGGCGGTCATCTTGGATTAAGCGATGACTCATTTTACCAAATCTGAAAACGCTTCACCCAAGGATCTTAACTTACTATGAAGTTTGGCCAGCATCGGCCATGTGGTTCCTGAGAAAAAGACGTTAAAAATCTTGAATAAATGGACATTTTGGAGGCCATTATGGATGACATAATCATCCGATTCCGACAAATATTGCACCAGAGCATTCGCCTCATCGATACCTTCAAGTTGATATATGGCATGAGCATATTTGGTCAAAAATAAAATTTGACCCCACGGGCCACGCCCATTTTTGACCCCGGGGTCACCATTTTAACACCTTTGAAAGAGCATTCTACGTAGATCATTCCTACAAAGTTTCGTCGAAATCCGGCTGGCAGTTCAAGAGAAGAAGATTTTTTAAGAATTTGTGCTATTTTTAGATGGCGGCCATCTTGGATTAACGACGACCTCCATTTTAACAAATCTTAAAAGGCTTCACCCATGGACCATAACTGTGAAGTTTTGCCACCATGGGCCAAGCGGTTCGTGTGAAAAAGAATTTTGAAATCTCTAATAAAAGAACGACCTTTTGACCTTTCGGTGGCCATCTTGGATGACATGACCTTCCAATTTCGACAAAAAATGCACCAGAGCGATCGCCTCTTTGATACCTTCGATTTGAAGCAGACATGACCATATTCGGGCAAAAATAAAATTTTACCCCAATTTGACCCCAATTTGACCCCACGGGCCACGCCCATTTTTGACCCCAGGGTCACCATTTTAACAACTTTGAAAGAGCATTGTACATCGATCATTCCTACCAAGTTTCGTCGAAATCCGGCTGGCGGTTCATGAGAAAAAGATTTTATAAGAATGTATGCTATTTGTAGACGGCGGCCATCTTGGATTAGCGATGACCTCCATTTTAGCAAATCTGAAAAGGCTTCACCCATGGACCATAACTTTTAAGTGTGGCTACCATGGGCCAAGCGGTTCATGTGAAGAAGAATTTTGAAATATATAATAAAAGAATTACCTTTTGACCTTTCGGCGGCCATCTTGGATGACATAACCATCCGATTTCGACAAATAATGCACCAGAGTGATTGCCTCGTTGATACCTTCGAGTTGATATATGACATGACCATATTTGGTCAAAAATAAAATTTGATCCCAATTTGACCCCACGGGCCACGCCCATTTTTGACTCCGGGGTCACCATTTTAACAACTTTGAAAGAGCATTGTACATCCATCATTCCTACCAAGTTTTGTCGAAATCCGGTTGGCAGTTCTTGAAGAGAAGATTTTTGAAGAATTTGTGCTATTTTTAGACGGCGACCATCTTGGATTACGTGATGACGTCATTTTAACAATTTTGTAATCCCCCTACCTATGGACCATGACCATGAAGTTTGGTGACAATAGGCCCAATGGTTATCGAGGAGAAGACGCTTGAAAATGTTCACGGACGACGGACGCCGGACACCGGACGCCGGACGCCGGACTACGGACGCCGGACGGACGACAGACGACGGACGACGGACACATTGCGGTAACAATAGCTCACATGAGCTTCGCTCAGGTGAGCTAAAAAAGTGAAGTAGCCCTAATGGGCTTCCGTAGATATCCCTGTATTTGGAGCTTAATTACAGCAATAATGGCAATCTCAACATCAAAGAGCACATATTACTGAAATCAGAAAAGAATGGATGTTTACAAAATGCGGAAACTCAGATATCCGTAATTTTCACCAAACTAGTCCCTTTTTCTTCGACGCGTCACATATTATTTCTTTGTCATTTAGTTCAAATCAATACGTCAACGAAAATTTCAGATTTGATAAAATATACATGAACACCGTTTATATACATGTCTTGTATGCTCCACGTTTTTTCTGCCGACACACTGTTGACTGTTAATAAACACATTAAGTCGAAAACATATGTAAATGTAAGTACTGTAATGACATAATTAAGTCAATAACAAACAAGTTACCCTCCCAACATTTATTTGTTTGATGATAGTCCACTAACTATTGATTTTATTGTGAATGGGAATTTAACAGGAGGCAAAAATAAGGCGGAATGTGAGGAGGATGGTCGAAAACAAACAAACAATGGACAATGCCTCCGAAACCTGGCTACATAGCTGGGAAATGATGTGATTAGGAAACAAAAGTTAGATTAAGAAAATCGGTGCCCCAATTCCAAAATTATTTTTAAAAATCTAATTTTAGCCCCTATTTTAAATTCCCATAGGAAAATTGTTTGTTCGCAATAAAATCAACATTTTATGGTATTTCATCAAATAAGACATTTTAGAGGCTGACATTTTTGTTTTTGACTAAAAAGTACTTAAATGTATTTATATAAATATAGTAATTTCCAATAACCTCCGAAGGGAAGCACATTTAATACACATTGTTTTAAAGTAACTCTTTTTATTAAATATTCGACCACATGGTCTTTATCAAAATAGTGTGAAACTGTATTGAACGTCATGACGTCCAGCTCATAATATCCGGTTTACTGCTACACTATGGAGGTCACATAGGACTGCCAATACAGTTTCACTCTATTTTGATGAAGACCATGTGGTCGAAAATTTAATAAAAAGAGTGACTTTAAAACGATGTGTATTTATATATTTTTTTATACTAAATGCGTTTAACAGCCAAAAGTACGTCGGCAGCAAAACAGACAGCATAGATACGTGCTATATATCGACACACACTTAAATTATTCATGAATTCTACGTGTTGACAATTTATTTACGTTAGGCACATGGTGATCGTGACATGTCGAAGTATACGAATTGTGTTTTACGTGACATGTAGATGGACATGAACAGCGTTCTTCGTGATAATGTTTTCTATTGTTCTATGCGACGACAATTGTGACTTCTTGAATTGGTATACTATACTACTGAGACGCATGCGCGGTATCGTTGTTACAATTGAAGGCGTCAGTGGGAAAAGGGAGCTAACTCCCCGAGGGAGTTAGCCCCCTTATTCCACTGACCCCGTCACTTGCTGTTAAACCAAAGTGTGTCTATATTAATGATACTGTGTCGAATTGCTTGTTGACGATTTCCCACGAATGACGTCAGCGTTATCTTTAGTAATTTCCGCCAATTCGCTGTTCGTCTATTCCCGACAACCAAGGTTTATCGAGTAAATGGGACAACATGCGATAACATCTATATGTGCCGTCGGTGGGCTAACTGATCGGGATCAAACTATTCGTTCCTAATCCATTGGTCGCATTTATTGATACCAGTCTCACCACGTCTCATTTAACCCGAAGTTTCTGGCTGCCCTGTGTCACAGCCGGAATATTCGGGTTATATCCGATTATTTGGTTTAATTGCTGCAGTTAATATATGTTCCATTTAAAATCTAGCGATGTGTGCTGCAATAGATGCATGCTCCCAATATCGGATTGAACTGAGTGTGCACATATATATAATGATTACTTTAATATATTTCATTTGGCCAAACTACGTAACCCCGCAGGGGTTCCCACGAAATAACAATTCGTTCCTTCAATTTAACAATTCGTTCCCTCGAATTAACAATTCGTTTCCTCGAATTAACAATTCGTTCCCACGATATGACAATTCATTCCCTCGAATTAACAATTCGTTCCCTAGAATTAATAATTCGTTCCCACGAAATGACAATTCGTCCCCTCAATTTAACAATTCGTTCCCTCGAATTAACAATTCGTTCCCACGATATAACAATTCGTTCCCGTGGGAACACATTGTTATTTCGTGGGAACAAATTGCTATTTCGTGGAAACGAATTGTTAATTCGTGGGAACAAATTGCTAAATTGCGGGAACGAATTGGCACGAATTGTTATTTCGTGGGAACGAATTAATAAAACAAAGAATTCTACGTCCCTGTGGGGCTCCGTACCAAACAGTAGAAATAAGAGATTAATTCGGACGAAAATGTTCATATTGCAGTTCTTTTATTGGTTTAGAATCAAGGACAATGGAATGGTGCTTAACGGCCCATCAACACAAAGAGTATCATTTAGGGCCAATCAATTTAGATGAAGAAGAAAATAATAGTATGTTAGATGTGGTAGGTAATCAAATGTAGTGAAGAGAATGAATCGGAAAATAAAATGAATTTCTTTTTCCACGATATTTTCACAAAATCAAGGGCGAGTAAAATTATCTGGGAATCTGTATTAAAGAACTCCCTCGGGGACAGCTGCAACAGCAGCTATCCGGTCCCTGTCCTTTGAGCCATCAGTGAAAAGCGGAGTGTATGTATTGTATCTGTCGTTCACTTCAAGAAAAAGTGATTTAACAATGGATGGGTTAGTTGTTGCTTTCGTGAGCTGGCTAAGATCGAAGATCACCTTGGGTTGCTCCAACTGCCACGGTGGAGTATCTGGGACAGTGTATTTGGCAATGCGATCCAGATCTAAGCCAGCATCGTGTATTAAAGGATCCATTATCTTGCCGAATGATGGCTTGAAGCTTGGTTTCTTATCGAATACATAATTTGCAGTTCGATGAAAGACAGTGTCATAAGCTGGATTAGACGGATTGAAACTTAGTTTAGTGGCGTATTGCAAATATAATTTGGTGCGTCTGTCGTGGAGAGAATGCTCATTTGCCTCGGCATATAAGCTCTGTGCGAATCTAGGACAAACAAGAAAATGAAGTATAACTATTGCATATTTCAGATATGCGTCGAATACATGTACATACCAATAATAACACATAAGTATAAAATAATCAAATTGTACATTTGTATCGTTGTTTCTTCTGAACCGACATGCAGCGACGAGTAAACTGAAAAATACACGTGTTTCAAAAATACCTACCGTTCCGAAAGCTAACTGCTGGATTATTAATGGCTATGCGTTTTTAAAAATGATTCGAATGTCTTAATTGGAATCTTCGTTCTAAACATGGTAGAGTAGAATTATGTCGTTGCACCAATAGCATGTTTCTAACAGGGTGCTTTATGTATTACCGAGGTATCTCACATGTTCAGCTCAGTTTGTGATTACACAACTAACTGATTCATTGGAATGTAAAAACAATCAAAGCATATTGAATAACTGAGATACTAACCCCTTTTAACACTACTACTAACAATGTAGATCCAGATGATCCGACTCGTAAAAATACGTCTTATCAAAATCTGCATTTTTTTGTAGATGGTTCGTATTTTGTGGCAACAATCACCATTTTCGTGATTAATGGAAACAAGTGAATGTGTTTAACGTCCCACCAACAGATGGAAATACTATAAAAGTATTTTTGATGCCCAAGGCGAGGTTTGAGGGTTACAATGCTTATTACATAAACTGTAGTGCAGTAACATACACGTAATGTAGTGTATTAAACATAAAAATGCATTAGTGTAAGCAGGGCTCTAGATAAGTTTTGTATCTGAAGAGTATTATACGCCATATTTCAAATTCAATGCGTATTTTACTTTTACAAATGTATTATTGATTTTTTGCCTTAGTAAATTATGAATAAATGATAAAACAATAATAATAATTCACTTATTTTCACTGCGTTTGCTTTTTGCAGCTCAACTAAGTAAATGTTCAATTTTATTACCATATTTTCACTACTCAATTTTAAAATCAATGCGCATTTTCACATTGCTGCGAGTATTTTGTACTCCCACTTTTGATGACCAATGCGTATTCTGCTAAAAATGCCAATATGCACCTTATCTGGAGCTCTAAGGACATAAAACATAAGTACGTTGGTTCTCAGGCGAGGAGTTTGCGGAATGTGAAGAGGGAAGGGTGGATTTTTTAAATATATATTTCTTTGAGATGTTCGTCTCTGATTCTTTTTTTTTTAAATCGGTGACGAACATCTCAAACAAAAATAATATGTTCTAGAAAGTTACTATAACCTCTTTGGACGTGAAAAATCACAATAATTTCGTCAGACATGATTGGATTTAACATATGTTTGCATGGTAGTGTTTGTATTGATCATGTTGCGAATTTATACATGAAGTATAATTTTATTTTTCCATGACGACAAAATGCTCGACGCGCAGGGATTATTCAGACGCGGCGGTATCTGAGAATATCTGAGAACCAAAGTACTTTTTTAATGGCCTAATAAATGTGTAAACGGGACAACTACGGTCAGTAGTACAGCTTCGGTATATGATGGTGTACGTATGCAATAAAATCCAACACGTGTGCTAATTTAATATGACATTTATTAATTCGTCCGCTGATTTCATAATAAATTTGGCATAACCTCACTTCAAATACGCTTGCTAAGTTACCGAGATTCTAATGTTATGACCTCAAGTGATTCAAATATGCTTGCTAAGTTACCGAGATTCTAATGTTATGAACTCAAGTGATTCAAATATGCTTGATAAGTAACCGAGATTCTAACGTTATGAACTCAAGTGATTCAAATACGCTTGACAAGTAACCGAGATCCTAATGTTATGAACTCAAGTGACTCAAATACGCTTGCTAAGTAACCGAGATTCTAATGTTATGAACTCAAGTGATTCAAATACGCTTGCTAAGTAACCGAGATTCTAATGTTATGAACTCAAGTGATTCAAATACGCTTGCTAAGTAGCCTAACCGAGATTCTAATGTTACGAACTCAATACACTCGTTTCATAAAGAACGTGACCATATTACACTCAGTTAGACTACTCTATGTAAAGCTCCTTTAAATAACATGTCTTATTTCCTCGCTCACAAATGTACGTGTATGGCGTGTCAATGCGGCATATTGTCATCAAGCGTGGCTGTGACTAGGGAAATGGGGCTTATGGAATTTGTGATATATGTAGACCCTGATCATATAGCACACTAATATAGCCTGCTAACGATCTATATTGCTTGTTAGAAGCACGACGGGTGTTTCATTGATGAAATGACGAACAGTGTAGGGGCCCGTTTCAATAAACTTCGTACCACTAAAATGTTCGTAAGTGCAAATTTAGGATCGTCTGGAAATTCAATTGATGGATTTAAATTTATTGATCATAGGCTGCATATATATATAAATGTAAATCCAATAATTGTTTACAAGAAAACGTAGTTAATGTGGAATTTACAGACTATGATAATTTTGCACTTACGGACATTTTAGTCGTACGAAGTTTAGTGATACAGGTCCCGATCCTGATCCTGGTCGCAAACGTAATAAACCTAATTTCTCCAGTCACAGCCATAATTACTGTTTTAGTTCCTGGTCACCTGATTACTGTCCACGAGAATCAAACCTAAATAATTAGCTATAAGCAACAAATTGCTCTGAACATTTCGTATATTTGCTATGAAAATGTTATCAACATTCGACGTAATTTATAGAAAATATCAAGGTTTCCGTAAATATTTGTTCATGAAACATCGCCCATCTTAGTTACAAAATCACATGTGACGTCGGACAGATATGTGTGACTGTTACTGTAGAAATGGTGCTTATTGGATTTATGACCACTATAATTCCAGCACAAACATATTTACACAATTCCCTAACATTTGATTGGCCCGTAGCAAGTCTCTGTCCAAAATTGATATTCAAGTAAACTCCCATGCCGAACTACTTTCCGTAACCGTGAGGCGCAGTTAAAATAATTCTTAAAAAAACGGAAAATAAACACATTTTCTTGATTAATTTATTTCAAATGCTGGAATTATAAGGAATGAATGGCCTTTTTGTGGAATTTATCGGGGACATAAATTTGGAAAAGTCGCGGGAATACTGGACGAGGCCTTCCGGCCTTCGTCCAGTATTCCCGCGACTTTTCCAAGTTTATACCCCGATAAATTCCACAAAAAGGCCATTCATTCCTATAGTAGCTCCTGATTAAATAGTACACACTTGTGAAGATAATAATTTATATCGCGTGTTAGAATCATAACTGGTGTTTACTGATGGAATGGCGAACAGTGTAGATCCTGATCAGCCTGTGCGGATGCACAGGCTGATTTGGATCTACACTGGTCGCTAAACCTACGAGCCCCATTTAATCAGTCATGGCCGCAAATATGTCACGAACTTTTAAGAACATCTGGATCTACATCTGGGGCCCGTTTCACTGAACTTAACACGACTAAAATGTTCGTAAGTGCAAACTTATGATAGTCTGTAAATTTCACATTAACAGTGTTTTTTATATAACCAATTATTGGATTTACATGTATTGAGCATAGACTGCATATGCTCAATAAATTTCCAGACGATCATAAATTTGCGTTTACGAGCGTTTTAGTCGTACGAAATTTAATGAACCTGAATATGGATCTACACTGGTCGCAACAAGCAATAAGCCCCGTTTCTCCAGCCAGTCACATTTAATGGCAGGGGAGGAATTTTATTGCCAATCCGATACATATCGCAGAACTGCGCAGGAAATGGAAATGCAATCGACCTCGCGTGTACCGTTAGTTGATTGCTTTAAATCTAACTGTATTGTCTTTGTATTGTCTTTGGGATTGTGGCATATCCTCATATGAGACACGCCATGTGATTTTGTACCTTCGGACATCTGCGAAATTTCATTAAATACGTTTACAAAACTTACAATATTTTTCATAAATAAAGTCAAAAGTTGACAGAGTACATGCGGATTTTGTCAACATTTGACGCTATTTACGAAAAATATTGTAAATTTTGTAAACGCATTTCATGAAATTACGCAGATGTCCGAAGGTACAAAATAACATGGCGTGTCTCAATGACATGTATATGGCTATGACTGGGATGCACAGGCTGATCTGAATCTACACTGATCGCAAAACATATGACCACCAGTTTTTCAGTGACAGCCACATATAAGTACATGCAGAATAAGACTACGACAGGCGTTAACTTATTTTATCACATCTTTGACACATTTCCGGGTGTTGTTTCTGTATTAACACAGCTCGTGTGCAAGGTATGTGCATGAGGATGTGATACATAAGTTAGATCACGTTTGTACGAGGAGATAATCGGCTCGCCAACATGCGGACGAACCGTGATCTAACTTATACGAGGATTTAATAATGATTTATTTTGAAATAATTCCAGCACAAAAATATTTACACAATTCCCTAACATTTGATTGGCCCGTAGCAAGTCTCTGTCCAAAATTTATATCCCAGTAAACTCACACGCCGAACTACTTTCCGTAACCGTGAGGCGCAGTTAAAATAATTCTTAAGAAAACGGAAAATAAACACATTTTCTTGATGAATTTATTTCAAATGCTGGAATTATAAGGAATGAATGGCCTTTTTGTGGAATTTATCGGGGATATAAACTTGGAAAAGTCGCGGGAATACTGGACGAGGCCTTCCGGCCTTCGTCCAGTATTCCCGCGACTTTTCCAAGTTTATACCCCGATAAATTCCACAAAAAGGCCATTCATTCCTATAATATATGTGAACCAGCAACTGTTGTCCCGAATAAGAGTACGTATAGGCGTAAGAGCATTAGGGTTGAGATCGGGAAAAAATAAGCCAAAGCTGAATTTTTCAGAAAATGTTCAGAATATCATTAGTAAACCAATCAGAACAAAATGTACCGAAACGGACAGAATATAACTAATGAATCATATTAATCCAAAATTTGACTAGTAAATCAATCAAAATGGCGTCCAAGATGGCCGTCAACATCTCTTAACTCTCTTAACTGAGCAGACATGTGGAATATTTGGAATAACACTATTTGAATGTATTATTTGGGTTATTATGAGACATTCCAACTACGCACTACATTTATAACACGATTTATTTATTATATTATGTATCGTGATATTCAAAATGGCCACCAAATTGCGAGAAATGTCGCAAAATGACGTACATCTGTTTTTACAATATATAGCATTTACTCTTAATTACTATATTTGAATTTGTTATATAGATTATAAGGTGGTATTTGAGGTATGCAATACATTTAATGCATAATGTATTTGCTATATTATATAAACTGATATTCAAGATGGCCACCAAAGTTGGAGATATATCGCAAAATAACTTATATATCTATATGCGGTGAAAAATGGCGTTATTTATGCTTGAAACATGTCTCAAAGTTAAAAAGTTAATTCTCTGTCGCATTGATATCAAGCATAACTACGTTCGTAATTAACTGCATGTATACAATCTAGGTTTTATTACCGGTCCTGCACAATGAAACTGTGTCGCCTGTATGTTGCGCTACCATTCAAATTATTACATAGGCATCACTGGACGGTTGAAAATAGCCATAATTGACCACTTTTCTGATCATTTAGTCCTATCCCCTAAAAATAATGGGATTGCCATAATCTTACTACTCTTACCAAGGGGATGGCCGGGTTCAACTCTCACATACAAGACAACCAAACATGTACATGAGGGCCAAATCAGGGATATCGCGATTCTCATAATGATGAAGTGCATCATTACAATAGCAGTCTCGTGATCCCAGCCAACAGCACACAGAATGCCAGATACAATGTGGTATAAATCTGTTCATAAGGACAGGTGACTTCAGTTTTCAGTTGTAAACATCAAATGTCAAAGCAACGAGACCTTGATGGTGTGTTACAAATATATATATTTGAAAGTTCAGTTTTGTTTTACCCTGAAGGTTTTATACAAATATAATATCTGCATGGCCATGCGTGAATCCATTTGCATTCTATATAATACATAACGTGCATCATTGAGAAGATAATGTTACCCAACTTTTGATTAATAACCTAAGTTTTATCATATATCAAATGCATATAGCTTAAAAGATAAACTCTGAAATAGCATAAACAACCATGATACAATGACGGTAGGCATAAATGAATGCAACTACTGGCTGCCAGGCAAAACCACTCAATGTATTGATATATAAAAGTAATATGGTAAAAGGAAGATATTTATGAAAAGTTATACATAGTCTGTTACTAAACAATACAATATATTAACTATCAGTTTATCCATTTTGGAGGCCACATTGTCCATGGGAGAGTTACTCCGAATTCCTAAGTTGTCAAATCATTTATGTTTTTTTCAATCATAATTATAATAATATTGCGTTATATAAAGTGTTTCACCAAATTATCCGTTAAAGTTGTTAAATACCTTATACGTAATGCTAAGTCGCATCTACTAGAAATTCCAAATGTTTTTATTTGTCACCATCCATACTTTCATTTAGTGGCTCATCCAATTGGCCTACCTACCAAATGTCAAATGTCATTGCGCTAATTTTGTTTATGGATTTGAATTATACCGTATATATCTAACCACTTACATACACCCTGATACGATCACTATACATTGGAACCATCGATAAGCCCTCGGACTCAACATACGGGCTGCGGCCATCTGTTATGCATATTGGATAACGAATTGTAACAGGTTTTGGCTGCCATCTTGGACACCATATTATTTCAAATATACTCAACAAAACTAGAAACGTCCCTGTTTTATAGCCGGTGTAGCTCTGTCTATGTATGTACCACATCTTCAAAGTACATGTATTTTAAACCATGGCGATGTTCAGAATACGATCGTGTACAGTTTAGCCGATACACACGGTTTATAACCATAAAGCATTTCTTATAAAAATAGCTAAATTTCTTAATTGCTTTCCAGATTTTTTCTCAAATAGCTGTGCGAATTTTAAAATATTTGGTCTTCTAAAATAAAATGGCTTGATATACCGCACACGGTTTACATAGCGGCCAGTGACCGGAACGTTGATTTCCACGTGCACGTGCACGCTATACTTGTCATCGATAAGGTGATTCAGTTCATGTCGTACCATTCATGCGATAGGGGCTATTCGGAAAATTAAAAAACTTTTTTAATTTTTCACTGTTTTCGATATGCCACGGCTTTCCGAAAACGAGCGAAATCAGGCAATTGGGATGCTTGCGGGTGGGATGGCCGCCAGGGCGGTCGCGCCTCGGTTTGGTTGCTGTCGGAAGACGATTGATCGTCTTGCAGCCCGGTACCAACAGACTGGGGCTGTTCACGACCGGCAGCGACCTGGTAGGCCTCGTGTAACGACGGCTAGAGCCGATCGTTACATTACGTTGACGCACTTACGTCAACGTCGATTGGCAGCCACAGTCACTGCTAGGCGATACGGTGTCTCAGGGCAGACCATTCGCAACCGGTTACGTCGTAACGCCCAACCAATCCGGGCACGCCGCCCGTACACTGGTCAGATAATGACCCAACGTCACCGTGCTGCCAGACTGTTATGGGCGCGACGTCATCTGAACTGGAGAAGGAGTGACTGGAACCGAGTTTTGTTCACCGATGAATCTCGGTTCACAGTTAGTCATGCTGACGGAAGATTACGGGTATACAGGCGTAAAAATGAGAGATTCACCGATTGTTGCATTGTTGAGAAGAACAGGTTTGGGGGAGGGAGCGTAATGGTCTGGGGTGGGATCATGGGAAACCGGAAGACAGATTTGGTTGTTGTACAGGGCAACATCAATGCACAACGTTATGTTGCAGATGTGCTAAATGCACATGCCTTACCATTTATCCGTCAGCATGGTCCTGGTGTGACATTGATGCACGACAATGCCCGCCCTCACGTAGCCAGGGTCACCACTCAATACTTACAGCAAAACAACGTCGACGCCATGCCATGACCCGCGGTCTCCCCGGATCTCAATCCCATTGAGCACATATGGGATGAGCTGGGCCGCAAAGCACGAGCTAACCATCAGATTGACAATGTTCGCGATCTTACATGGGCGTTACAACGGGAATGGAGGAATTTGCCCAACGCACTGGTATTGCCTTACGTCACGTCGATGCGGCGTAGGATCATTGCATGCATTCATGCAAATGGTGGCCACACTCGGTACTAACGAGATTTACTGAATTTGCCACATTACTTATTGAAATTCCATCTCTAAACATTAAGTAACACATTTCTGAGTTTTTGTGATTTTTGATTTTGACCCCTACCGCCCTTGGCCGGTTATCTCTCGAATATTTAACAAGATATCCAAATGCAATTTATTGGCTTTCATACAGAAATGAATGAACTTGTTTTTCCATTTTGATTTTTAAAAGTAACCCTTTTGGTTTTTGATGAATCTTTCCTTAAACATGGAGGGACGTTTCTAGTTTTGCTCAGTATATTAATTACTTGAAGCTTTAATAATAATAATAAGTGTAGTTCCCAGGTAATTAAAAATCCATTCAAAAAATGTGAAGAAAATGCAACTTTTACTTATTTTGTTGGCCATCTCGGCAGCCATCTTGGATGTTTAAACGAATAAGCGACTCAAAAGTATTGTAATTGTTAATATATGCATTGTTCAGTGATATGCTGCCATAGTACGTGTGAATGTGATCATTATAGTCACTCTGTATGTGCTTAATCAATTGTTGGCAGCCATCTTGGATGCCATCTTGAATTCTGGATTAAGCACGAGTGGGATTCATGGTGAGCTGTGATATGATTTTCCTGATGATATTCTGGACCTACACTGAACATTCAGTTTTGGTTTATTTTTTTCTCCAATATTTGCCCGTCAAATTATATACAAAATGTAAAAAACTACAGACGAAGTAAAACTCATTTGTGGCTGTCACTGAAGAAATGGAAGTTGTGATCAATGCAGTATGACGGGTATTTCATTGATGGAATGGCGAACAGTTCAGATCCTGATCAGACTGTGTGAATACCATAAACACAATTTCCCCAGTCACAGCCACATTTAAAAGTTTCGTAAGAGACATCATCAATATTCCTCCAACATAACGCAGAGCAGATTTAGCCCAGACATGAACTCATGCATTTAAGCATTTTCCTATGAATTACAATATGTCACAATATCCACATACGGTAGGGAAACACTTATGTCTGACTACATATGACACGCAATCATAGGTCAATAATTTACAGATGCTCAGAGCAACCGGACATAACAGTGCGATAATAATGAAGAACATGTAAAACCTGCGTGTCTGTGACTGGATTATTCTCCAGTCACAGACATGCAGGATTTGCATGTTGTTTATGGTGATCTGTTTATCAGTGAATTCCCAGATCAGTCTGCGCATCGTGTATGGTCGTGTAAAAACTGCCATAACGCTGCCGTAACCCTTTGAACCCGCAGATCCAGATCTCACCAGGATCTGCATTTATTTGCATGGAATAGAATGGAATGGTGCTTAACGGCCCACCAACACAAAATAGTATCAGTTAGGGCAAGCAGTTTAGATGAAGAAGAAAATAAAAGTAAAATAGTATGTTAGATGTGGTAGGCAATCAAACGATTAGGGTACAACACAAACTATGATGAACAATATATTAATGAGCAGCATGTATACAATGATAAAAGTAGATTTTCCGATACAAGTTGGTTTCATGGAGACAGTTATGCAAACCTGCAATGTTCTCCACCTGGAATAACTCCGCAAGTAACATCGAAGTGTTTGCGTCGAATATCGGCAAAGTCGATACAGTCCAGTAGGATGTGTTGCACGGTAAATGCGCTGTGGTATGGAATACACCATGGACGCGGCTCACCTTTGAGCATATATAAATGCGTTAGTCGTGTATGTCCAATGCGTAACCGACTAATGAAATTCCAAGACATATCCATAATATTTACAGGGAGAAAATATAAATAATGAATGTAAATGCTTGGATTTAACGACTGCACTGGCTCGATGACCTTGCATGTTGTCTCCAAAGAACGGGAGCAAGGAAGGATGTGGATACAGTGGAAACCGGCCCCAGGGGCCTAGCTCTTATTATAATAGGGGATATGCGAAAGTAGTCCGGCATAAAAATGTGCGGGTGTTTTGCGGTCATAGACACAATTTGCTTGCAAATGTTGATTCATTACTATCCAGTTCCATTTGAGGAACATGTTGGGGTGTTTTTAACACCAGTTTTCAGCATACTGTACTTGTAACATTTAAGGTAGTAGGTCATAAATAGATACACTTGGCTTCAATGATAATTGCTTCATAAGAGTGATGAGATGTATATTAAATACATGGTTAGTGCCGTCGAATAGAAAATATATTCGGTTGAGCCTTGGACAGCTTTATTGGGGCGAGCTTTAGCGAGCCCCTATAAAGTTGTCAGGGCGAAACCGAATAAAAATGTCTCCTGCAAAAAATAAATAAAGCCATGGATGTTACGACTAGTATAGCCACAGATCAGTCTCAACTGTGCATATGCGCGGTCTGATCAGAACATACGATGTTCGCCATTCAGTCACTGGAGAATCCTTTCTCGATCGCCGACAGGATATGGGTCGCCGATCGTACATTTATTGCATATATTGTAAGGTCCAGTTTTTTCAGGAGGTGGTCCAAGTACTGCTGTATGCGAAACGATGTCGTGAACATTCGATGTTTCTGTTGTATGAATATGAAAAGCTTCAATCTGAATGCACGCTAAATCGTCTCGATATGTGTCATGTTAATACAAGAACTAGATCATGTGGGATGACATTTCAAGACAACATGTATCATGGACTGTGAGTGAAAATATGTTGAGTCCTGACACAAAAACAATAGTACAAAAAGTCAAAAGAGCTAGATACATGTACTGTAGGATGATATTTCAAGGCAACATGTTGGGGACATTAGAGTCATGGACTGTGAGTGAAAATATTGTCAAGTCATGACACAAATACAATAAGACTGTGCGCACTAGCAATTGATATGGTTCTTCTAGTCCTGTTCGGCGATTATCAAGGACCTCTTGACTCGCATTTCTTCGTACTTTGAGTTGAGTCTCCAAAAGACAAAATACTACCGTAACACTCTCAAAACAAACGCACGACGGTAGTATGACAAGCTGATATTTCGTTCTCCCACTAGGCGGGTGAGAGACTGCGATGGGGTAGAAATGACATGTACTGTGAACTGTACATAGAGAATAACGTATAGAAGTAAGGGTGCCTGTCATCAGACATGAACATTGCCTTTCAGAGCAACAAGTTAAAAATGGGTATATTGTTTTCGTCACGGGTGTCTATCCGTCTGTCCGTCTGTCCATTTGTCCATTCCGTTACTTGTAAGAAGTAAAACTTTGTAACCGTAATAGGTAGGGACTTGAAACGTGTGTTGTGTGCCTTCCTTATGGTGTGTAGATGTGCAAAGTGAATTTCTATATTTGATGTGACCCCCGGTTATGGATTATCTACCCCTTTTCGACTTTGCATTTGAAAAAGTGGGTATATGGCGATAGCGCGCCATCACTGTGCTCTAGTTTTAATGTAATTTAATGTTGAATGTATTGTTCTTCCCGTATACAGGTGTATTTCCATTTGTAATGTTGAACTAAACGGTCATATAGCCCCAATCAACCAATCAGTTAATCAATACAGAAATGACATACCTGGTCTGTAAATATTACTGTCTATTTCATATACTTCCGTGGTTTTCTACAATTATAAATTGTTAAAACGCCCAGTAAGCACGACGTCAAAAAGAAGAAATCAGCATACCGAATCTGCCGTACCCGCGCATGTTTATACTTGCTGGTACATGAACTTGCCGGTTTGACTTTGTCGCTTTGCATTTTCATGTATTACCAAAAGACTCAAGCTCATCCGTCTATACGTTCATTATTCAATGCCAAACATGCTTCTAGTTTGATTATGTCAACTTGCAAACTATTGTAAATGTTAGCGTATACTCAATGTATAACAGTAGATAGTGTAACGTCGCTTGACGTCGCTTTTACGTGACGTCTCTTTTGCTCAAACGACCTGCATAGTGGTGTTGTATAAAATCTAATATCTTAATGAATAGTGCAGATATCATGATCAAATAAAAAACGTTCAATTCATCATAAAATACCATTGCCATAGTAACAAAGTGTCATATTGATCAAATATTCCCGAAGACAGGTTTTGTCGCGACGCAGCTCATATTATATGTTCTGTTTCACATTTTGAGTTATTTGTCAAACGGATGTGGATATGGATGTTTAACCTTGTGCTGTATGTCGGAATGGAATGGTGCTTAACGGCCCATCAACACAAAAGAGTATCATTTAGGGCCAAGCAATGTAGATGAAGAATACAAATAATAGTAAAATAGTATGTTAGATGTGGTAGTCAATCAGATGATCCGGGTAAAATATTAATATGATGAACAATATAAATGAAAAACATGTATAGAATTATAAAATTATAGAAATGAGACACATGTATACAATGATAAAATTAAATTTTCCGATACAAGTTAAGTTTCATGGAGAAAGCGAAGCAAACCTTCAATGTTCTCCACCTGGAATAGCTCCGCAAGTGAAGTAACATTGAAGTGTTTGCGTCGAATATCGGCAAAGTTGTAAATAAAGAACAATATTTATTGGAATAAATATATGATATGACAGCAATATGGATTCAACAATAACAAAATAAATACTTCAATATACTCGCAAACATTGTTCTGGTAGTGTTCCTCCGATTGTTGCTATTGCATCACACCTTCGCTGGAGAGTGCCTGACCATCATGAGTAGGGTTATTGTTGTTCTTCGATACATGGTGTATAACTAGTGTATTACTATTATAGGTATCATACATCAACAATGGATCTGTATATATAAATACAGTATTCATGTTCCAAAACTGATATTCATTGAATATTTCAGCAGCGAAAAGTAACAGGTGCATGCGATACTCGACATTTGACCTTGGTCTCATTAGCTGACTTTGAAGCATTTGAACAATAATGCAGTCATCAAAGTACTACCGTACATACCAAAACCAGATATTAGAGGTAAATTATGCATTGTTTTATGAGCATACATTAATACAATGTGATTTCTATTTTTTTGGCGGCCATCTTGGATTTCTCAGCGAGCTCACATGTTTCAGATGATAACTTTTGCCAATCAATACAAAAATATGCAAGCTACCACTGGTGAACAAATCAGCTTTCTTTTTTTTTCCAGGTTCGGGTGTTTTGGAGTGGATTTGCTCCTGAGCTATATATAGTAAATCTATTTCTTGAGATACGGCACATCTTCTTAAGTATACAATCACATGGTTTGTCTTCATGTGTACGATGCTACGTTCACTCTGTCTACCGGGCCACAGGACCTTGATATTAAAATTGTATCCGGTATCCTGCCCTGTATTGACCGAATACGTACTGACTCATAAAACAGCGTTGTATCAGGCATTGACTGATACAAACATCCGGGTTACAAAGAAGTGAAAATTGACGCTCCATAGATCGGATGGCGTCACGTGACGTTACCGAATGACGTCAGTGTAATGACGCAAGGCCAAACCGCGTTTTGTCCATAGATAACGACGTCATATGTGGTCATTTTCGAGCATAAGACGTTACCTGATAAACAGGCTCTGCTCGGAAACGGTAGGCATTCCTCGGCAAGCCTTGAAATTCCTACGCGTTTCCTAGCCTTGCCTGATAAACTTGATATCAAAAGACACTAGCCTGGTATTCTCTATGTTCTGATAATTTCTGCAGACAGTTTGATGATCGACGCTTTACTGATGTTATTTATAAACATTTTTTACTGCTTAATATAAATTATTATAAAATTGAACACGACACAATGTTTGTGCCACAATATCGTACATATTTGTGCGACATGTCGTTATTTACAAATGACAAGTGTGATGAGGATTGCCGCACCGATATTAATTATTGGTGCGGCAATGTCGCACCAGTCGCACCAATGCTTACGTCCATGGCTCGTCTCGTATCTTTGATAACAGCCCCACATCTCGTCATGCAGAGCACACGGGAATTACAGGCCCGTAGTGGACCCGACAAATCCTCCCATTTCAGTGCGCATCCTGTATGTGCCTGTGACTGGAGTAAAGGGGCTTATGAGTTTTGCGACAAGTGTAGATCCAGATCAGCCTATACACGCGATGCACAGGCTGATCTGGATCTGCACTGTTCGCCATTCCATTAATGAACCACCCGGTATGCTTCTATTAAGCAATTTAGATATCCATCAGGGTACAGAAGTGTGCTATTCGATCAGGAGCTACACTGGTCACAAATCCCATAAGCCCCATTCCTCCAGTCACTGGCACATATTTAGCTCCAGTATTTGTTCTGGCGCCACTTTAAGGACCCGTTCTATACATGATCATCGTTTGATTGAACGGAATGGAATGGTGCTTAACGGCTCATCATCACAAAAGAGTATCATTTATGGCCAAGCAATGTAGATGAAGAATAAAAATAATAGTAAAATAGTATGTTAGATGTGGTAGTCAATCAGACGATCAGGGTAAAAATATTAAAATGATAAATAATATAAATGAACAACGTGTATAGAATTATAAAATTATAGAAATGAGAAACATGTATACAATGATAAAATTAAATTTTCCGATACAAGTTCGTTTCATGGAGAAAGCGAAGCAAACCTTCAATGTTCTCCACCTGGAATAGCTCCACAAGTGAAGTAATATTGAAGTGTTTGCCTCGAATATCGGCAAAATCAATACAGTCCAGTAGGATGTGTTGCACGGTAAATGCGCTGTGGCATGGAATACACCATGGACGCGGCTCACCTTCGTGTATGTCCAATGCGCAATCGACTAAGGACAACTTCATCCCGGCGTACATGTCTGTAGCATGGAGTCCATTCGCCCAGAATGAAGTTTATTATATGTGAGCAGATCCCACTGGATCTGCATTGTATCGGAGATGAATGAGTTGATAGATTATTTAAAATCATGATAGCAAACAGGAAAATGAGAAGTCTGTAACACCAGGGCAGCCTTGGCAGCACTATCTGCCCTATTGTTGCCCTTGATACCAGTATGGCTGGGGAGCCAACAAAAAATAATGTCCTTGCCAGACGAAAGTAAAATATGATGTAGCTCCATGATTTGGCGGATAAGTGGATGTGCAAGCTTCATGTTGTACAAAGCTTGTAGTGAAGATAATGAATCAGAAAATAAAATTAATTGCTTTCTCCAAGATATTTTCGCAAAATCAAGAGCAAGTAAAATCGCCCTCAATTCCGCAGAAAATATCGAAGATTTGTCTGGGAGTCTGGATTGAAGATCTCCCTCGGGGACGGCGGCGTTTGATTCAAAGGTGATTGCTTCGTAAATGTGATAGAATATATGTATAACATATACATGTATGTGAATACTGCGTCGTTACTGTATCACATACGGCACTTGAGCACTTGGAGTGGCTAAGTCGGCCATCTGTGTGTGTTCCAGCCATCAGCCAGTTTTCATATGTTCTGCCGTTTAACAAAGAACTCAAAATGTGAAGTAGAACATATGATTTATTGTAGCTAATCACATGTAGAAAAGTCAGGAGAACGGACTTCTATCAGTTATATATATGTATCTTATATTTAAGGGTGGGAATTGGCTCGATGACCTTCCATACCCGGACATATAAGTCCAAAAAAGGCCGAATATTTAAGTGTTTTATGTGATATATGTGAGTGCAGGGCGGACAGATGTGTATAAATGTGTGCCGAGATGGGCCACTGCTTAGGTCGAATTCGGTCCTGTAATTTCGCGTAGTGTCCCGGTGCACGGGAGGCGGGAAGAAGAAATGGGGTAACTGGGTAGAACCTGGCACCAGTGATACAGAGCAAAATGGATCCCAGGTAGAACCAATCCACCCCTGGCGGCACATGACACACAAGTTGATGCCATTTAATGGGTAAAGACATGCGACACTCGTTCACCGAGTTGCAATATCCCGGTAGCACCTCAGCAAGCCGGGGCCAGAAGCAGGCAGATGAGAGCAGCATTCAGTTGAGCACGAGTATAACCTAGCGATGAGTACCTAGTACTGACTGAGCCGGAGTTTTATACCAGTGGGTTCGAATATGATAAAAGCCTATCAGAAGTCGCCTGTTGCGGTGGTAATACGCGGGACCAGTGGCACTCGGCGGTCCGTGTTACCAGGGTCCGTCAAATGCCACCGTAACACCGCTACCACACCACAGCCTAATATAATAAGAATACATGGTGGCGATTACTGATGGCAATTACTGATGGTGCATACTTGTGGCAAACTCGAATCTGTTTGGAACCACTTTCTAACACCACGTTCTCTAACACCACTTTCTCTAACACCACCAAAGTAACCGGATGGAAATAAATCGGCACCCAAGTGGCAAACTCTGTTGGTTTGAATCATTGGTCCCAACCATTCTTTCCTAACGGTTCTACATAAATGTCTCCATGTAAACCTGAAGCAATGCTTCAACACAGAAGAACAATAGTAATAAGATATTTTCTCACCATCCCGGCAGAAAGGACAACAGGCGACTGACTTCATACATGTAGCTCGTGCTCAACAGAATACCACCCACACCCAGCCCACCCAGCCCAGACTTACCTTAGCACATATCCAGGCTGCCACAATCCAGCGAATAAGAAAAACACAATGGAAATACGAGATAACCTTGAGATAATTACCGTCCGATAAAAACACGACCTGCTCAGTCGAAGATTGCCGTTAGAGTCGATATCCGATCAGTTATATTACACCAAACTATAAAATATGTCAGTTTTCTGGACAGGTTTGTGCCTGTGTTTTTAACAACATGAACCACCATTATATATAGCCTCATACACAGAAAATCGCACAGTGTATCACTTTTACCTGGCCAACCACACAACATATACCATATATACCCACTTCTGTACTCTGTTATTAACTTCCAAATCCAGTGAAATATAAGCAGTTACCTGAGTGTATTGTCTACTCGCCTATTGTGCGAGTAAATATGGCTTTGCATATGGGTAACGTGTACACTACATTAACACAGGCTGTGCATGAGATTGAAAAGTTCACACATCACAATTTATTTTGAGATGGATGCGATAAATGCTTAGATATCTCGTCTTTTGTATAGTTTGCTGGTATAATATTTATAGCTTGCCGTTGTCATGTCTGTCTATTACGTATTGAACCAACTTTGATTTGATTTACTGTCATAGTATTTGCTGAATGTGTTAAACGCACAAAGTGGTGAAACTGTACGATGGCTTGTACAAAGATGGCGGAGATGGCAACTAACTGCTTCATATAGTATACAGTAACAAGGCAATATTTGCATATGTTATATTCATATATCACATCACTCTTATGAAGCAATTATCATTGAAACCAAGTGTATCTATCTCTGACCTAATACCTTAAAAATCAAATCACACGTAAAAACAATTTCCTGTTTGTGGACTTCGAGAATGAAGGTCTATGAACTTTCGTTGAATGGAAAACGGGTCTACTAATTATGTCTGTGACCAATGAGCTATTGCGAAAAGTGTAAACCCAGTAGCCTATTTCACCAACATTGCAAAGTATACTTATCTAGCAAAGTATACTTTTTAGAGGGAGAAATTTTCAATTTAAAGATAAATTTATTATTTTTGCCATTTTGGCTGTGATAATGTAATACATTCAGTATAATATTTCTGCATACTTTTAATCATCAAATATATGCAGTCGTTAGTTTTATATGACATAATGCATTTCGGGAAAAATAAATGATTACTCCCTCAAAGTATACTTTGCCAGACAAGTATACTTTACAATGTTGATGAAATCGGCTACAGATCAGCCCGTGTATACGAACCGTCTGATCCATATCTGCACTTTCCGCCAGTCAGTCAGTGAAATAGCCAATATAAGTATCTAACTATATAGTCCGTGTCCAGTATGCATGTCCATGCACCTTTTATCGTAGGTCAGGCCAAAAGTTATTTTGGTACCAGTCTAGACATACATTTAATATATACACTGCACTGGTATACTACTGTCATTCTCTATTAGATATAATGGATTACCAAACACGCTCTGTAATGTGTGTGGCTTGATGGTGGATAACAAAACACACGCTGTGCCGTTTGTTATTAGCCCCCGTGTCATCTGAACGATATCTACACTACTGTTGTGTGACTCTTAACAGTAACACTATGACAGTAACTCTTGCAATGTTCATGAGTTACTGGTCGCAACTATGTGTCAGTCAGCCGTTACATGTGGATAATCAGATCGTCACTGCTTACAAAACAGTTCCGGGAATTTCCATTTGTTGACTAAGGACCCGGGGCCCGTTTCACTAACAAATCTTAGTTTGTTCATACGTTCGAACTTTAAGTTATAACTTATGGCAAAAGTTATGACCGACTTAAGGCATTGCTTATTTGGTTTCACAAAACAAACTGAAGACAAGTCCGTCATAAGTTACAACTTAGTTGTTGTTTACAGCTTTGGTATGTGCCGCGTGGGTTCGATTCCTACTCTGGGCTTTTATTTTTATGATGACTTTGCTTTCCCATCTGTGTTTTGACATCTAAAATAACGGAATTGCAGGCCTAATGTTGAATATTATTCATTTTTAAAAATAATCTCATGTAGAATATAAATTATATCTCAATATTCCGACGCGATTGAATACATGTGGATGTATTTATTGCCAATAGCGAACATCATACTGTAATATAAACTGGCATATGACATGAAACAGCAACAAAAGAAGCAATTAACAATGTTTTTATTTTTACATTCAAATAAAATGATAGTTCGACCATTTTGAAATTTTACATAGATTACCTCAATAACTTCACATATCACGTTTCAGAGTTAGCAGACCACGTGTACTGTGATTAATGGTACGCCCGGTCAGATATGGATGTATCGTATACAACTACCGAAAGACATATTATATTTATTTGAACTGGACACGGGTAATATGTTGAATACATGTAGAAATGCATGCACTGTTTGAGTCAGTGGCACACATATATGATTGCCCCTGAACATGTTGATCAGTATAGGAATGGATTAACGTGCACATGCATTCAACACAGACCGGGTCTGAAATTCTTGTTAAATGCGTCAGGACTATTTCTCCATCTAGTCTGAAAACAAGGCAGCCCCTTATCAGGAATGGTGCTTAATGGCCGTTTAACACAAAAGAGTATCATTTAGGGCCAAGCAATGTAGATGAAGAATACAAATAATAGTAAAATAGTATGTTACATGAGGTACGTAATCAGATGATTAGGGTAAAAATATCAATATGATGAGCAATAGAGATGAGTAAAATGCATACAATGATAAAATTAAATTTTTCGATACAAGTTAGTTTCATGAAGAAAGCGAAGCAAACCTTCAATGTTCTCCACCTGGAATAGCTCTGCAAGTGAATGGAATGGAATGGTGCTTAACGGCCCATCAACAGAAAAGAGTATCATTTAGGGCCAAGCAATGTAGATGAAGAATAAAAATAATAGTAAAATAGTATGTTAGATGTGGTAGTCAATCAGACGATCAGGGTAAAAATATTAATATAATAAACAATATAAATGAACAACGTGTATAGAATTATAAAATTATAGAAATGAGAACCATGTATACAATGGTAAAATAAATTTTTCGATACAAGTTGGTATCTGGAATAACTCCGCAAGTGAAGTAACATTGAAGTGTTTGCCTCGAATATCGGCAAAGTCGATACAGTATAGTAGGATGTGTTGCACGGTAAATGCGCTGTGGCATGGAATACACCATGGACGCGGCTCACCTTTCAGCATATACGAATGTGTTAGTCGTATATGTCCAATGCGCAATCGACTAAGGACAACTTCATCCCGGCGTACATGTCTGTAGCCAGGAGCCCATTCGCCCAGAGTCGGTTTCACAGCATGAAGTTTATTATATGTGAGCAGATCCCACTGGATCTGCATTGTATCGGAGATGAATGAGTTGATGAATGAGTTGATGGATGATTTAAAATCATGATAGCAAACAGGAAAATGAGAAGTCGGTAGCTCCAGGGCAGCCTTGGCAGCACTATCTGCCCTGTCGTTGCCCTTGATACCAGTATGGCTGGGGAGCCAACAAAAAATAATGTCCTTGCTAGACGAAAATAAAATATAGTGTAGGATAAGTGGATGTTCAAGCTTCATGTTGTACAAAGCTTGTAGTGAAGATAATGAATCGGAAAATAAAATGAATTGCTTTCTCCAAGATATTTTCGCAAAATCAAGAGCAAGCAAAATCTCCCTCAATTCTGCAGAAAATATTGAAGATTTGTCTGGGAGTCTGGATTGAAGATCACCCTCGGGGACGGCGGCAGCAGCTGCTACCCTGTCCCCGACCTTTGAGCCATCAGTAAAAGGCGGAGTGTATGTATTGTATCTGTATTTAACTTCCAGAAAAAGTGATTTAAAAATGAATGGATCAGTTGTTGCTTTCGTGTGCTGACCAAGATCGAAGATCACATTGGGCTGCTCCAACTGCCCCGGTGGAGTATCTGGAACAGCGTATTTGGCAATGTGATCCAGATCCAAGCCAGCATCGTGTATCAAAGGATCCATTCTCTTGCCGAATGGTGGCTTGAAGCTTGGTTTCTTATCGAATACAGCATCTGTAGTTCGATGAAAGACAGTGTCATAAGCTGGATTAGATGGATTGGAATGTAGTTTAGTGGCGTATTGCAAAGATAATTTGGTGCGTCTGTCGTAGAGAGAAGGCACATTTGCTTCGGCATATAAGCTCTGTGCGTTAGAAGTACGGAATGCACCCAGGCAGAGTCTTAAGCATTGGTGATGTATTGAATCGAGCGTCCGAAGGTCGGATTTACTAGTTTTGAGCGAACATGTGCGATGTAAAGGCGGTGCCGCACCTTTCGGCCTGCACCCCAGTCATGATTTGCTACCACTCGCATTAAATTGAGCGCTTTCTGACATTTAGCTTTCAACTATCGTAAATGTGGTTTAAAAGTCAGTTTAGGATCAAAGATAAGACCAAGAAATGTCTGCTCCCGAACAACTGGGATGGGATGTGATCCCAGTTTAAGTTCGGGATCAGGGTGAGACCGCGTCTTTTGCAAAAATGCATGCAGTTAGTTTTCGATTTCGAAAATTTAAAGCCGTTTTCTGTGGCCCACTTGTTAATTTTATTGAGGCTCAGTTGTAATTTGCGCTCAATAGTTTGCATGTTCTTTGATTTGTAACATATTAAAACATCATCGACATATAAAGAACAGTGAACACCTGGTTGCAGGCATTTTACAATATTATTCAATTTAATGTTAAAAAGGGTAACAGACAATATACTTCCCTGCGGTACACCCATTTCCTGTTCATGGGGATCGGAAAGCGTTGTACCGACTCGGACTTGGATTTGTGTCTTTCAAAAAATTAGAAATAAAATTAGGGAGATGACCCTTCAGACCGAGGTCATGAAGGTCCTTCAAAATCCCATACTTCCACGTCGTGTCATATGCCTTTTCTAAGTACAAAAATACGGCAACTATGCTCATTGTTAACACTAGATGGCAGCGGCCTGCATGTCGCGCCTTGGGGCGAGGCATGGGCACTAAAAAAAGAGATATAGTATAACGAAAAACTTTAACCAAAAAACGTTAACCAAAAGCATTAACCGGACACACGTACGTACGTACATACGTACGTACGTACGCACGCCAAAGTGCCGACTACATCGCGCTTTCCGCAAGCGGGCGCGACAAAAACCGTCTTGAATCAATGCTTCGAGTCTAACCAGATTATCGGCAGTGCTTCTCTGGCGACGAAATCCAGACTGATATTCAGATATCAGTCCATTGGATTCCAGAAACCAGACAAGCCTGTCGTTAATCATTCGTTCCATGGTTTTACAGACACAGCTAGTAAGTGCGATGGGACGGTAACTTGATGGGTCGGTGTGATCCTTGCACGGTTTGGGAATAGGAATTATTGTAGCTTCCCGCCATGAAGGCGGAAAGACGCCTTGTTCCCAAATGGTATTAAATATTTCAAGGAGGTTATCTAAAGAGTGTTCATGTAAATGCTATACAGTTGGTAGTGGATATCATCAGGGCCTGCTGATGTATCATGTGCTTTCTCGAGGGAAGCTTTTAATTCCCGCATAGAGAAAGGAGCGTTGTAGTGTTCTGAATTGTCTAAATTGACATTTAGTTTTTTTCTCTTGCTCAGACTTCACCTTCAAGAACTCCTCAGAATAATTATTGGATGAGTTCTCGGAGAAGGTGTCTGCTAATGTGTTTGAAATGTCTGTTTTGGAAGATACTTTATGTCCTGCTTTGTTGAGGTGATTGATAGAAGTCAATTTACCTTTACCGTTTATCTTACGAATCATGTCCCATGTTGTTTTCATTTTAGATCGCGAGTTCAACTTGGAGACAAAAGATCTCCAAGTCTTTCTCTTGCTAGCTTTAATTGTGCGTCGAGCTTTCGCTCTAAAAAATTATGAGTATTCAAATTTTCTGGTGTTGCGTTATTATTGATTTGACGAATAGACTGCTTACGAGCAGTCATTGCCTCTTTGCAGTCTTCGTCAAACAATGGTTTATTGACACGTTTGGGCTTTGCCGAGGTTTTTGGTATTGTCTTTTCGGCAATATCGTGTAAAAGTGAAACGTAATATTCTAGTGGATCTTCCGCATCAGTCTGTCAGTGGATGGTGGTCCATTACTCTGTAAAAAGCCAGGAAAGTGGTCACTCCCACATAGGTCGGCACCAACTTTCCATGTAAAGTCTAAATACAGAGAAGGGTGACACAGAGTTAAATCCAGAGAGGAATATGAACCGGTTGCGGGATGTAAATATGTGCTCGATTTATCATTAAAAATGCTAAGATTGTGATCGGAAAGAAAATTTTCTATAAGTTCCCCCTTTTTGTTTGTGTCTTTACAACCCCAAAGCATGTTATGTCCATTAAAATCGCCAAGGAGAATGAAAGACGAAGGGAGATGAAAGACAAGAGTATCTAGTTCTGATTTTAACAGGACTGCAGATGGTGGAATGTAGATAGAAGATAATGTAATAGTCTTGTGCATCGTAACACTAACGGCCACAGCCTAAAGATTAGTGTTAAGATTCACAAGACTATGTGGGGTGCTCAAATTAACAAGGATTGAGACTCCACCAGATGCGTGTTCAGCGTTATCTGAACACTTACTGTATAGTGCATGCGATTTCAAAGAACATGTATCTTCAACTTTCAGGAATGTTTCCTGAAGACAATCAGCAATGGGGGTTGTATCGAGTTAATAAAATTATTAATTCATCACGATTTGCTTTAATTCCTCGACAGTTCCATTGGATAACGTAGGTGGAAGTATGGGTTTGTGGGGTGGAACAGGCTTGTGAGTTGGAGTGTCAGAAGACTCTTCAGTATCAATCGAGTCCAACGACTCAAACCTGTTCTTAAGTGGAATGGGGCCGTCTGCCCATTTCTGCGATCCAGGGTCATCAGACCCTTTCCTGTGGCGTTTCGTAGGGATCCTCTCCATGGCAGTGGGCCTACCCATAAGTGGTAGTGGAGAGGCCGACCTGTCATCCGGCCTTTGCCGTGATCGCACAGGAGACACGGCTGCCATGTGTTTTAAGGTATTTTTATCCCGACCTTTAGGGCTTTTGGAAGGCGTGGCCTTTGATGTCCCACCTTCCGAAGTAGATTTGGAGGTTGAGGCCTTTGGGCTCCGGCCTCGGGGAGATTGTGTCTGTGCAGACGATGAGTGAGATGTGTTGGAAGGCTTATAGTGTGGCGGATTATAGGGCTACGTTATTGTTTGCTGTTCAGCTGGTTTCCAAGAAACGTCAGTTTGAGTTGAAATTGTTCTGCTGGGGTTGCGAGAGACTGCAGCCGAAGCGTAAAGCCAGGGATAGGAGTTGTTGGTATTTCAACAATCTTCCTGGCATCAGGGAATGATATGTTGCGTGTATGTTTCGCGTGAACTATCTCATTCTCAATCTTCCACTTCGGGCAGTCTTTCGAATATGCCGAATGGTTACCGCCACAGTTGACACAATGTTCGGCCTCCACACAGTTGTCATTGCTGTGCTTAGCAATGCCACAGCGTGCACATGCACGATCTCTCTTACATCTGTCTTTGTGGTGGCCGTACAGTTGACAGTTGTAACATCATAACGGGTTAGGTATATATGGGATCAACTGTGATCAGTAACCGTCTGGTAAGTTTAAGTTCTTTCGGAAGTACAGTGAGGTTGAAAGTCAGAACGAAGGTATTGGTAGGGAATAGTTGTCCATTGACTTTTCTACTAAGCCGTCTGGCATCAGCGACTCCTTGCGGTTTGAGTTGTTCGATCACCTTTTGCTCAGTTACATGAGCAAACTCCAGTGATCGGACAACCCCCTTGAAACTGTTCAATGATTTGTGTGGCTGAATGTCGACAGGAGTGTCCAATAATTTGTTGCAGAGTAGTAAATTCTCTGCATGGCTCTTTCTCTCAACTTCTATGAGAAGATCACCAGAGCGCAAACGCTTCAAATTATTTGGGCTCTCCTGCCACACTATTCAGGATCTTTGACAACACAAAGACAGACAATTTCGTGAGGGGTTTGTCTGAATCAGTTGCATGGACCACAATGAATCGAGGCCATGTGGCTACATGTTCTTGTTCTGACTGTTGTTGGGTTGGTCGTGTTGGAAAAACAGGTTCGTTGTCGGGAAGAAAATTGAATTCTGCAGGTCGCGTCCGTTTCTTGGGACGGACAAGCTGAACGGCTGGACGACTTTGTGAATCGATTGGCTTTATCAATAATTGTGAGGTTTGTTTTTTTAATTTTTTTTGGCGATTCATATCAGTAGGCCGTTATATTCATCACTATGTTCCCCAACCTCCGTGGAGCCCTACAAGGGGATGTGCTAATGGCGCGGGTCTCCGCACCGCACACCAAGGATACACAGTGATATACTCGAGCAAGACAAATAACTCACTCGTGTAGCACTAAACCGTGACACCTACTAGAGTCGCGGACTGGTCACACAATGTAAAAGGGAAAAAGATAATGTACTCGCGTATATATGAAATGTTATCACAAAACAAAGCATAACAAATAAATATGATCCAGTCGCGACTACAGCACCGGGTACACCAGAAGCCGATTAATCCCATTGGGCGTGCTCACCCAAGGACGTCCCGTTTGCCTTGAAGTCAGGGCCGAAGTAGTGTATTGTAGTAATGCGCGACATCTTGGCCAGAAATTCTGCCAGCCACGCAAGACACTCACCCACCAGGATCCATTCCTCCAAAACGTCCGGGTCGCATGCCACGGCAAACGGCCAGCCAGGTTCACCTACAAAATCACGCCCAAAGGCAAGCGTACCTACCTATGTGCGGGAATGCATAGAGTACCTACGATTCACTAAGGGGTGTTTAGGTAGCTAGTGCATGCACACAACCCAGTTATTTATCAGTAAACCCACCCGTGTTAGTTCTCTGGGAACTGCAACCGCAATCCCTAGAAATTGCGATGTCAATTCCAAGATTAAGCCCACAGACCACGTCAAGGTCAGGGGTCACCTGCGGGCGCTGCGTACGAGAGATAGACAGGTTTAGGGGTGATGGCGTAATGGTCTGGGGAGTGATTATGGGAGGGCGTAAAACAAGACTCATTGTCATTCGTGGAAACATGAATGCCGCTCGCTACATAAACGAAATTCTTACGAGACGATCCTTTTCTGCAGAGACACGGCCCAGGAACATTCCAACAGGAGAATGCGCGTCCGCATACGGCCCTCGCCACTCGAAACCGTTTGGCAGCTAGCAACATCAACGTTTTTCCGTGGCCTGCTGTCTCCCTAGACTTGAATCCCATAGAACACATATGAGTTGAGCTGGGGAGACGTGTGCGACAACGGCATGTGCCGAACAATATGAACGAGCTGGCCACGCACTAGTTAGGTCCAAAAGTATGTAAATTCCATGCGACGTCGCGTCAACGCACTAATAAACGCCCGTGGTGGACACAACATATATTAAACAGATATCAGTTCAATTTCGACCTGACAGAAAACATTATCTCATGGATAACATCAACCAGAAATGCAAAGCGATTTGTTTGGAAACTTGTGTTTTTCACTTTTGCACCTTGTTCCCTTAATCATAATTTTTCGAGTATGCACATGTGTTGCAAAATGGTCACTTGACATATACATATTAACATCATTGATGTATCATTTGAAATGACCTAGATATGAACAAAATAGGTAAAGTAAGGTTTCTTTTTTTGCTCAGTATACATTTAAAGTAAGGCCAAATGATGCTTTCAAAATCATGTACACGAGTCCGAGAATCTGTGACTCGAGAAATGGGGATTATGGGTTTTTGCGACCAGTGTAGATCCAAATCAGCATGCGCATCCGCACAGTCTGATCAGGGTCTGCGCTGTTCGCATTGCCATCCATGAAACCGTGGTCACGAGTAGTGGTAATGTGTGGTTCACTTTTGGAGCCGAGTACATGTATAGAGAATATAGTGAAAACGGGAGGAGCGGCTCGGCTCAGTGTATTTTTGCGCAGTCGGGGTTCTTCGTGTGACGTCACAGCGTCAGTTGGTCACGTGGTCAGCAGTTAATTAATTAAATCAGTATGAGCTATCGATCGTAACACATTGAACAGCGTCAGTTGGTCACGTGGTCAGCAGTTAATTAATTAAATCAGTATGAGTTATCGATCGTAACACATTGATGCGCCGATATTGACACGGGTCCGGGCGCATTAATTAATTTAATTAATAACTCGTATCGATACCATTCTGACGGAGTAAATTTACGTTTTTATACAATGGAGGATGAAAGTGGAAATGTTGGGGATGATGCCTGGTGGAACAGAGAAAGTTTATTGAGGTTTAACGCGCCGTGCAATATTGGCTTATTCGGACAATCCGGAGCCGGGTAGACTACGTATCTTAGGAAACTTCTGGAGAATGCGAATGCCGTATTTTCGTTGCCCGTAGACAAAATAATATTTGCGTACAATGTTTGGCAGGATATATACACTCAGATGGAGGAGAGTATAGACAAAATACAGTTTTACAACGGGCTACCGGGCCAGAGATATGTTACTTCAATGGGGAGAACAATACGATCATCTGGTTCTCGTTTTAGACGATTTTATGTACGAGATAATTCAAGATAAATCCTAGTGATCTTTGGAGTGTCCTGTCCCATCATCTTAAAGTAACCATTTTGATGACCAGCCAAAATGTGTACGCTCAAGGAAAATATCACGCCACTGTTAATTGAGTTAAGTCCCCGTAGTGATAAGCAGACAATGGTCAGATACAACATTCTGCATTCGCATTCGCAGGAGACTATTGTGATTCAATTGTGATCGATTGCCCAGTTTGTCTTTACTTAGCAACCTGCAGTTACGCATGGAACGTATTAAACATAATTGGAATTGTATTACTCTGTTGTTACAAAGCAGCTGTGTCCAGCGTAACTCTATAATAAATTGTGCAAAACGCGAACAGCTAATCACTTTGTCCGAAATAGCCCACAACGTCTTGCGCGGTGTGTACGATTTACATGAAGACGAGTTTGACGCATTGGTGAAAAACAGACAGCACATTAGAAAATTTGCATGAAGAACATTTTCCTATTGCCGAGTGTACCGACCGGTATGTGTTGATTGTGGGTAATCAACATGTTTAATTTCTCACCTTATGAAAACCTCGAACATCCAGATCCCACAAGTTGTAGCACTGAAATTATACAGAACACATTACCACATTATCCCATTCCCTACAGGATACAGGTACACTGGTGTCAAAATGTTCAACTAATTATTATCTATTTTTTTATTTCTAGTTGAAAGTATATGTAATTACTACTTATTTGAACCGGCTCGTTGAGGCGGTTCAAATGGGTAGTAACACCTTATACTTTAGAGTAGAAATAAAGAAAATATTTATATATTTTTGTCAGAAAAATGGTGAATCTTCAGCATGCAATGGGTAAATTATTTGTGTCGAGGAAACATTACACAAGGCATATGTATCTATTGACAAACTCTGATACATTCAAAGTTATTAAATACAAATGTTGAATGGCATGACAGGAATGCCAAACACTTTGAAAGAGAAGCATATCTGTAAATCTAATTCGACTACAAAACACAAAATAACTTCAAATTGCTCCGTCACTGAAGATGTATTAAAATACAACGAAGTACACTGTGAGAGATATTAGTTAAAATATTAAACAAGACTTACCTATTAAAGTCGAAGTTTGATTAAGATTTTGTCATCCTAAACTGCCAGGGATTATAGGAGTGAGGAATGTGACACGTCGCAAATGTAAATGCTTTGATTTAACGACGGCACTGGTTCGATGACCTTGCATGTCGGGACCGACTATTTAAGTCCCCATCCGATAGGACTAGGCTATCACGAAGGTGCAGTGTCTTGCCCAAGGACACGCCGAATCGGCCAGTGTCGGGATTGGAACTCGGGACCTTTCGATCCGTAGTCCGATGCTCTACCACTGAGCTATTGCGGCTGACTTGACACGTCCCATGATCAGCTTCAGACTTTAAAGCAGACGTTTATACGTTCGACGTGGATATCACCTCACCCAGGTGGGTGGGAGGGCCTATAATCCCAGCTTAGGACGACATAGTCTTAATCAAACTTCTACTTAGGTCTATTTCTGTCATCAATTATATCTATATATACAAACCAGATACAATATATATACTTATTTGATGGTGTTTAATGGCCTGTCAACAGCTAACGTCATTTCACACTGGATTAACCCCATATTTCACCTGCTGTGATGGGGGGGGGGGGGGGATTTCAAGATCAGAACTGAATATTGACAGAAAAAATCTATTCAAACCTGAAATTAGAATAACCTGACTTGGTGCCAGGTCCTCACCACAACAGTCACATAGCCCTACTCCCTACAAGTAATAGTATTATTACTAATCTTACTACTTTTGTATAGGTATAACCGGATTCAATTCAGAAGTAGCAAGAAAGCCAAAATATTACTAAAGGACCAAACCAGGGATATCGGGATTCCGCTATAAGATGAACCCTCACCATTGCACTTACCATTCGCATGCTCACAACCAACCACCTGTGCTGCAATGTATGTAGATGTATTTACCTTGGCCAACATTTTCCAGGTGGTGAAGTCTGTACTGGTCCCCATCCTGATATACAGCACAAATGTATGCTCTTGTAAACAGACCGGGAACCAGCTATAATGCAACCTCTCCAAACCGGACACCCTGAGAAGTCCCCAGGGTGTCTGGTTTGGAGATGTTCCACTGTAAATAAGACATATGAGCGAGCACTTCATGACGCATTCTAGTGTTTTGCAATCTTGAAACGTCATTGTAATCAGAGATACATAATAGCAAAACACATCTACATTTTCGCGAATGTCCGGTTTAGAGGGGTTCCACTACATATACATTGAGCAGATTAAAGAGCGTGCCAATTCGTTTGGCGGCTTATTGTGTCGGGAGACGAATATGCCGTTGTACATAACGTGTGCCGTTGTACTGAATTCTGACTGTATCTTGGCTGTGAAAGGAGAAATGGGGCGAAATGGGTATTTTGACCAGTGCAGATCTAGTATAGTGTAGACCCAGATCAGCCTGTGCATGCGCACAGTCTGATCAGGATCAGCATTGTTTGCCATTCCATACCATAAGGAAGCTACATACAGAGTATCAATACTAGCTGTCGCAGTTTGACCCTTAGAAGCCGGGAAATGAAAACCGCAAAGACACGATCCTCAAGAACTTTGAAACCATGTTAGTGAGAAAAAAGGTAAATATAAAATAAACAGCAGACAATAAAACTTAATTCAGAATTATAAGGGTTAAAACTTTGATTTACAATAGTGAGATGGATCAGCAGACTGATGGGACAGATATACAAAAGTAGCACTTAATGCCAACTATGTGGGCTATATCAAACACTGATAATCAGTTACAAATAATCAAAACAAATGTGCTGTACATATTTAGGCAGTGAGGTATTCAATGATGCACCAGTATGTCCCAGTGTTACCTAGCTTTGTAGAATTACCACTGGGTATAAACCCTTCAGCACAGGAATTATTTGTATGGTCCAGCACTTTGGCATGTTTGATCAGATCTCTGACCAACTCTTCATATGGCTCACTTCTCATTCTGATTCTGAAACACATGTACCAGCAATAGAACAAACTAGAATAAGTGAATCATGATTGAAGGTGCCAGCTGGTCTAAATATACACTGGTGGCAAATGCAACAGGTATGTAGCCTATTTCACCAACATCGCAAAGTATACTTATCTAGCAAATTATACTTTGAGGGAGAAATTTTCAATTTTAGGATAAATTTAGTAATTGTTATTATACTGAATTTATTACATTATCATAGCCAATTTGGCTGTGATAATGTAATACAAGTATAATAATTATGCATACTTTTAATAATCAAATATATGCAGTTATTAGTTCTATATGAATAATGCATTTCAGGAAAAATAAATGATTACTCCCTCAAAGTATACTTTGCTAGAAAAGTATACTTTGCAATGTTGGTGAAATCGGCTACTGGTTTTGTAAGATTGTGGCCTATGTGCTTTCTGAATCCTGTACATCCGACTTTTGTTACATATAAATTAAGGACACTGCCACCTCTACAAGACACACTTGAGAAGACTCAACACTGGCTGTTTCAGAGAGGTGGCTGTGTATAATATAGCTTTACTTCTTTCAACTGCTATTTTGAAATACCAGATTTATTTCCCCCGAGACATCTGGAAATCCGACAAAGAAACTTGTGATTTACAGACGTCAAGGGAAATAAATCCGGTATTTCAAAATGGTAATGGAATAAATTGTATATTACATGCTCTTCGAAAAATGTGAAATTTGCCCTTAGACCAGGTTATAACCACAGGTGATGGGAACAACTAATCTGATAGTCTGTCGTTACTTGTATAGATACAAGGTACACAAAAGGTAAATCAACATGCTTTTCAAATCCGTTGAAATTATAGAAATCGTCACCTTACTGTAACAATTGACGTTGATTATTGTTAAAAATACATCAATAAGCGTCACAGAGCCGTTTACCGTGTTAACAAATGCCCTGTGCTTGCGATGCAGGTAAGTTTTGTCAACCCATCAGGCCTAAAAAAAGTCGTCGATATCGACGGTCCCTGATTTACCCTAATTTACAAACATATAATATGTTTACTGCTGGTATGGAGACCAATCCGCAGTGAATTGTGAGTCGTGTTCTGGTTGGTTGCTGTTGATGAGCGATCGGATCGCAGCGTATGCTACACTTGTTTTAATGACATCCACAATTTGAGATGGAATGTCCTCAAATCAAGTAAGCAAGTGTTGTGTTGTTTGTAGCGGATTGCGTATTAGAGTCCGTTCTAGAAAGAAATTCTAACAAAGATGCAATATAAACATGTATTTGCCTGAAACCAAGTAAAAAATAAATACAATTTTTAATTTTTAAAATTAATATGTATCGGTAACACTCGCGCCCAACGTACGGAGTAAACCGGCAGTTTGAAATTGTAAATCAAGTGAGCCGTATGTTGCTAGATCGCGGGAACATCACAAGTTCTACGTAGTTAAAATCTAATGAATTTACGATAATTGGAAGCGTTTGCTGCCGCGACTGGTCATACCATTTATGTCGGCGGTCAGCGGAAAACCATTTTCCGTTACACACCTCTTTCATGAGCGAGAAATATGGGAAGAATGCCGCTCTAACCTGCACTACAGCCTACATGCATCGCCTGCTGTGACTGAGGCTGTGTTGACTGGTTGTGTTTACGATTCAGTAAGCATTGTAAGATTATTATATCATTGGTGCCGTTATCTGAATATAACTACCGCCCATCTCCCAGCCCCAACATCATGAAAGCAACATTTACATAAGGAAACGCCCCCTTTATTTAATTTACTGATGACACACACATTCCACCCCACACAAAGAAAACCCACCCCTCAATAAATACATTTGTTCTTCTTTCGCAGTCTGGCACGGCTATCTATCTCTAGATTGTGATGTAACCTTTAGTGCGGATTAGTAGCGGGTACATCACATCTTGTTCTGAGTACATAACTATTAATAGCTTAGAAAATCTCTACGGATGTGTTTTACTATTTCATCTGTCGTTTATATTTTCTGTATCTGTAAGAGCTGATACCCTTATAGTGTAAAATTTAGTCACAATAACAGCCCAATTTGACCTGGCCTTTTGCTACACAATCTGACGAGTGAGAAGTTTAAAACTTCACAGTCATGTTAAAAACATTCATAGACCAATAATACACATGTAGGTATACATAGTTCGACATTGGTTATCCTTTTATTCCCATTTGTGAAGCGAAACATCAGGTCTCAGCTCTTATGGATACAGAAAATATAAAAGACAGATGAAATAGTAAAACACATCCGTAGAGCCGAGATTTTTCTAAGCTACTCTAATTGCATTACATTGCACTACATAAGATATAGAGCAACCTGTTGCATATAAAGTGGAATATGTGCAGTTACATCACATCCACCCAATTTTATTTTTTTCTGAAGAACCCACCGTGATTTGGCCACATTTTGTTCTGGCAGATCTCACCCACATTCCTTACAATTGTCATTGCCAATCATCCCTCCCTCTCAGAATGTTTATGACCCACACCACCATCATACCCATAAATATTGCAATAATGAATGACATACCGTTAATTTAACCAGGTGAGTTGATTATCGTGAAATAATGCACCAATGATTGTATCCTTGCGGAAAACAAACGAGTGAGCGTATGCAACAAAGTTTGTTTAACGGTAGAACGCAATCACAAGGGCATTATTTCTAGATAATAATCTCATCGAGCTAAATAAACATTTGTGTATGCATGTCACACATGATACTTTATAAAACAAAGCGAATCATGCATAACATGTGGCTAATAGTTGTGCAAATCAACTTTTTGAAATGTCCTGCCTCATTGGCATGATAGCAAAATAGCCATATACAAACACGTGTCACTGTTAGTAAAGAGTACCAAATGATTATGTCTGTATAGACGGCACTCGTCATTTTTTAAACTGGTGGAATAGTTACACTATTATACACTTATGCAATTCCTATAAAGAAAATGGTGTACCTAACATACGGTGTGCCTAACATATGGCACAGGCATTTGGCGTATTTCGGCTTTCATCGGTATAACTACATACATGTATGAAAAACAAGGCTCATAACTTTGGTCGGACACGACCTCGAATCATAACAAATTTCGCGATTTTATTAACGATAATGTAAATATTTTGACGGAAAGTACACATTTTCATTTGAGAAGTATTGTTATCTTGCTGAATTAGCATAGTTGGAACATAAGTATGCAAAGAATATCGAATTACAGCTGATTATCCTAAGTCTGACATTACCTCGTATCATAACAACTGAAATAATGTGTTTATGGCTCTAATGTCAATATTGTAGTGGAAAGTTCATATGTTCATTTTAGAATTATCATTATCCTGCAGAAATACATAGAATGCATAGGCAATTACAATTTTAAATATTTCATTTTGGTATGATACGAGGCGGTGTCCGACCAAAGTTATAAGCTTTGTTATTCATATGTAGTTATACCGATAAAAGCCGAACATATGAGACCCCAACTTTAAATATGTCGTAAGTAATACAACAATGGGTTGTTAAGTTTACTGTCGTATGTAAATCATTTGGTCTGTTTAATGTTTGTGAAACCCTTTAAAGCTTGTGAGGATTCCTTTGGACTTGACACTTTAAGCCGGTACAATGTTTTAAATACCACTGTAAATGCAACAGCCCATGATTTTTGTCACGCCTGCTTTAGCAGAGGGCGCTACTATAGTAGTCGCAATGTCAAAACGTTTGTGCAAGTTTTTTATCATGATATAACTTTAGTTATTTACGGATTGCTTCAATAATTGGACGCTCGATACATCTAAGCATTTGGAACACACGCGATCATGTTGCAGAAACACGTTGTACCAGTTTCTTCATCGTCATATATAACTTTAATATTACTTGATACATGTGAGCATTTGGAACACACTTATGCCCCTATTAACGTGAACATGGCCGTTTTGATTTTCACATGGTTGTGGATACAATTAGCCATATTTGTTTTTGTCAAAAAGTTTGTACGAGTTTCTTCATCATCATATGACTTTAAAGGTTCATGCCACTCAGTATGCACAAAATGTTCATATAGGATTAAATAAGTGTATAATTGTGTCGCTATTCTACCAGTTCTAATAAATTACGAGTAGATTATAAAGTAAATAAATATAGAGAATAAATAGTAAATACTGTAATGTCGGTTAACATTTGTAGAAACACAACACAAGATAATGAGGGGTGGGTTTTCTTTGTGTGAGTGTGGGGTGGAATGTGTGTGTCATCAGTAAATTAAATAAAGGGGGCGTTTCCTTATGTAAATGTTGCTTTCAGGATGTTGGGGCTGGGAGATGGGCGGTAGTTATATTCAGATAACTGCACCAATGATATAATAATCATACCATGCTTACCGAATCGTAAACACAACCAGTCAACACAGCCTCAGTCACAGCAGGCGATGCCTGTAGGCTGTAGTGCAGGTCAGAGCGGCCTTCTTCCCATATTTCACGCTCATGAAAGAGGTGTGTAACGGAAAATGGTTTTCCGCTGACTGCCGACATAAATGGTATGACCAGTCGCGGCAGCAAACGCTTCCAATTATCGTAAATTCATTATATTTTAACGCGATCTAGCAACATACGGCTCACTTGATTTACAATTTCAAACTGCCGGTTTACTCCGTACGTTGGGCGCGAGTGTTACCGATACATATTAATTTTAAAAATTAAAAATTGTATTTATTTTTTACTTGGTTTCAGGCAAATACATGTGAGCCGCGCCGTGCGAAAACCGGGCTTAATGACAACATTTTCAGTTGTTACTTTTTCGCGTATTCTGAATTGTACATCTTTTAAAAGCCATATGCCGCCAAAATTATCAATGTATCCCAATTATGGTTCATTTTAGAAGTAGTTTTATGACGCGTGGTAAAAACTTATATGACGTTTTAGATCAATGACGTCGAAATTACGACGTTTTTATCAACGGCGTATACAAGGGATGTTGATCCGAACAAGTCCTATAGATTTGTCATCTTTTATCGCATGTCAACCAAATTGGATATCTCGTAGCCTGGCCAAGTGTCTCCCATTAGGCCAAGACAAAGTATGAACATAATGTTTATAGCTCGTGTTGCAGTTGCTAATGTAACGTCATGTTTTGGATTGCGGCCCAAGTAACGTAATTTCGTATGAATAATTTTCAAATAAGGCAGAGTGAGGCGTTTCCCTGTTGTTTGCTGCTGTCTGAAATAATTTTGGGGAATAATAGCGACATCATTTAACATTTCGTATACGACGACATATTTTAAAATAGGCAGTAGGCCGCTTATAACATTAAGTTTGTGACAAAACACGATACCGGGCAGATACCTTATAATTGTCGCCGTGTGTCTTTCTTGAGGATCGCATTACCATCGCCTGATATACATTATTATGCAGTCAAGTGATAAACTGATGATTTGATACTACAAAAGCACTTTCGACTACAAAAGCAAGTGTATGACCATCACATTTCCAATTAATATGTTGATACATTTATTTTAAATTCAATACAAACCCCGGATATTTATGTCATTATATAGATGCCTGTCTACCTCCATTTATGATAAAATGAGTGGCCTTTAAATGGCATATCATTCGCTAAGTACTGGATAGAATTGTTCAAAAGTCTCAGTTTACCAAGATAATAGATGGTAATATCGTTGGCATACACTAGGTTGTTCATATTTAAGATTATTTAGGAATCAAAGTGCAGTGTAAGCGAAGACTTCTCTGATATGTAGCGAGTTAAATTATGCGCTCACCATTTTGAATTCATAAGGACAACCGACGAAAAATAGTAAAAATGTCAAAGAACGACAGTTAGGCGACAATTTACAGCGCCTGAAGCATTTCTAAGTCATTGATGCTGCGAGGAACTCGTGCAAGTATCCTTGCTATAATATTTTGTCACGACACCATGGCCATAACGTCAAACATGTATTCACGTTCAATGACGTCACAAGTACGTGACGTCAAGTCATGACGTCATAATATGTGTACCGAGGTACAAGGTATCGCGTCTCATATTAGTGAAAATTTCAGTAAGTTATCATTTTCCGTTTTCTGTTCACACTTAATGTTAACTGACACCAGTAAACGTAAATGGGAGGGCAAACTTTGAACTTTTACGGCGACGCTAGACAATTTGAAACGTCGTTTTTCCGACGTCGTTTACCGCTTTTCATGACGTTGTCATTAAGCCCGGTTTTCGTATGGCGCGGCCCATGTTTATATTGCATCTTTGTTACAATTTCTTTCTAGAACGGACTCTAATACGCAATCCGCTACGAACAACACAACACTTGCTTACTTGATTTGAGGACATTCCATCTCAAATCGTGGATGTCAGTAAAACAAGTGTAGCATACCCTGCGATCCGATCGTTCATCAACAGCAGCCAACCAGAACACGACTCACAATTCACTGCGGATTGGTCTCCATACCAGCAGTAAACATATTATATTTTTGTAAATTAGGGTAAATCAGGGACCGTCGATATCGACGACTTTTTTTTAGGCCTGATGGCTTGACAAAACTTACCTACATCGCAAGCACAGGGCATTTGTTAACACGGTAAAAGGCTCTGTGACGCTTATTGGTGTATTTTTAACAATAACCAACGTCAATTGTTACGGTAAGGTGACGATTTCTATAATTTCAACGGATTTGAAAAGCATTTGATTTACCTTTTGTGTACCTTGTATCTATACAAGTAACGACAGACTATCAGATTAGTTGTTCCCATCACCTGTGGTTATAACCTGGTCTAAGGGCAAATTTCACATTTTTCGAAGAGCATGTAATATACATTTATTCCATTACCATTTTGAAATACCGGATTTATTTCCCTAGACGTCTGTAAATCACAAGTTTCTTTGTCGGATTTCCAGATGTCTCGGGGGAAATAAATCTGATATTTCAAAATAGCAGTTGAAAGAAGTAAAGCTATATTATACACAGCCATCTCTCTGAAACAGCCAGTGTTGAGTCTTCTCAAGTGTGTCTGTTGTAGAGGTGACAGTGTCCTTAATTTATATGTAACAAAAGTCGGATGTCCAGGATTCAGAAAGCTTATAGGCCACAATCTTACACAACCAGTAGCCGATTTCACCAACATTGCAAAGTATACTTTTCTAGCAAAGTATACTTTGAGGGAGTAATCATTCATTATTCCTGAAATGCATTATTCATACAGAACTAACAACTGTATATATTTGATGATTAAAAGTATGCAGAATTATTATACTGAATGTATTACATTATCACAGCCAAATTGGCTATGATAATGTAATAAATTCAGTATAATAAAAATTACTAAATTTATCCTAAAATTGAAAATTTCTCCCTCAAAGTATACTTTTCTAGATAAGTATACTTTGCGATGTTGGTGAAATAGGCTACATACCTGTTGCATTTGCCACCAGTGTATATTCAGACCAGCTGGCACCTTGAATCATGAGTCACTTATTCTAATTTGTTCTATTGCTGGTACATGTGTTTCAGAATGAGAAGTGAGCCATATGAAGAGTTGGTCAGAGATCTGATCAAACATGCCAAAGTGCTGGACCATACAAAGAATCCCTGTGCTGAAAGGTTTATACCCAGTGCTAATTCTACAAAGCTAGGTAACACTCGAACATACTGGTGCATCATTGCATACCTCACTGCCTAAATATGGACAGCACATTTGTTTTGATTATGTGTAACTGATTATCAGTGTTTGGTATAGCCCACACTGATAGTGCAGTTGGCATTAAGTGCTACTTTTGTCTATCTGTCCCATCAGTCTGCTGATCCATCTCACTATTGTAAATCAAAGTTTTAACCCTTATAATTCTGAATTAAGTTTTATTGTTTGCTGTTTATTTTATATTTAACTTTTTTCTCACTAACATGGTTTCAAAGCTCTTGAGAATCGTGTCTTTGCGGTTTTCATTTCCCGGCTTCTAAGGGTCAAACTGCGACAGCTAGTATTGATACTCTGTATGTAGCTTCCTTATGGTATGGAATGGCAAACAATGCTGATCCTGATCAGACTGTGCGCATGCTGATCTGGGTCTACACTACACTAGATCTGCACTGGTCAAAATACCCATTTCGCCCCATTTCTCCTTTCACAGCCAAGATACAGTCAGAATTCAGTACAACGGCACACGTTATGTACAACGGCATATTCGTCTCCCGGCACAATAAGCCGCCAAACGAATTGGCACGCTCTTTAATCTGCTCAATGTATGTATAGTGGAACCCCTCTAAACCGGACATTCGCGAAAATGTAGATGTGTTTTGCTATTAGTATTATGTATCTCTGATTACAATGACTTTTCAAGATTGCAAAACACTAGAATGCGTCATGAAGTGCTCGCTCACATGTCTTATTTACAGTGGAACATCTCCAAACCCGACACCCTGGGGACTTATCAGGGTGTCCGGTTTGGAGAGGTTCAATTATAGCTGGTTCCCGGTCTATTTACAAGAGCATACATTTGTTCTGTATATCAGGATGGGGACCAGTACAGACTTCACCACCTGGAAAATGTTGGCCAAGGTAAATACATCTACATACATTGTAGCACAGGGGGTTGGTTGTGAGCATGCGAATAGTAAGTGTAATGGTGAGGGTTCATCTTATAGCGGAATCCCGATATCCCTGGTTTGGTCCTTTAGTAATATATTGGCTTTCTTGCTACTTCTGAATTGAATCCGGTTATACCTATACAAAAGTAGTAAGATTAGTAATAATACTAGTACTTGGCACCAAGTCAGGTTATTCTAATTTCAGGTTTGAATAGATTTTTTCTGTCAATATTCAGTTCTGATCTTGGAATGTCCCCCCCATCACAGCAGGTGAAATATGGGGTTCAACCGTGTTAATCCAGTGTAAAATGACGTTAGCTGTTGACAGGCCATTACACACCATCAAATAAATATATACATTGTATCTGGTTTGTATATATAGATATAATTGATGACAGAAATAGACCTAAGTAGAAGTTTGATTAAGATTATGTCGTCCTAAGCTGGGATTATAGGCCCTCCCACCCACCTGGGTGAGATGATATCCACGTCGAACGTATAAACGTCTGCTTTAAAGTCTGAAGCTGATCATGCGACGTGTCAAGTCAGCCGCAATAGCTCAGTGGTAGAGCATCGGACTACGGATCGAAAGGTCCCGAGTTCCAATCCCGACAATGGCCGATTCGGCGTGTCCTTGGGCAAGACACTGCACCTTCGTGATAGCCTAGTCCTTGTATTCTTATATTTAAGGGTGGGAAATGGCTCGAAGACCTTCCATACCCGGGCATGTGCCCGTAAATGATCAGGCCAATGGCCGTTGGCCCATTTTTTTCCGAATTTACTAATATATGCGATACAGTCGAAATATGTGCATTAAATGAAGGAGACGATGAGGCGGTGAGTTTAACCTAATTAGTTCATTCTCCTATTGCACAATGCCGATATGTCAGACCGTGAAGAGGGCCGAGTGTGCGTGCACATGATATATGGATACTCAGCCGTTACATTGTTATATTACCTGCTAATGCTATTAGAGGGTTGGACGAGGCAAGACAGACCAAGCAGAGACGGATCCACGTGATATGGGCAAATCCAACGCCCACAGAGGAGCAACAGCGCAGGCCGAGCCGGAGCAGCCGAGCCACCGACCCACCCACAGCAGACCGGGACACCGCAGTCAGTGACAACCGGAGGCTCCGCCCACCGCAACCGCCACCCGCAGCGACCAGGAGACGGGCAAGCCATGCCCAAGCCACCCACAAGGCCGCCACTGGCAACACCCAGGCAGCTCATTCCGCCACAGATCCCAAGGCGCATATAGCATGACACTGCCCAGTATGCAACACAGAGGAAACGACCCGATGTCGGGTCCACAGAGGCCTAGGCCACCTCCCACTGAGTGGGTGGTAGACACGAGCGAGGCCTTGTCCCCGAGGAGGGGGGACTAAGTTTGTTTTATTTCGTTCTGATCTTCTCTTTGTTGGTGTCGTAGGCGTCTGGCTACACCGCGAGGACCGCATCTGGTTTGTGTTTGAGTGAGCTGTGTGCATGAAAATCACAGATGCCCTTATCTGGATTGTGTATGTATATGTTGTGGGTGCGTGCCTATCTAAGTGTGTCTGTCAGGGTTATGTCCAATGTCATATTGACTTGGCTCATCTACTGCCCTAAGGGCGAAATAGCTGGTCCCCATAGGGCCAGATTCTGTTGATTGACTGTATGGACAATATGATGAGACCATTATGCCCGGCTCGACCACTAACTGCACAAACAGTTCGGCGCTTTGAGGTATATATTGTTGCAGGCAGAAATCCTCCGTTCTTGAGCTTCTTTCTTCTAGCGTCGTGTCTGCATGGAGTGGATCCACCGGTTATTTGTGACACCCGGGTTCACCAAGCACTCCCTGCTTTCAATCAGCGGGAGCAGCTTCTGTCTTCTATGACTTCATATGTTGACTTGGTCGCCTTAGTGGTTTTACCGGACACAATGGGTGTGTGAGTTTATATTTGTTTATGTTATGCATATTCTTTACTACACTACACGCTGCTGTGCGGAGTATTGTGTACATGTATAATGCCTATGCGTGTAAGGGACCGTCCGTATTGGGCGGAAGTAAGCTATTATTGCGTGCTTGGATGTAGTAAAAATTACAAAAAAACTGTCACCCTGCCATTCGGGACGAGACACACGTAAGGGAGCTATGAGCCGCCCCCGTGTCTTGCGCGGTCCATCATAGGATGGACTGAGTGGACTTATGGGTGACATGAGTGTATTACGTCCGCAGATTCTGAACTCCCTGGACGCTTGCCTGGGATGGACCAGACCAGTTGTGACCTAGTGAGAGTCGTTGATATTTGTCTACTTACTAGACAAGTATCGGTGTACCTGGATGCGGTCCTCTCGGTGTCGCTTCGTTGGTGACGCATTGGTGCTACAACGAATCTTGGGAGAAGAACATGTATGGTTATTCAGCATCAATTGTATGGTCCCTATCTGTTTGTGTATTGGAAATGGGACTCCTGGTTATGCTATACATTTTTGCATATGTACATATCATGGACATGTATACATATGTGTATTATGATTACTCCTCGGCGACAGTGTGGACCTAGACGTATGTGTTCCTATGTGTTTTTTTATTGATGTAGTATAGGGCCAATTTTAAAATTACATTACAGTTAAAATACAAGTTTATATTAGAGCGGCACTTGTTTCCGACTTACTACCCACCCATCGACCAGACCGCTATGCAGTTATTTGGATTGTGACGTATTCGGGTAGTGGCTAGGTTCAACCAATGTCATTGCTCACTCGAGTGCAGTGCTATTTTCGAATAATGTGTGTGCATTTGGTAATTGCTATGTATGTTATTACTGTTTCTAACGGCTGATATCGCAGGGGTTCGGGGCGACTTTACGGTTCCCGACAACGATATCCACACGACACCAGCCGTCACGGAGCTTCGCAGAGACCGAACGAAGCCGTGGCATTTCATGCACGGATCGATGTCAATCTCTGCGAGTCCAATATATTTTGTTATCAGACGGTGCACGCTCTATATATGTACATGGATATATATACAAGTACGTCTATGCATATATGTAAAATCCCACCATTCACCCTATTGTTGCAGTTTGATTAAAATACCAGAAGTAGTCTGGCTTGAGTGTTTAGAAGGCAAGCCAACAATAATGCGTGCAAGAAGAGTCCGTCCGTCACCGACTAAACAGGCTTCGTCATTGAAGCGAGTTCCACCGGTACCAGACCAATTGTTGACCCTTCCTCTTTCCACTCATTACCCTTACCACTACTACTAAATATAATCTACTAAGTCTAGTCTAACATAGTACATAATAGCATATCGGGATTGTGGTGGGTAGAATTCCGTACACTCGTTGGGTGGGATTACTTGTATGTTAATTTTGGATTCATGTGTTAGCCCACACGAGCCTGTACATATCGTCTCGTTAATTTCCCAGTACTAATCCTCGATAAGGCAGTCCATACGCAAGAAACTTTCCTGGGCCAGTTCCGATCGAGTACATACCCATTGGGTGGGATTACTTGTATGTTAGTTTTAGCTATGGTTATGCTAGAATGGCCTTCGCAGCCGCAAGCGGACGGGGTGCAATTATATTGTACTTATTTGATTGCATCGCATATCGTGTCATTATTTTACTTTCCTTGTTGCAAGTCAACTCGGTATTGTTATGAGACCAGTGGCACCAGTGAGCAGACTAAAGGTGAGAATTGTTGTAGCATTGGATGCAGGCAGCACCCGGCTGCCACCATTGATCAAATATTAATTCTAGTATTATTATTAGGTGCGAGCATCTAGCAGGCAGACGAGCAGCATAGTATGCAACAGTCCTCTCGTTGCCGGAGAAACATGTATCCCCGACACAAGTGATGTTGCTCATCATTCGACTATTCACTCTAGAATGAGTAACGCCTCCCGGCCGAGTGTACGGACGTCTATTGACATGTTTAAAGATTATATTAGATTGGTAAATCCTGAAAATATTTACAGCAATTTTCAGATATGGGATGGAGACAATGGGGCCCAGTGTCACGGACGTAACTTAGCTCGACCACTCCATCGGGTTTTTAATGTGTTTCTATCCATGATGATTTTTGATTAGTACATGTTATGCATATTATCTCTGTGTTCAGAGTGTTGGAGTGGTGAGTGGCGAGCGCCCCCTATCCTAACTCCGGCAGGCCGATGTGACGGTCACACCACGGGGTGTAACCACCAACCTTGGCCCACCAGAGCATCGGACGGGGCCGCTGCCCTCACCGTCTGTGTGTTGGAGTGGTGAGTGGCGAGCGCTCCCTATCCTAACTCCGGCAGGCCGATGTGACGGTCACACCACGGGGTGTAACCACCAACCTTGGCCCACCAGTGCTTCGGACAGGGCCGCTGCCCTCACCGTCTGTGTGTTTAGAGCGTATAACTGTTTGCATGAGTTGTATTTTAAAATAAAATCATTATATCATTTATTTTTGACAGCTTTTAATTTTAGTGGAGCAACGGTGTCATGTTTATATTTTATTCCAATAACCTGTCGCCTTAATGTATTTTAGTACAGCTAAGTGTATTTCATTTTCGCATTCTTTAGGGGGGAATATTAAATTATATGGAGATGATATAACATTATTTTTTAAGCAGACAGCGGCTAGATCTTCTCTTGCTAATTCATGCGCTGGGCAGAAGAAGAAATAGTGGTCCAGTTCTTCTATTTCATCTTCGTCGCACTGACTACAATTCAAATCTACATCAATATCGCTGCCCTGTGGATGAATATTTGCCTTTATACCGTTTCTACCTAGTCCGAGTCGTGTTATTATTTTATCTGACATTCTATCCTTGCTGTATTGTTTACATTTATTTGGTATGGTAGGCACCATGACTTGAAATGTGTGCCCGCCATAGTAATGCTTATGAATGTTATCCCATCGTTTTTGCCATTTTGATTTTATTTTTTGTTTAATGACTGAATATAATTCTCTGTGTGTAGGCAGAGTATTATCTTGTGTTCCTATCCAGCTGTGCTTGCCGCTCGGTCGGCTTCTTCGTTTCCAGGTATTCCAACATGTGAGGGTACCCAGTCTATATTAATAATTTTCCCTTGTTCCATATGTTTACTTATAAGAATTTTAATGGTATGGACCTTGTCAGGTCTCGTTTTAGACGTACCTGTGTTGATTGCTTGGATGGAGCTTAGTGAGTCTGTTATGATTACAGTGTTATTGTACTTTTTTAATTTTAGGTTGAATATGAGGGCTTTTTCAATTGCAATAAGTTCCGAAGTAAATACAGTTAGATTGGGGGCCAGTTTGTATTGTTCTACGTGGACTTAGTTCCGGGACCACAAACGCAGCTGAGGTGATACCGAGTTCTGGGTTTTTGCTACCGTCCGTATAGATGTGTAGGCTGTCTTTCCAATTATGTTCTAAATGTTCCATTGCGTGTTTGAGGCTAAGGGTTGGATTCTTAGTTTTATCTTTTATAATTTCAGTGAGATCAGATCGAGCTGTAATTTCAAATAGATAATACGGGATATGCGTTTTGAATGGCTGCATCTCGCATCCACCCAAATCATATTCTTCTGTTAAAATTAGTGCATTCATTGCATAGCACGTTTTTACATTGGCTTTTTTGTTGGTATAATTATTGACTGTATTGGTTGCGTTTAATCATATTGTATTTGTATGCTGGTTTGAGTTGTATTAGTTCGTTGATTGGTAGGTGAGCGCCATGGGGTTGGGTTCGGACCCAGTATTTGAGTAATGTTTGTTCCCTTCTTAAGTCTAGTGGTAACACTGCTGTTTCTACTTCGATTACTGCGGCTCTTGTTGTTTTATAGGCACCCGTGGCAAGCCTTAGCGCTGCTCTTTGAATTAATTCTAACTTATCCAGGTGAGCAGCCGCAGCATCTTTGTATAGCATGCATCCATAGTCCATCTTCGACAGGATTAATGCTTTATATAGTTGCAGGAGGGAGGATTTGTCTGCACCATAAGATGTACCTGAGATTAGTTTCATTAGATTTAGATCCCTCCTACAACGTTGAATTAGATCTGATATGTGAGGTCCCCAGGTAAGTCTATCGTCCAAGTACATACCTAGGAACTTTGCGCATTTTTTGTATGGTATTGCCTGATTGTTAACAACTAGTTCTTTAATTTTGTATTGTTGATCTCCTTTATATGCATACCGTTGCTCCGTGCTTTTGTAGAATAAGTGTCCTCCTCTATGAAAGATGACTGCCTCAGTTTTTAGTGGGGATATTTTAAACCCCCATTTATTTTGCCATGTTGTGATTTTATCTAATGTTGTCTGTACAGCCCCCAAGGCTATATGAGATCTGCATGTACATGCCAGATCGAGCTATCATCTGCAAATTGCGATAGATCATTTTTGATAGTTGTAATTGGGTTGTTCTCATTGAGTTCGTTATACAATGTATCTATCATGATGTTAAACAGCGTTGGACTAACTACGCTGCCCTGGGGGCTACCGTTATCTACATTTTGAAATTCGGAGTGTTCTGATCCTATTCTCATCTAATTTTTCTGCCCGTTAGAAAGTTGTCAAGCCACAACAACATTCTATTATTTATGCCCTTCCCGATGAGTTGTTCTATTGCACCTTTCGTCCACATTAGGTTCAAAGGCTTTTTCTAAGGTCTAGGAATACTGCAACGACCATTTTCTTTTCCATCATGGCTGTTTTAATAATTGTGTCTAGTCGTGCGAGTTGATCTAATGTAGATCTGTTATTTCGGAATCCTGATTGGGTCGGGCTGAGTTTCTGATTTGTTTCTAAGTGATGTTTTAATCTGTTAGCTACCATCATTTCCATTATTTTACATATTGCTGGTGTTAGAGAAATGGGTCTGTATGAGGGCGGGAGTGTTGGGTCCTTCTTTGGTTTCAATATAGGGATGATGGTAGCTTCTTTCCAGGTATCTGGTAGTGTACCATTTACCCAAGATTTATTTATCACCAGAAGCAGTTGTTCCATAGATTCTTTTGGGAGATGCTTTAGTATTGCGTAGTGTATCTTGTCTGCTCCTGGTGCAGAGTTTTTCTTATTTTTAAGGGCATAGTTTAGTTATGACATAATAAAGCACCGATTGAGGCAGTCAACCTCATTAGATTCTGGCCATAACGTGTTAGTATCTATTTTTGTTTGAATTTCGGGGTTTCTCTTAACCTTAACTGTTTTGAATTCGGGATTAAGATTATTGTCACTTGACATAGTTGTATAATGGTCTGTGAGCACCTCTGCTTTTTGTTTGTTGTCGTAGACTTTGCTATTGTTATGTAATAGTGGTGGCATTGGCTTTATAGCTTTTCCTCTGATTCTATTAAATTGGTCCCATAATTCTTTACTCGTTTTGTCGTTATTTATTTCAGATATAAATTTCTCCCAACCACAACTTTTTGCGTCGTTAATTACTTCAGTCGCGAGGGACTTAGCTTTCAAATATTCCTCTCGCCTAGTTTGTTTAAGTGTTGTATGATATTTGTGTGCTTGTTTCCATCTACGCAGACAGTTCTCCCTGTTTTTAATGGCATCTGTGCAAGCTGGTGTCCACCAGGGATTGGTTGGGCGATTATGAGCTTTACCACTTGTCTGTGGTATACTCTCCTTACTTATGTTATAGAGGGTGCTCACAAATTCATCGTGGTATTGTTTTGTATCTAGATTTGTATCTGTGTGTAGTCTATTAGTGCATAGTCGTTGGAACAGCTCCCAGTTAGCATGACCTAACTTCCATTTAGGAATGGTGGCTGGAGTACTTCTATGGTATTGGGTAGAAACTTTAGTAATTATCGGATAGTGGTCACTTCCTAGTGTAGAGACATGGACGGACCAGGAGGTCAAGGAGGCTAAAGCATGTGTTGCTAATGTTATGTCGAGTGCTGTTCCAATACATTTGCTTGAAGAAATGTGTGACGTATCGTAAGTTACAGCTCCGTTGTTAAGTACTACATAATCAGTGTTATCTAGAAATTGTATTATTTCATCACCTACTTTGTTTGTCTTAGCATTGTAATGCACGTCCCATAGTGGGTTGTGCCCGTTGAAGTCACCCAATATTAGAGATTTATTGCTTAATTGTGTGATAATTTTATTGAGATTGTTTAGTTTTGGTTCGTGATTATGGTTACCAGGGCCAATGTACACATTTAATATATCAATGTTTCCTTTATTGCTGAGTACCTTAATACCACAATAGAGGTTATTTAGTTTTTCTGTAAGGTGATTTGTTTTGAGTTCTACACATGATATTCCATTTTTAGCGTATATTCCTACCCCACTGCCATGGAAAGAATTGGTTGCGTATGATACGAGGTTGTATCCAGTGAGTGTTGAAGGCTTTGACATTTCTTGCAGGCATATTACATCAGGTGACATTACGTTATTTTCTAGAACATTGATAAGCTCTCCTTTTGTTTTTACAAATCCCCGACAGTTCCATTGAAAGACGGTCAGGGTCATTCCTTTATTTTTGTTTCTACCCATATTTATTTATTATATATATGTTTTCTTATGATGAGCTTTTTGGTGCATATGCCTGACTCCTTTTCTGTGAATTTAGGACCTTAGTACCATTAAATGGTGTTAAATTGCACTGTTGTTGTTGTTCCGCTAACGGTGCCACTGATTTTAATACGTTTTTACCTATCTTCTGCTGTTAGTAAATTTATTCTGTTTTTTTTCATGCCTGTATTCGCTTTTGAACTAACTTCGGTTACGTTATCTTTTATGGATTTTGTATTATATTTACGATTTGCTGTTATAGTCTTACGCATATTATAATTTTATATACTTGTACGTTTTTCTGCTGGACTGTTATTGGGTGTTGATGTGGCAACACTATTGCTTGACGTTTGTTTGTTTATTGGTGTGTCCTCATTATCGTTTATTTCATGTAGTGTTGTGTTGTCTGCACAAATGGTCGAAATATTGGAGATACCTGTTAGTGTTTGAATGGGATGAGACTCTATGGATTCGGTTGATGTTACGATTATTAGTTTATTTGGGTCTGAGTCGTCCATGCTGCTATCAAACATTAGGGGCTCGGGTGTAAGTGTTGATTTGTTTCCCCCAGTTTCGTGTGGTAAAGGGCTTACTACTTTGTCCGCTAACGGTCGATTGTTTACTTGCTTTATATTTGTTTAGTGACTTTATTACTTTGTCCGCATTAGCCAGTGTACCTAAAACGTTTAGTATAGAAGTTTCTGATTGGGATGTGTCCATCTGTGACGTGTGCATTTTTTCAGTGGATGGTGTGATAGGAATTGTTGTTGTTGTTACATTTTGTCCTAAGTGTTGTTCTGCTATTTGTCCTATAATGCCATTGGTGGTTACTCCTAGTTGTTTTTTAATTGCAATTTCAAGAGCCGAAATTAGTTCTAAGAGCTGTTGTTTAGAAACGTATCCTTGCATGTTATTTTCTTTGGGGTTTCTTTGTTTTATCTTTTCCTTTTGTGGGGCTGGGTTCGTTGGAGGCTGTTTTGTAGTTCGTTGTTTTGCAGGTGTGTTGTTGGTGACTACTTGAATAGGCAGTGTTTTTGTTACAGGGTTCATTATTTGTTCTTTTAGTGCATTGCGTGCCAGTTGCCTAGTGTTGTTCTTTTGTTCGAGATGTGATTTGTATTTAAGTAGCATCGGGCAGTAGGGATCACTTGACCGATGTCCACAAGCCTGTACACCAGCCACGTAACAGTTATTGCAGAAATCATTGTCCCTGACCTGTTTGCTCGTGCAGTCTTTGTAATAATGGTTGTACGCGCAGATGGGGCATATTATTGTGTTGTTTTTGCATGCTTTTTGTATGTGACCAAATTGCTGACACATATTGCAGCGAATCGGTCGTTGGATTGTTATGCCGATGTCAATGGGGTTGCCTTCGTTAATGTAGGGTGCTGGTGTAATTTGATAGGGCAGGGATGTGCTGACGTGAATTAGTAGAGTAGATTTGTTTTTTCCTATTTGATGTGCCGCGGTGATATTGTTCTTATTGGCGTTTACTGCCAACATTAAGTCTTCCTTACTCAGACCTATAAAGTCGGGATGATTAGCGATTCCGATTGCGGCTTGTGGCTGGTTTTGTTGTTTGCGTTGTGTATTGTTAGTTGATTGCGTTTGTGTTTGAAGTAATTTAAACTCTACGTTGCGCATACTAGCGGGTGCAGTGAATGACTTTGCCCTGTCAATCCACTTTTTCTGTGTACTAACTTTTATGATGTCTGCATCCCAGGTGCATTTAACGTCGTTAGATGACATATTCTTGCCTACGTAAGTTGCTAACGCAATGGCGAACTGAAATGTTGTTATCACTGCCCTTCCTGCCCCTAGTAATTTAAAATGCAATGTGTCGAATTGTGACTGTGGCTGCTCCTTATTATTTGTGCGTGGAGAACGAGTGGGCGTTGGTATCGATGTAGGAGACGGGGGTGGGGTACTCTGTTTGTTGTTAGGTTGTTTTGCATCCGGTGATTTGCAGTTTGGTGATAAATTATCTGAATGGTCTTGTTCCCTTGCTCTCTTCCTATTGTTGGGGGTGTTGGGGGTGTTTATTTGAGCCATTATATTTAATCTGAGAAGTGATAATGAAGCAATTAACAAGCTTAGATTTTTTATTTTTTATTTTTTTTGGATTTAATTAATTAATGTTCTGCCTAGCTACCTATTTATCTATCTGTCTGTCTATCTATATATCTATCTAACTATCTGATTACACTACGGCGTAACAATTATTATGAATCTTTCTAGTATTACCTAATTTGAGAGACTGGCCGACGTCAACAATTGATGCCAATATTTCGTATATTTCGTTTTATAAACGTTTTATAGATAACGGGTGTATATTTAGTGTGGCCGCTAGACTAGGTGGGATTATTCGTTTTAATTGCTACTGCTAGTCGAGGTTAGGGTTCAGACACGAGACTATGACTTATGTTTGATGTTCTGGGTGGTTTTGTGGTGAAGTTTCAAATTTCAGAGTTTTTGTAATATGCCACTATACTAAGTTTTGAAAATGTTCAAGATTATTATTTTATTATACTTTTACTCTAGCTCTATACTACTATACTATATTTGCGACTGGTGTAATCAGAAATATTTTTTACCTCGGTTCTCGCTATCTTCGGTTTTCAAAAGTCTTCAAAAAGATCTTGTTTTGTCGCGTTCGCACCGATGTCCGCAAGAAAGTGCAAATATCTGTGCGGTTTATGTAGAATGTAGACAAGCAGTATCGACTTTTATATCAACAATTGGTAGCAATTGGTAGCAATTGGTAGTGACGGTTGAGGAAACCCCCACTATCAAATTACACAAGTGATGTGCCGGGTACAGGCAGTGACGGCTATAGGTTACTTCAATGTTGGTGTAAATATTGGCGGAATTTTCAGACAAAGGAGAAAGTGATATAAAAGTCAATAATTCGAGAATTACGGCACAGACTCACCTTAAATCTTCAGCGAAGCTAGTCGATGTTGTCTATGATTGCCTACTTCAGTGTTCAGGTGATATATACTTACAGTGTTGTGTTTTATCAGCTTTATTTGGTGATTTTCAGAAAAGTCAAACAGCTTGTTGTTGTTGTTATTCTGAATCCAATGAATCAAATGATCAATCAATCTAGCCTAGTCCTATCGGATGGGGACTTAAATAGTCGGTCCCGACATACAAGGTCAGCGAACCAATGCCGTCGTTAAATCAAAGCATTTACATTTGCGACGTGTCACATTCCTCACTCCTATAATCCCTGGCAGTTTAGGATGACAAAATCTTAATCAAACTTAAACTTTTATAGGCAAGTCTTGTTTAATATTTTAACTAATACCTCTCACAGTGTATTTTACTTCGTTGTATTTTAATACATCTTCAGTGACGGAGCAATTTGAAGTTGTTTTGTGTTTTGTAGTCTAATTAGATTTACAAATATGCTTCTCTTTCAAAGTGTTTGGCATTCCTGGCATGCCATTCAACATTTGTATTTAAGGACTTTGCATGTATCAGAGTTTTTCAATAGATACATATGCCTTGTGTAATGTTTCCTCGACACAAATCATTTACCCATTGCATGCTGAAGATTCACCATTTTTTTCTGACAAAAATATATAACTATTTTCTTTATTTCTACTCCAAAGTATAAGGTGTTACTACTCATTTAACACGGTTCAAATAAGTGGTAACAACATATACTTTTAACTAGAAATCGGCAATGGAAAGTGTTCAGCATGCAAATTTTATAATATGCTGTCTGTTTTTCACCAATGCGTCAAACTCGTCTTAATTTAAATCGTACACAACGCGCAAGACGTTGTGGGCTATTTCGGACAAAGTGATTAGCTGTTCACGTTTTGCACAATGTATGAAAGAGTTACGCTGGACACCGCTGCTTTTTAACGACAGAGTAATAACATTCCAATTATGTTTAACACGTTCCATGCGTAACTGCAGGTTGTTAAGTAAAGACAAACTGCGCAAGCGATCACAATTGAATCACAATAGTCTCCTGCGAAGGCAGAATGCTGTATCTGACCATTGTCTGCTTATCACTACGGGGACTTAAATCAATTAACAGTGGCGTGAATTGATCCTTGTCGCGTAGCGAGTCATATATATCCACGAAATGTCGTGCCTTATGTCGACCATTGAACAGTTACTGGCCTAAAGTGGACAATCGTCGGCGGTCTCATACTAAATACACATACATAATGAAAGTTATTCGATATCGTTATCTGATATTTTCCTTGAGCGTACACATTTTGGCTGGTTATCAAAATGGTTACTTTAAGATGATGGGACAGGACACCCCAAAGATCACTATAGGATTTATATTGAATTATCTCATACATAAACTCGTCTAAAACGAGAACCAGATGATCGTATTGTTCTCCCCATTGAAGTAACATATATCTGGCCCGGTAGCCCGTTGTAAAGCTGTATTTTGTCTATACTCTCCTCCATCTGAGTGTATATATCCTGCCAAACAATGTACGCAAATATTATTTTGTCTACGGGCAATGAAAATACGGCATTCGCATTCTCCAGAAGTTTCCTAAGATACGTAGTCTTCTCGGCTCCGGATTGTCCGAATAAGCCAATAGTGCACGGCGCGTTAACTTCAATAAACTTTCTCTGTTCCACCAGGCATCATCCCCAACATTTCCACTTTCATCCTCCATTGTATAAAAACGTAAATGTACTCCGTCAAAATGGTATTTTTTTTTTTTTTTTTTTTATCTTATATTTAAGGGTAGGAATTGGCTCGAGGACCTTCCAAACCCGGGCATTTGAACCCAAAAGTGGCAGGTCAATGACCGTTGGCCCGTTTGTTTCCGAATTTACTAATATCTGCCATACAGTCGAAATATGTGCATTAAATGAAGGAGGCAATGAGGCGGTTAATTTAACCTAGCTAGTTCATTCTCCTATCGCACGAAGCCGGTATGTAAGACCGTGAAAAAGGCTGAGTGTGAGTGCATGTGATATATGGAGACTCAGCCGTAACAGTGTTATCCTATATAATGATGATATTTGACGATTGGTCAGGGCATAACATATCAGGCCGGGAATGATCGATATCAGAATGGTATCGATACGAGTTATTAATTAAATTAATTAATGCGCCCGGACCCGTGTCAATATCGGCGCATCAATGTGTTATGATCGATACCTCATGCTGATTTAATTAATTAACTGCTGACCACGTGACCAACTGACGCTGTGACGTCACACGAAGACCCCCGACTGCGCAAAAATACAATGAGCCGAGCCGCTCCTCTCGTTTTCACTATATTCTCTATACATTTACTCGGCTCCAAAAGTGAACCTTACCACTACTGTCATGTTTCTAACAATATGTATAGATCAGTTTACACAAGTATGCTAGTTTATCACGTTCTGCACTGGCCACACATCCCATTTCTCCAGTCACAGCCACAGGTGAAGAACGGTTCATAGTTCGGTGTTTTATGGGTGCAGTTACGAACATACAATTTACGTCACCACCCACGAGTTACACGTATAAGTACGGTAATTTACAAGAACATGTGAGAAACGGAGCTTCTACCCGCGTAAGTTTTCAACCAATAAAACCATTATTTATTAACCGATGGCAATAAAAACCGGTCCCAAAGTGTTTGCTTAGATTAATATATTGGACCTGAACCACCAATGCAAGTCAAACATATATATATCGTTTGAAAAACGTTAAATATTCTCGGATAGATGGTCGAGCTCTCAAAGTGGAGAAATTTTGTTAGACAGCTGTGTTAACCGCTTTAGAGCGCGACGTTCATTGGCCGACACACAAGTGTCATCTAATAATAGCGTGACAGGGGATGACGTAGTAGATGTTGACATATCGCGGGAAATGGTTATCCAATCAAATAGCGCGCCACGCTTGTAATCTCCACTTTGAGGGCTCGCCAGAGATCTCGCAATTGTACTTCCATGTCTTACATGTAGGAAGAGACAAATGCAATTCACGTATACATACTATCGGGCAGTATCGGCATCAGCAGATTGATGTTATATATAATCGGTCTGAAAGCAAATAATTGGCCAAATATTGAAAAAGGTTTCATTCCTTTGTTCTTTTGTGGGTATTTTGACAGTATAAAATGGGTCCGACAATTCTGAACGGTGAATGTTTAGATAATTTACCATTTCTGTCGTGTGTAGTGATTGAGCATTAGTAGTTGGACAAAACTACATTGTAGGTAAATTACCCCAAACCAACGTAATCCACTCAAATCTACCCAAAGTCCACATATGACACCAACATACCGACCATCTGTTCAAGCACCACATGGTCATGTTAAAATCCGCCTAATGCTAAATTAATTCAACTAACTCGATACCATAGGAAAGAGCCCACTAAGGCTTCTCATCATTATGTGTGTTTCTCTCAATTTGTTGTCAGTGCAGGAGCACACTTTTGGACAGGTTGTTCACATGTCCGCAGTCACTGACTAGTACCTTATTCCGATCCAGCGTAAAATGTTGCGTGTCGAAATACGCGCCGGATTTCTGGCGAATTCCCATCCAATTACACGCAGAACACATGCGTTTATGCGATGGCTCTTAAGAAAAGACCTGTAGTATATCGTCAGGACACTGGTGCGTTTTTGGACGTGAAGCAATTGACATCGCTGAGGAGTGCAGCAAAAGTGAGGGTTCGTATGGCACATCTACTGTACCAGAAGATATTGCTGCTGAACGCAAATCACGCAATAATGTATTGCCGCTCTAATATTATTGACTTGCAGTGGAACATCTCTAAACCGGATGTCACGAATTGTAGCCGACTGCCTTCTTTATCATCCATTATTTGTAACTGGGGTTACACAATACTCGAATATCCATACAACGACAATCGAATAGGTCTTCATGTCTGAAATATCGCTCCCGTGGAATGGAATGGTGCTTAACGACCCATCAACACAAAAAGAGTATCATTTAGAGCCAAGCAATGTAGATGAAGAATAAAAATAATAGTAAAATAGTATGTTAGATGTGGTAGTCAATCAGATGATCAGGGTAAAAATATTAATATGATGAACAAATAAATGTAAAACATGTATAGAATTATAAAATTATAGAAATGAGAAACATGTATACAATGATAAAATTAAATTTTCCAATACAAGTTAGTTTCTTGGAGAAAGCGAAGCAAACCTTCAATGTTCTTCACATGGAATAGCTCCGCAAGTGAAGTAACATTGAAGTGTTTGCGTCGAATATCGGCAAAGTCGATACAGTCCAGTAGAATACACCGCTGTATAGAATAGCGCTTTATCCTAACTGTGCACGTACCACCAGTATTGGAGTTTGCACCGGTTATATCGGAGTGATTTACACTGTTTATTGAGACTTGGATGCTAGCCTGAATACCGAGTAGGTCATATCTATTGATAACTGCATTACTTCAGATTAATTCGCCAGATATCGCACGAGCTAGACTGTATTTTAGAACATTAGTCCGCTTACGCAGAATTGCAAGCCAATTGTTGGCACGGAGTTCTTATATTGACACGTGGACCATCATATGCGTCTAATGCGCTAGAGTGTGTATATAAACTCTCGCATCCATATTCTGGCAGTCGCACATTCAGCCACTCTTGTGATCAACCCAGGACGCAAGTTTCCATTGGGAATTCTGGTAAGTAAATATGCTTGTTGTTTACTTTCAATGCAGCAAATAACGTCCGACTGGTGCCAAGACCGCCAATTCACCGTATTATTATCGTATCCTCGATGATACTGCCCTATTTTGTTCACCCGAGTTATTTGGACCCATTTTCGACCAAATGTTTGGTCAATAGAAGCCGTAGGGCATGTATCCGCTGTTATAGTTTATCTCCCTTGATCAAATCGAACTGAACCATTAATCATTCATCTTTTCGTATAAATGTTAACAATTACAGGATTCGCATGTGGGAGCATTCCGTGAGTATTGCAATGGCATATAATTATCATGTGTTTGGTGCATGTCACTCCGACTAATTGTAATAGCTAATTTGTTATAATTGCAAACGAATGGAATGGAATGGTGCTTAACGGCCCATCAACACAAAAGAGTATCATTTAGAGCCAAGCAATGTAGATGAAGAGTAACAATAATAGTAAAATAGTATGTTGGATGTGGTAGGCAATCAAAATAGTATGTTATATGTGGTATGCAATCAAACGATCAGGGTAAAACTATTAATCTGATGAACAAAATAAATGAACAACATGTATATAATGATAAAATTATAGTATGTATACAATGATAAAAATCAGATATTCCGATACAAGCTGGTTTCGTGGAGAAAGCGAAACAACCCTTCAATGTTCTCCCCCTGGAATAACTCCGCAAGTGAAGTAACATAGAAGAGTTTGCGTCGAATATCAGCAAAGTCGCTACAGTCCAGTAGGTTGTGATGCACGGTAAATGCGCTGTGGCAAGCAATACACCATGGACGCGGCTCACACTTGAGCATATACGAATGCGTTAGTCGTGTATGTCCAATGCACAATCGACTAAGGACAACTTCATTCCGGTGAACATATCTTTAGCCAGGAATCCATTCGCCAATATTCGGTTTCACAGCATGAAGTTTATTATCTGTGAGCAGATCCCACTGGGTTTGCATTGTATAGGAGATGAATGAGTTGATGGATGATTTAAAATCATGATAGCAAACAGGAAAATGAGAAGTCGGTAGCTCCAGAGCGGCCTTGGCAGCACTATCTGCCCTGGCATTGCCCTTGATACCAGTATGACTGGGGAGCCAACAAAACATAATGTCCTTGCCAGACGAAAGGAAAAATATGGTGTAGCTCCATGATTTGGAGGATAAGTGGATGTTCAAGCTTCATGTTGTACAACGTGAAGATAATGAATCGGAAAATAAAATGAATTGCTTTCTCCAAGATATTTTCGCAAAATCAAGAGCAAGTAAAATCGCCCTCAATTCCGCAGAAAATATTTGTCCGGGAGTCTGGATCGAAGATCTCCCTCGGGGACAGTGGCAGCAGCTGCTACCCGGTCCCCGTCTTTTGAGCATCAGTAAAAAGCGGAGTGTATGTATTGTATCTGTCTTTAACTTCAAGAAAAAGTGATTTAAAAATGGATGGATCAGTTGTTGCTTTCGTGTGCAGACTAAGATCGAAGATCAACTTCGGCTGCTTCAACTGCCACGGTGGAGTATCTGGAACAGCGTATTTGGCAATGTGATCCATATCCAAGCCAGCATCGTGTATCAAAGGATCCATTCTCTTGCCGAATGGTGGCTTGAAGCTTGGTTTCTTATCGAACACAGCATATGTAGTTCGATGAATGACAGTGTCATAAGCTGGATTAGATGGATTGGAATGCAGTTTAGTGGCTTATTGCAAAGATAATTTGGTGCGTCTGTCGTGGAGAGACGGTTCATTTGCTTCGGCATATAAGCTCTGTGCGTTAGACGTACGGAATGCACCCAGGCAGAGTCTTAAGCATTGGTGATGTATTGGATCGAGCGTCCGAAGATCGGATTTACTGGCAGATCCATATACAGTGCATCCGTAGTCTAGTTTTGAGCGAACATGTGCGATGTAAAGGCGGTGCAGCACCTTTCGGTCTGTACCCCAGTTATGATTTGCTACCACTCGCATAAGTTGAGTGCTTTCTGGCATTTAGCGTTCAAGTATCGTAAATGAGGTTTACAAATGAGTTTAGGATCAAACATAAGACCAAGAAATTTCTGCTCTCGAACAACTAGGTCAAATAATACGGAAACTATGTGCTCATTGTTAACAAAACCGTCTCGAATGAATGCTTCGAGTCTAACCAGATTATCGGCAGTGCTTCTCTGGCGACGAAATCCAGACTGATACTCAGATATCAGTTCATTGGATTCCAGAAACCAGACAAGCCTGTCGTTAATCATTCGTTCCATGGTTTTACAGACGAAGCTAGTAAGTGCGATGGGACGGTAACTTGATGGGTCATTGTGATCCTTGCCTGGTTTGGGAACAGGTATGATTGTAGCTTCCCGCCATGAAAATGGTATTAAATATTTCAAGGAAGTTATCTAAAGTGTTCAGGTAAATGCTTAAGCAATTGGTAGTGGATATCATCAGGGCCAGTTGATGTATCATGTGCATTCTCGAGGGAAGCTTTTAATTCCCTCATAGAGAAAGGAGCGTTGTAGTGTTCTGAATTTTCTGAATTGATTTTTTTTTTCTTGCTCAGTTTTCACCTTCAAGAACTCCTCAGACTAATTATCGGATGAGGAGTTCTCGGAGAAGGTGTCTGCTAATGTGTTTGAAATGTCTGCTTTGGAAGATACTTGATGTCCTGCTTTGTTGAGGTGATTTTACCGTTTATCTTACGAATCATGTAAAATCTAGTTCAATCATGCACATATCACGAAATGTGTCTTGGATCTTGGGAACATCAAGTTGGAAGAAGAAAAAACAGTGTAATTGCTGTTGCTGAAGCAATTTAATGTGAAAACTGTGTATGAACTGAGGGACAGGTACTGGTATAAGACATGACAGGCCAGAGAACAGTACTTAATCAGCGCAGTCTCATCTTTGGATTACAAACCTAAGTCTGGGTATGTGCATTTGGAGAACGGAATCCGAGTGTGTAGAAAGGCTTTCCTGCTGATAATCCGCGTCAACAAAAATACCATTACCGCTTCAAACAAAACTTCACCACAGAGGAGCAGTAGCCACCCGGGTAAGAGGGCAGAAGAACATTGCCGCAGCATCAGTGAACACGCTTAGTTGGCTTGAGAACTATGCAAAATTCTATGATGACAGGATGCCGCAAAACAACATGTTAATGTTACCATAGGAAACGGTGTCAATTTACAATACAGAACAGACGTTCCTGGACATGTGTCACGATCAACTTTCTACCGAATATGGAAGGCCATTTTCCCACAGATAAATTAAGGATGGGAATTTCCAGTTAGTACATAGCTGCGTGAAACAGTAAAAACTAGTGCATCTAGATGCTGTTGATGACCCAAGGAATTGCACAGTAGCAATGGTCATACACAGTATCTACGGCCACATTTCATGGACATTATTGAGTATCTACTATATGCCATTGCTGTTGTAATACAAATAGTATTTCCCAGAACGTCATGTATTTCGCGGTATTTTCCGACGTCCGAGGAAATATACTAATTTCTTGGAAAATTGCTAACCCTGAATAAATTATACATATTAAATGTTTCAAAATTGGGAGTGCAAAGTACTCACAACAATTTTAAAATTCTCATATGGAGTAAAATTATTGTAATAAAGTTAATAATTCACTTATTTGAGTTGCAAAAAAACAAATGCATTTTGCACCTCAAAGAAGTGAATTTTCAACTTGGTTTATATCCCCGTCCTAAAATGACCATAGCTGTTGACAGACCATTAAACACCACTAAATAAATTATTTACGCCTCTAGTGGAGTTATGCTTGACATATTGTGTACCACATTTGGCATACATGTGTATTATGGCTAGACTATGAATCCTATTGACATGGATGATATTCAAATTTGTTGGATGGCTTATCTTTCCCTGGCGGCCAGTTTTAATTTCGCATTCTGTATATTTATGATGAAACATATGTAATTCATCTAACAAGTAAGATAGATAGTTATCTACACGAGTATGCTATTTGATCACGAGTTATGCTGGTTATAGATCCCATAAGCCCCATTTCTCCAGTCACAGACACATATAAGTACTAGTTCTTTAGTCAAACGGCATACAAATAGGAAATGCTATAGAATTTAGTTTATTACCCTTTTCTAAAAGCACTACCAAGCTGGGTGCTGATGTGTAATATGCTGCTTATCAAGGTCAATTTTTTTATTATATTAGTTTTGCAAAAAAAAGTACTCTTGTATTAAACAACTTGTTTTAAACAACTTGTTTTAAACAACTTGTTTTTGATAAATTTAAATTTCACTCAATTTAAAATTTCGAAAACGATACTTCACTTAATTATTTTTATTTTCAAAGGGTGTTCGAGTTATGCTCTGGATACGAAATCAGAGCATGAAACAACACAGGGAGATAAGTAAACAAGAATTCCGCGGAATCAAATGCCTCGCCTTGTCCCGCCTTGACCTCGAGCCTGGGCCCGAAAGCAATTTTCACTGGCCCGAACATATTATACAATTATTGACTAGTGAGCCATGGAATATCAGATTATATTCTATGGCTCACTAGTCAATAATTGTTTGATTATATGATAATAGTCTGTATATAGCACTTACGACCTTATGCTACCAGACAAAAATTTAAAAAGAATTTGAAAAAGAAAATGAAAAAAAAAATGGAAAAAAAAAGTTTAAAAATTAAAAATAACTAGAAATGGACGCTTGTCGACAAGCGCATGTGTATCCCCCTCCCCAGATACACAAGTAGTTTGAAAAAAGGGTGTTCGAGTTATGCTCCCGAGACAAAATCTGTGACGGAAAAAACAAAGGGAGATAACTAAAAAAATAATGATGCAAGAGTTGTCATTCTTGCGTGACACACCTTTAGGGTCGTGGTCTATGCATGTGTGAAGTTTCATGAAAATATTCCAAAGGGTGTTCGAGTTATGCTCCGGACACGAAATCAGTGCACGAAACAACAAAGGGAGATAACTAAGAAATTAACGACGCAAGAGTTGTCATTCTTAAGTGCGACACACCTTTGGGTCGTCTTCTATGCATGTGTGAAGTTTAATAAACTAGAAAATGTGTTCATAGAACACGGATGTCCCACATATCGCTTTGATAATAAATGAGGCCAAATTCCAAGTCAAAATTTTCTTTTACCTGAGCGTTAAAGATTTTGAAGCACCAAGTATGTGACCTTGACCCTGGGCGCGGCGGGGGCAGGACGAACGTGGATTTGGCACAGGGGCGGTTAAGAGGACCATTAGAAGGCAAACGCGTATATGAAAGATATGAAGGTTGATCCGTGAATGGAAAGAAAAATTATAAGATATTTACCTGAGCGTTAAAGTTTTTGAAGCACCAAGTATTGAATGACCTTGACCCTGGGCTTGGCGGGGGGCAGGACGAAACATGGATTTGGCACAGGGCGGTAGAGGACCATTAGAGGCAATGCGTATATGAAAATATGAAGATGATCCATGAAAGAAAAACAGAAATTATAAGATATTTACCCGAGCGTCAAAGTTTTTGAAGCACTAAGTATGTGACCTTGACCCTGGGCTTGGCGGGGGCAGGACGAACGTGGATTTGGCACAGGGCGATAGAGGACCATTAGAGCAATGCGTATATGAAATATGAAGCTGATCCGTGAAAGAAAACAGAAATTATAAGATATTTACCTGAGCGTTAAAGTTTTTGAAGCACCAAGTATGTAACCTTGACCCTGGGCTTGGCGGGGGCAGGACGAACGTGGATTTGGCACAGGGCGGTAGTGAACCATCAGAGCAATGTGTATATGAAATATGAAGCAGATCGGTCGAAGGATGAAGAAATTATGAGACATTTACCCGAGTGTTAAAGTTTTGTGACGGACGGACGGACGGACGAGAGGACGGGACGCACGTTCCTACGAATGAATACTTGTTGGGTTTTTACTGTATAAAAATACCCAACAAGAGTACCCAACACTATCCTAACCCTACCCAATAAGTTCCCCGTACGCTTACAACAAGTACCTATTCGTGTGTGCGGACGGACGGACGGACGGACGGACAAGGGTAACACTAAATGCCCCCTCCACTATCGTGGTGGGGCATAACAATATTCCAAAGGGTGTTCGAGTTATGCTCTGGATACGAAATCAGCATGAACCAACAAAGGGAGATAAGTAAACAAGAATTCCGCGGAATCAAATGCCTCGCCTTGTCCCGCCTTGACCTCGAGCCTGGGCCCGAAAGCAATTTTCACTGGCCCGAACATATTATACAATTATTGACTAGTGAGCCAAGGAATAGCAGATTATATTCTATGGCTCACTAGTCAATAATTGTTTTATTATATGATAATATTATGTATATAGCACTTACGACCTTATGCTACTAGACAAAAATTGAAAAAGAATTTGAAGAAAAAAAAATGGAAAAAAAAAGTTTAAAAAATTAAAAATAATAATGCTTGCTACTGGAGCCCAGAATTGAGCCCAGAATTGTTTTTTAATAGTCCTATATTTATCTACATATATCTGCACAGGTCCACATAATGCCACAATATTTTCAACACAGTTTACGAAAATGTAATATACAAAAAAAAATAAATAAATAATAATGCTCGCTACTGGAGCCCAGAATTTTTGTTAATAGTCCTATATTTATCTACATATATCTGCACAGGTCCACATACTGCCACAATATTGTCAACACAGTTTACGGAAATGTAATAATGTACCTGTATAAATTACCTGTAATAAGTTAGTGGTCACTTAAAAAATGAAAAAGAATGTAAAAAAAAAAAATGGAAAAAAATAATTAAATTAAAAATAAATAAAAAAATAATACTCCCTACTGGAGCCCAGAATGTTTTTTAATAGTCCTATATTTATCTACATATCATATATGCACAGGTCCACATATTGCCACAATATTTTCAACACAGTTTACGGAAATGTAATATAATCATTTACCTGTATAAATTACCTGTAAGTGGTCAGTTGCACATGCTAGCACATGCACAGGTGAATAGTCTGTATATAGCACTTACGACCTTATGCTACTAGACAAAAATTTAAAAAGAATTTGAAGAAAAAAAAATGAAAAAAAAAATGGAAAAAAAAGTTTAAAAATTAAAAATAATAATGCTTGCTACTGGAGCCCAGAATTTTTTTTTAATAGTCCTATATTTATCTACATATATCTGCACAGGTCCACATAATGCCAGTGTGTGGGCTTGTGACCATGACTCTGGGATTAGCGCGAGCGGCATGAAGGTGAATTTGTCACAGGGTGGTAGAGGTCCATTGGAGCAATGAGTGTGTGAAATGTGAAGCAGATCCGAGCAAGGAAATAGAAGTTATATTATTAGCCAGTAAAAAAAAAAAAAATAATAATAATAATTACCAAGGATCGCCAAAATTATTTTATTTTTTTTTATTTATTTGGGGGGGGGGGGCGTTTATTAGGAGGGGGGGGGGGCGATTAATTCGAGGTATACGGTATGTATGTGTCGTTGACCTCGAGATCAGCGGGGGGGGATTTGTCACAGCATATGAAATATTAAGAATTTTCAATGAAAGAAATAGAAGTTATAACATATTTCTCTGATGTTAAGTTTTGTAAAGAGACTAAGTATGTGACCTTGACCTTGGGATCAGCGTGGGTTTGGACAGTCGTAGATTTGTCACAGCATGATAGTACAACCTTTAGAGGAATGCACAAGTGAAATAATAAGAATTTTCAATGAAGGAAATAGAAGTTATAACTTATTTCTCTGATGTTAAGTTTTGTAAAGAGACTAAGTATTTGACCTTAACATTGGGATCAGCGGGGGTTTGGGGGTTGACGGTCATGGATTTGGCACAGCATGATATTAGAGCCTTACAGGAATGCATGTGTGAAATATTAAGAATTTTAGATGAAGGAAATAGAAGTTATAACAATATTTCTCTGATGTTAAGTTGTGTAAAGAGACTAAGTATTTGACCTTGACATTGGGATCAGCGGGGATTGGACGGTCATGGATTTGGCACAGCATGGTATTAGAACCTTACAGGAATGCATGTGTGAAATATTAAGAATTTTAGATGAAGGAAATAGAAGTTATAACAATATTTCTCTGATGTTAAGCTTACGGACGAAGTATTTGACCTTGACCGTGGGATCTGCGGGGGTTGGACGGTCGTGGATTTGGCACAGCATGGTAGTAGAGCCTTACAGGAATGCATGTGTGAAATATCAAGCATTTTAGATGAAGGAAATAGAAGTTATAACAATATTTCTCTGATGTTAAGTTTACGGACTAAGTATTTGACCTTGACCTTGGGATCTGCGGGGGTTGGACGGTCGTGGATTTGGCACAGCATGGTAGTAGAGCCTTACAGGAATGCATGTGAAAGTAAATATCAAGCATTTTAGATGAGGATAAATAGAAGTTATAACAATATTTCTCTGATGTTATGTTTACGGACGCACGGACGGACGCACGGACGGACGGACAACCTGACTCCAGTATACCCCCCCCCCACAACTCGTTGCGGGGGTATAATTACCTGTGGTCAAGAGTGGTCAACACTGGTCAACACTGGACATTTGCACATGCTACCACATGCACAGGTGAATGGTTCTCCCAGTGTCTATTGTTCTCTCTACAGGTAAGGTGTACAGAGCACACGAGAAAAGGTGTACAGAGCAGACGAGAAAACGGGTCTTCATGCATTATTGTCCAATTTGTAGAGTGCGCAACTTGAGCAAGAATAACTCATGGCGGCCAAACAAAAAAGGGAGTAACAAAAAATAGCTGCAAGAGTTGTCATTCTTGTGCGCGACACACCTCCGGGTCGTGGTCTATGCATGTGTGATGTTTCCTGAAAATATTCCAAAGGGTGGTCGAGTTATGCTCCGGACAGGAAATCAGTGCGTGAAAGCAAAAAAGGGAGATAACTAAAAAATTAGCTATGCAAGAGTTGTCATTCTTGTGCACGACACACCTTCGGTTCGTGGTCTAATTGAATGTGTGAAGTTTCATAAAAATATTCAAAGGGTGGTCGAGTTATGGTCAATCAGTGTGCGAAACAAAAAAGGGAGATAACTAAAAAATTAGCTATGCAAGAGTTGTCATTCTTGTGCGCGACACACCTTCGGGTCGTGGTCTATGCATGTGTGAAGTTTCATGAAAATATTCCAAAGGGTGTTCGAGTTATGCTCCGGACAAGAAGTGTCTGCGGCGGACGCGGACGCGGCCCGCTGTCAAATCAATAGTATCCCCCCGACGGAGTCCGGGGGATACAATAATGCTTGCTACTGGAGCCCAGAATTTTTTTTTAATAGTCTATATTTATCTACATATATCTGCACAGGTCCACATAATGCCACAATATTTTCAACAGAGTTTACGGAAATGTAATATACAATGTAGTAATTTACCTGTATAAATTACCTGTGGTCAGAGTGGTCAAGACTGGACATTTGCACATGCTAGCACATGCACAGGTGAATGGTTCTCCCAGTCTCTATTGTTCAACCGGAGAAGGCTGTTCTTCTCTCTACAGGTAAGGTGTACAGAGCACACGAGAAAACGGGTCTTCATGCATTATTGTCCAGTTTGTAGAGTGCGCAAAACAAAAAAGGGAGAAAAAAAAAAAAAAAAAAAAAAAAAAAAAAAAAAAAAAAATAACTAAACAAATTAGCTATGCAAGAGTTGTCATTCTTGTGCGCGACACACCTCCGGGTAGTGGTCTATGCATGTGTGAAGTTTCATGAAAATATTCCAAAGGGTGGTTGAGTTATGCTCCGGACAGGAAATCAGTGCGCGAAAACAAAAAAGGGAGATAACTCAAAAATTAGCTATGCAAGAGTTGTCATTCTTGTGCATGACACACCTTCGGTTCGTGGTCTAATTGAATGTGTGAAGTTTCATAAAAAATATTCCAAAGGTTGGTCGAGTTATGGTCAATCAGTGCGTGAAACAACAAGAAACGAGGCAAAGCCACGAAGGCCAGGTTTTTTCCAAGCATAGACACTTGGATAACATAATTATACCCACTTTTTGTAGACTAGATGGCCGTGGCCTGCATGTCGCGCCTTGGGGCGAGGCATGGACACTAAAAAAATAGATATGGTAGATGGAAAAACTTTAACCAAAAAACTTTAACAGGACACACGGACGAACGGACGGACGTATGCCAAAATGCCGACGATATCGCGCTTTCCGCAAGCAGGTGTGACAATGATGACACCCATGTGAAGTATCACATGTGAAGTATAAGGTATTGGGTGAAGCAGTTTGCAGAGATATAGTACACGAAAAAACTTTAACAAAAAAAATTCAAAGTAATTTGAACTTGACATAGGGCACAGGATCGCGCTTTCCGCAAGCAGGTGCGACAATGATGATAAACACCCATGTGAAGTATCAAGGTATTGGGTGAAGCAGTAGTTGCAGAGATATAGTACACGAAAAAAACTTTAACAAAAAAATTCAAAGTTATTTGACCTTGAACATTGGGCACAGGATCGCGCTTTCCGCAAGCAGGTGCGACAATGATGATAAACACCCATGTGAAGTATCAAGGTATTGGGTGAAGCAGTTGCAGAGATATAGTACACAAAAAAACTTTAACAAAAAAATTCAAAGTAATTTGACCTTGACATTGGGCACAGGATCGCGCTTTCGCAAGCAAGGTGCGACAATGATGATAAACACCCATGTGAAGTATCAAGGTATTGGGTGAAGCAGTTGCAGAGATATAGTACACGAAAAAACTTTAACAAAAAAATCAAAGTAATTTGACCTTGACATTGGGCACAGGATCGCGCTTTCTGAAGCAGGTGCGACATGATGAAAACACTGTGAAGACAAGGTATTGGGTGAAGCATGCAGAGATATATACACAAAAAACTTTAAACATTCAAAGAATTTGACCTTGAATTGGGCACAGGAATCGCGCTCCGCAAGCAAGGTGCGACAATGATGATAAACACCCATGTGAAGTATCAAGGTAGTGAAGCAGTTGCAGAGATATAGTACACGAAAAAAACTTTAACAAAAAAAATTCAAAGTAATTTGACCTTGACATTGGGCACAGGATCGCGCTTTCCGCAAGCAGGTGCGACAATGATGATAAAACACCCATGTGAAGTATCAAGGTATTGGGTAAGCAGTTGCAGAGATAGTCACAAAAAAAACTTTAACAAAAAAAATTCAAAGTAATTTGACCTTGACATAGGCACAGGATCGCGCTTTCGCAAGCAGGTGCGACAATGATGAAACACCCAGTGAAGTAACAAGGTATTGGGTGAAGCATTTGCAGAGATAGTACACAGAAAAAACTTTAACATCAAAGTAATTTGACCTTGCTTGGGCACAGGATCGCCGTTCGCAAGCAGGTGCGACAATGATGATAAACACCCATGTGAAGTATCAAGGTATTGGGTGAAGCTAGTTGCAGAGATATAGTACACGAAAAAACTTTAACAAAAAAATTCAAAGTAATTTGACCTTGACATTGGGCACAGGGGCCGCACGGTTGGGGGTTAGAATGAAAATATGGATGATGATAAACACCCATGTGAAGTTTCAAGGTAATGGGCGAAGCAGTTGCAGAGATATAGTTATAACGAAAAAGTTTTAACCAAAAAAACTTTAAGCAGACGTATGTTAAAAAAGTTAACGTTGAAAATGGCTAAGTCAATTACGTAGAAATAATAGGTGAAGGTAAAAAAATGGTCACATGTTGGATAGTTGTATGTGGTAGGCACCCCTTGGTTATGAAGCTGTGAAAGTTTGGTGGTCCTAGGTGGTGAGAGTACCAAAGAAAATGGACTTAAACACGAAAACTTAACATTGTAAACGCGAAAAGTTAACATTGAAAATGGCTCTAAGTCGACTGCGCGGAAAAAATGGGTCAAGTTGAAACAATAACATGTTGGATAGTGATATGTGGTGGGCACCCCTTGATTATGAAGCTGTGAAAGTTTGGTGGTCCTAGGTGGTACAGTACCAAAGAAATGGACTTAAACACGAAAACTTAACATTTAAAACGCGAAAACTTAACATTGAAAATGGCTAAGTCGATTGCGCGGAAAAAATGGGTCAAGTTAAAAAAAAAAGTAACATGTTGGATAGTGATATGTAGTGGGCACCCCTTGATAATGAAGCTTGTGAAAGTGGTGGTCCTAGGTGGTACAGTAACAAAGAAATGGACTCAAACACGAAAACAAAATTAACATTGATTGTGGACGCCGCCCGCCCGCCCGCCCGGCTTTCCCCAATCCAATAGCCTGGATTTTTATTTTTTTAACAAAAAAACCTGGCTAAAAAAAGTAACAATGTTGGATAGTGATTATGTGGTGGGCACCCCTTGATTATGAATGCTGAAAGAAAGGTTTGGTGGTCCTAGGTGGTACAGTACCAAAGAAATGGACTTAAACACGAAAACTTAACATTTGAAAATGGATCTAAGTCGATTGCGCGGAAAAAAAAAAAATGGGTCAAGTTAAAAAAAAAAGTAACATGTTGGATAGTGATATGTGGTGGGCACCCCATTGATTATGAAGCTGTGAAAGTTTGGTGGTCCTAGGTGGTACAGTAACAAAGAAATGGACTCAAACACGAAAACTTAACATTGATTGTGGACGCCGCCCGCCCACCCGCCCGCCCGCCCGCCCGGCTTTCGCCAATCCAATAGCCTGGATTTTTTTTCAAAAAACCTGGCTAAAAATCATCATTTTAGTGTTGAACAACCCTCACAGCACAATTCCATGGGGATTGTGACACCACTCACTCATGTCTCTGTTGTACACTGACCATATACCTGCATAATCCATAGTATAATTATTGTCCAGCAACTCTATGAAAGAAATATTGTCATTTCACAGAGAAAACAAAATCATTATTGAATTGTTGAACGACCCTCACAGAACATTCAATACCAAAAACTCTGTAATTTGACTGAGAAATCAACAAAATGCCACCACTGTTGAGAATTTATGAATACAACAGCTATCATGGAGTGAGTGATTGGAGAAAAAATAATTTTGAAGAAGGGGTATACCTGCGGATGGATCGGGAACATTTTATGTTACTCACTCTGGTACTTGGTTGGGATTTATACCGGACAGGAAAAACAATCAGAGTCGAAAAAGGGGCATAACTGCGGATGGATCAGGGGACAGCTAAAGACTTTACGTTATGCACTCCTGCACTTGATGGTAGGGCTGTATACAGAATATAATGTATACAGAGAGAATTGGCCAAAAACTGTAGAAGTAGTTCGCCGGACAAGGAAAATTGTCTACTGACCAACAGACGGACAGGGTAAACACTATAATAGTCTCCTGTCCGGCACTTAAAGGAGCCATACATTTTCTGACCTGACTGGTAAAGTAGCACGGACTTCCTATAAACGTGCTGTCGCATATATGGTATATTTCTGCGGTTGTTTTCCTTCTATTTAAATATGCCCCATTTATGTTTTGTTAACAATTCTGACCGCTGTGCCAGACATGCCGTCATAAATGGTGACTTCATTATGATGCCATATACTGTATCAACGCCACGAGCGAATAACGTTAATGAATACAAGTGCCAATTTTTATTAAAGTTTGACAAGTTGTTAGAAAGATAATTGTCAAGTGACACTTGTTTACCCACCCTCGTACACAGTACATTATATGAGTATTATTACCTTTTATCATAGAATCAGACAATGTATCCAATGTCCACCAGTAACTTGACAGTAAGTCACATTCCCCTTATGAGGCTGCAATGGGAATCCTCAAGTCACCAGTTGCCCATTGTCATGTTATTTTTGTTACCCCTGCATAAAAAATAATATTTTACATATGCTTCGGGAGAGGTTCCACACTCAATTCTGTGTTCCTGATATTCAGATATGTATATACTAGACAAGCGCTCATGTCGTCACATTCCGCTACAAGGGTCACAATGGGGATCCTCAGATCACAAGTTGGCAATGTTCGTGTTCTTTTTGAAAACCTGCATACAACATATTTTTATATGTTTCTGTTGTACACCACAGTATGTTCTTGTGGTACAAGCTGTAGTTGTTGCATTCAATAGATACAGACTACCTAACACAATAAACAGGCAGATGCAAAAAAATTACCCTACAATATGTTTACCAGTAGAAAAATAACAATGTTTGTTTAACCAGAATGGGCCCCACTGGGACTCGAACCCAGGTCACTAGTACGAATACCAGTATGCTAGCCGCTGCACTACAAGGCCTGACCAAACAGAGAAACGCAAACATTATTAAATTAAATAATATGTTCATTTTTATAAAGCTTCTGTATAAAATATTATTAAAATTTGCACCGGTACACTGTGGCATGTAAATGTTGGTATATGGTCAAAGACACGTTCTGTGAGGGTCGTTTAACAAGATTATTTTTTTTCGTCAAATGACAAAGTTTTTCTGCCAAGGTTTCTTCATAGAGTTGCCCCACAATAAATAGCATATGGATTCAGCAAGTAGTATATAGTCGGTGTACAACATAGACGTGAGTGAGTGCCGTCACAATCCCTATTGAAAGTGAATGGGTTTAAAGGTACATGCCCACTCAGTAGGCACTCTGTATAGGAATTAAATACATGTACAATTGTGTCACTATTCCACCATTTCTAAAACTATACAGATATAATCCAGGGTGGAGCTCCAGATAAGGAATTAGTATTAATTGAGTATTTTCACTCCATCATTTCTGAAGCAATTGGGTATTTCAAATTGTAATTGTGTAAAATAGAATCACACTACTGTTTACACATCAGCAGACAGCACTTATTCAATCTTAGAGACAATTCTAATGAAATACCAAGATGTGTTTTCATGGAAAAATAAGAAAATATGGTATATTTGTGGTCTGTTTATTGTTTTCTGTAGCATGATAAAGATACCACAAATTTTTCATTGCTTTTTGTTACTCACTTTCTGTTTATCATTCAACGTGAACAACAAACATTTGTAAATATATTGTTTTCAATGATACATACCTCCATAGAATGGCCTTGATTGGCTCGAATCATGAGGCGTCTGATGTTGTTATATGCCAAGGTAAACCTGTCCTTGGCGTCGGTCGACACCACATGTTGAACCTGTTCAGCTGTACAGTGCAGTTTCTCAACAACATCGCCGACATACAGAAAGCCGCCTGCAATAGAACTTCAATATACAGTAACACTGTAGATGGATGTACTCATAAACATTTAACGACCAGTTATATAGCTGATCCTTTGATTCAAAGATAATTGCTTCGCAGATGTGATGCAATATATACAGAAAATTGCACAGTGTGTCACTTACCAGGCCACGACACAACACATACCATATATACTACTGTACTGTTATTAGTTATCAAATACAGTGACATGTAAGCAGTTACCTGAGTGCATTGTAACTGGTGTTTACTCGCCTACTATGCAAGTAAATATAGCTTTACCTATGGGGTACCCATAGTGCAGGGGTCGAATTTAACTTTTTAACACACTAGCATTTTTTCGCTAGTGGATTTTTTTTCTACTAGCAAAACTGGATTTTCACTAGCAATTTCTATGTTTAGTTGGATTATGCAATAAGCATGTACATGTATCCTTGTATATGGTTTCAGAGCACATGAAGGTTGTTGCACTCATGTATCGTCAATCAATGTGAAATGGAACACAATGTGTTTCGGAACACCACCGGATATAACGTATAGTGCGCTTGATTTCACGAATTGTACCGCAGTTTTCGATGGGGTAACTCTGGAAAACACAGAAGTTCATTCACCACAGGAAAACATTTGAAAAATCAGCATTAAAAATGTGATTTATCCTTTGTTTTGTACATGGGGGTTAAATATGTCCAAAAAACTAATTACTTTTTGTCATCACACTTATATGGTTAACTAAACTACATTTTATCACATTAAAACTGTTGACAGATTTCACAGATGGAATTACGGCTGCTGCAGTAAACATTACATTACCTAGTTTCAAGATAGGGTTAAATTCGATCGGTTTGTATGCTACTCAAGTTAGTTAGTTTTAAAACAAGAGGGCCATGATGGCCCTAATTCGCTCACCTGACTCCATGAACAGCAGAGGAGAATGTGACATTGAGTTCATGTGTTTTAAAAAAATTGTGCTATTTTTAGATGGCGGTCATCTTGGATTAAGCGATGACTCTCATTTTACAAAATCTGAAAATGCTTCACCCAGCATCGGCTATGTGGTTCCTGAGAAAAAGAAGTTCAAAATCTTGAATAAATGGACCTTTTGGTGGCCATCATGGATGACATAATCATCCGATTCCGACAAATATTGCACCAGAGTGATCGCCTCATTGATACCTTCAATTTGATATATGACATGACCATATTCGGTCAAAAATAAAATTTGACCCCAATTTGACCCCATTTGACCACGGGCCACGCCCATTTTTGACCCGGGGTCACCATTTTAACAACTTTCAAAGAGCAATGTACATCGATCATTCCTACCAAGTTTCGTCGAAATCCGGCTAGCGGTTCATGAGAAGAAGATTTTTTAAGAATTTATGCTATTTTTAGACGGCGGCCATCTTGGATTAGCGATGACCTCCATTTTAACAAATCTGAAAAGGCTTCACCCATGGACCATAACTTTTAAGTTTGGCTACCATGGGCCAAGCGGTTCATGTGAAGAAGAATTTTGAAATCTCCAATAAAAGAACGACCTTTTGACATTTCGGCGGCCATCTTGGATGACATAACAATCCGATTTGTACAAAAAATGTACCAGAGTGATCGCCTCATTGATACCTTCGATTTGATATATAACATGACCATATTCGGTCAAAAATAAAATTTGACCCCACGGGCCACGCCCATTTTTGACCCCGGGGTCACCATTTTAACAACTTTGAAAGAGCATTGTACATCGATCATTCCTACCAAGTTTCGTCGAAATCCGGCTAGCGGTTCATGAGAAGAAGATTTTTTAAGAAATTTATGCTATTTTTAGACGGCGGCCATCTTGGATTAGCGATGACCTCCATTTTAACAAATCTGAAAAGGCTTCACACATGGACCATAACTTTTAAGTTTGGCTACCATGGGCCAAGCGGTTCATGTGAAGAAGAATTTTGAAATCTCTAATAAAAGAACGACCTTTTGACCTTTCGGCGGCCATCTTGGATGACATAACAATCCGATTTCGACAGAAAATGCACCAGAGTGATCGCCTCATTGATACCTTCAATTTGATATATGACATGACCATATTCGGTGAAAAATAAAATTTGACCCAAATTTGACCCCACGGGCCACGCCCATTTTTAACCCCAGGGTCACCATTTTAACAACTTTGAAAGAGCAATGTACATCGATCATTCCTACCAAGTTTCGTCGAAATCCGGCTAGCGGTTCATGAGAAGAAGATTTTTTAAGAATTTATGCTATTTTTAGACGGCGGCCATCTTGGATTACGTAATGACGTCATTTTAAAAATTTTGTAATCCCCCTACCTAAGGACCATGACCATGAAGTTTGGTGACCATAGGCCCAATGGTTACCGAGGAGAAGACGTTTGAAAACATTGCGGTAACAATAGCTCACATGAGCTTCGCTCAGGTGAGCTAAAAACAAATCAACTGGGATGTGTAAAATTTGAGCATTCGAAGTTTATGGCATAATGGTGTAACATTGTCTGAACAATATATGCAATATACCACTGATAATGTAAGAAACAATATGGCAAACACTTGTAGTCAGCACTAACTAAAAAGAGGAACGTGTATCGGTCGTTGTCGTATTCACATATCAGCATGACCAGGGCAGACACGAATGTAATGAGCAAAGGAATGGATGAAAATATTTTTTGAAACATTTTTAAGAATACACTGTTATATTTATAAACACATCCATTAACATGTTTAATGCGATTTGATACGTTGAATAACATCTGCAGTACGAGTATGCATGATTTCGATGGCATCGGGTCTGGTACCCGGGAGTAATACTCGAGTAGCCAAATCGTTCCGAAACCCATTAGATTGGGTAACGTAACGAGTTAGTGACGTCCATACCTTGAGCGTCTGGACAAAAATGTAAATAATCGGAAATTTGTAATTCCTATGGAAAGACTTATCTGAATTGAATAGTGTTCCTACTTTATTGATTTATTTTGTTTGAAATTTGCTGTTCCACTGAATGAAGTACGCACATTTCGTTAGGTGTTCCGAAACTAATTGATCGAGGCTAGTCGATGGAAAAACGTTACCTACACAAATATTCAATATCAACTTGTTCAGTTTCTTGATGTGATTATACTGCCAGCTTTAGTAATTTGTGAATAATTGACACAGTTTGGAAAAGACATGATCAAGCATGTACATTCCTAGTCTACACGTCGTGTGTGTGGTGGGAATTTGTTGTTGTTGTACACTGTAGCGTCTGTTATCCGCCAGTATCACTAAGGTGCGCATTATGAAAAAAAGTAGTGCCAACAATTAAACTATTCTACTACCGTTCGTGGTTGTCGATCTATCTAATTCGGTTTCTGGGAAGTTCCATTCTATCAATGGCTGGTAAAATAATGTGTATTTGTTAAAATGAAACCGGAAATGTTTATTTTTGTAATAATATTAATGCGCCGTAGTATTTCAATGTGGCCTAGAGGGATGTCGCAATTGATAAATAGCCCAGGCAAAAACGTCCTCATTTACGACCTGTGACGTAGTATTTCAATGTCGCACTAGAGGGATGTCGCAATTGATATATAGCCGGGGCAACAACGTCCTGATTTATGACCTCCAATGTTCCTATCATCGAGGCGCTTTGACGAGAGCATTTCATGATCCAGATTGCTGTTCAGAACAAAATAATCGCGACAGAACTTTGAAGATTTGGATTTCCTTTTTGAAATTGGCACTCGCAGTTTTTTGCGAGCGGCTTTGATTTTAACTAGCATTTTTCGAGTATGCGAGTGCCAAATTCGAGCCCTGTAGTGTACACTAACAATCGGCTGTGCATCAGATTGAAAAGTTTACAATTTGAACTTTATTTTGAGATTCTGACATAAATGCTCAAATATCTTGCTTTTTGTTTAATTTGCTGGCATAATATTTATAGCACGCTGTTGTCATATCTGTCTATTATGTATAGCAAACTTTATTAGGGGTACCATCATATTATTTGGAATGCAGGAAGTATTACTTGATGGGAGTGATGAAATGTAACTCTCAACATACAATAATTTATATATTAGTACATACCAGTAACCATCGAAAATCCTTCCCGCTTGCTTCCATGCCTAAGAATGTACGCCAACTTCTTGGAGTGCGACACCTGCTGCCTCTATAACAATTGATACAGGATGAGTGGTACATCAAATAACAAGAGTGCACAAAATACCATTTATTTAACCAGGTGAGCATATTATCATGAAATAATGCACAAGTGATTTGGTCTTCATGCTAAGCAAACAAACGAGCGAGTATAGCAGTACAAGCCAATCACAAGAGAGCACTATTCGAGGTGTGAGAACACGTGTTTCCGAACGGCGTGACGTTATATTTTTTTTAGATGTGTTCACAGTAGATTTCATTTAATATCTTTCTAATGAAATTACATACCGCAGCAAATGCGGTACATGTTGACCTTTATTGTATAGACGGCTTTAATCTCATAATTCTGTTGTTCTGATGAAGAATCGGTTACCGTAAATGTAAATACAAGAATTCCGCCACGGAAGTGGTGCGCCTGCCGAGGCATTTGACTGTGAACATTACAAGTAAATAAATGACCTTGACCTTGAGAATTTGGATGTGGGGGTGCGAAGCATCATCCCTAGACAAACATTGATGTGAAATATTATCAAAGTCTGGCAAGGGGTTAAAGAGATATTGTGAAAAAACAATAACTTTAACGCATTTCTGTTACAAAACCGGTGAACATTACAAGTAAATAAATGACCTTGGCCTTGAGAATTTGAATGTGGGGGTGTGCGTAATGAAGCATCATCCCTAGACAAACATTAATGTGAAATATTATCAAAGTATGGCAAGGGGTTAAAGAGATAGTGTGAAAAAACAATAACTTTAACGCATTTCTGTTACAAAACCGGTGAACATTACAAGGAAATAAATGACCTTGACCTTCAGAATTTGGATGTGGGGTTGTGCGTAATGAAGCATCATCCCTAGACAAACATTGATGTGAAATATTATCAATGTCTGGCAAGGGGTTAAAGAGATATTGTGAAAAAACAACTTTTAACACATTTCTGTTACAAAACCGGTGAACATTACAAAGTAAATAAATGACCTTTACCTTGAGAATTTGGATGTGGGCTTGTGCGTAATGAAGCATGATCCCTAGACAAACATTGATGTGAAATATTATCAAAGTCTGGCAAGGGGTTAAAGAGATATTGTGAAAAAACAATAACTTTACATTACAAGTAAATAAATGACCTTGACCTTGAGAATTTGGATGTGGTGGTGTGGGTAGGGAAGCATCATCCCTAGACAAACATTGATGTGAAATATTATCAAAGTCTGGCAAGGGGTTATAGAGATATTGTGAAAAAACAATAACTTTTAACGCATTTGTCTCACAAAAAAAAAACCAGACGACGCGGACAACGACGTAAAAAGCACGACTATAGTCGCGCCTCGACAAACAAGAGTTGTAGGAGAACAGCATAGCTCGACTACGAGGTTGTCGATGTACACATAGCTTGACAAACAAGGTGGCTGCGGCCTGCATAAAAACCTTAACCAAGGTTGACTAAAAAACTTAACCAAGGGAAACTAAGTAAGTAATTCAAGGTTAAATGTAGGTCAATGACAGATATAGGTCAGGGGTTATTGATGTACATCACTAGGAGATGAAGTTTTCCAAGTATGGTTGCTGTAGGCCCAGGAGTATTCCATATACAAGCTTGACTAAAAACCTTAACCAAGGGGAAATAACTAAGTAATCCAAGGATAAAAGTAGGTCAAGGTCAAATATAGGTCAGGGATTATTGATGTACATCACTAGGAGATGAAGTTGTCCAAGTATGGTTGATGTAGGCCCAGGAGTATTCCATATACAAGCTTGACTATAAACATTAACCAAGTAATTCAAGGTTAAATGTAGGTGAAGGTAAAATATAGGTCAGGGGTTATTGATGTACATCCCTAAGAAAAAAAGTTATCCAAGTATGGTGTCTGTATGCACAATAGTATTCCATATACAAGCTTGACTAAAAACATTAACCAAGGTTGACTAAAAACCTTAACCAAGGGGGATTAACTAATTAATTGAAGGTTAAATGTAGGTCAAGGTGAAATATAGGTCAGGGGTTGTTGATGTACATCATTAGGAGATGAAGTTGTCCAAGTATGGTTGGTGTAGGGCCAGGAGTATTCCATCTACAAGGTTGACTAAAAACCTTAACCAAAGAGAATTAACTAAGTAATTGAAGAGGAAATGTAGGTGACGGTCAAATATAGATCAGGGGTTATTGATGTACATCCCTATGAGAAAAGGTTGTCCAAGTATGGTGTCTGTATGCACAATAGTATTCCATGTACAAGCTTGAGTAAAAATAAAAACCTTAACCAAGGTTGACTAAAAACCTTAACCAAGGTGACATAAGTAAGTAATTGAAGAGGAAATATAGGTCAAGGTGAAATATATATCAGGGGTTGTTGATGTACATCACTAGGAGATGAAGTTGTCCAAGTATGGTGGGTGTGTGGCCAGTAGTATTCCATATACAAGCTTGACTAAAAACCTTAACCAAGGGGAATTAACTAAGTAATTCAAGAGGAAATGTAGGTCAAGGTCAAATATAGATCAGGGGTTATTGATGTACATCGCTATGAGAAAAGGTTGTCCAAGTATGGTGTCTGTATGCACAATAGTATTCCATGTAGAAAGCTTGACTAAAAACCTTAAGCAAGGTTGACTAAAAACCCTAACCAAGGGAATTAACTAAGTAATTCAAGGTTAAATGTAGGTCAAAGTCAAATATAGGTCAGGGGTTGTTGATGTACATCACTAGGAGATAAAGTTGTCCAAGTATGGTTGGTGTAGGGCCAGGAGTATTCCATGTACAAGCTTGACTAAAAACCTTAACGAAAGAGAATTAACTAAGTAATTCAAGAGGAAATCTAGGTCAAGGTCAAATGTAGGTCAAGGTCAAATATAGATCAAGGGTTATTGATGTACATCCCTAGGAGATGAAGTTGTCCAAGTATGGTGGGTGTAGGGCCATGAGTATTCCATATACAAGCTTGACTAAAAACCTTAACCAAGGAGGATTAACTAGGTAATTCAAGGTTAAATGTAGGTCAAGGTCAAATATAGGTCAGGGGTTGTTGATGTACATCACTAGGAGATAAAGTTGTCCAAGTATGGTTGGTGTAGGGCCAGGAGTATTCCATATACAAGCTTGACTAAAAACCTTAACCAAGGAGAATTAACTAGGTAATTCAAGGTTAAATGTAGGTCAAGGTCAAATATAGGTCAGGGGTTGTTGATGTACATCACTAGGAGATAAAGTTGTCCAAGTATGGTTGGTGTAGGGCCAGGAGTATTCCATCTACAAGGTTGACTAATAAAAAAAAAAAAAAAACGTTAACCAAAGAGAATTAACTAAGTAATTCAAGAGGGAAATATAGGTCAAGGTCAAATATAGATCAGGGGTTACTGATGTACATCCCTAGGAGATGAAGTTGTCCAAGTATGGTGGGTGTAGGGCCAGGAGTATTCCATATTTCAAGCTTGACTAAAAACCTTAACCAAGGGGATTAACTAAGTAATTGAAGAGGAAATGTAGGTCAAGGTCAAATTTATAGACCAGGGGTTATTGATGTACATCCCTATGAGAAAAGGTTGTCCAAGTATGGTGTCTGTATGCACAATAGTATTCCATGTACAAGCTTGACTAAAAACGTTAACCAAGGTTGAGTAAAAACCTTAACCAAGGGGAATTAACTAAGTAATTCAAGAGGAAATGTAGGTCAAGGTCAAATATAGATCAGGGGTTATTGATGTACATCACTAGGAGATGAAGTTGTCCAAGTATGGTGGGTGTAGGGCCAGTAGTATTCCATATACAAGGTTGACTAAAAACATTAACCAAGGCGTGACGGTGACGCCGACGCCGACACCGGGGTGACAACATAAGCTCTACTTATTCTTCGAATAGTCGAGCTAAAAACCTTAACCAAGGGAAATTAAGTAAGTAATTCAAGGTTATATGTAGGTCAATGTGGCCGCGGCCTGCATAAAAACCTTAACCAAGGTTGACACTAAAAACCTTAACGAAGGGAAATTAAGTAAGTAATTCAAGGTTAAATGTAGGTTAATGTCAGATATAGGTTAGGGGTTATTGATGTACATCACTAGGAGATGAAGTTTTCCAAGTATGGTTGCTGTAGGCCCAGGAATATTCCATATACAAGCTTGACTAAAAACCTTAACCAAGGGGAAATAAGAAAGTAATCCAAGGATAAAAGTGGTAAAGGTCATTAGGTCAGGGATATTATGCATCAAATAAAAGTAGGTAGGTCAAATATAGGTCAGGGATTAGACATCACTAGATGAAGTTGTCCATGTATGGTTGGTGTAGGGCCAGGAGTATTGCATCTACAAGTTGACTAAAAACCTTAACCAAGGAGAATTAAGTAAGTAATTCAAGAGGAAAAATGTAGGTCAAGGTCAAATATAGTCAGGGTTATTGATGTGGCAATCGCTATGGAGAAAAGGTTTTCCAAGTATGGTAGTATGCAACGTTAATTGTGTTAGTATGGCCATAGTATACATGTAAAACAGATGTGACTACAAAAACCTTAATCAAGGGGAATTAACTAAGTAATTCAAAGTTAAATGTAGGTCAAGGTCAAATATAGGTCAGTGGTTGTTGATGTACATCACTAGGAGATGAAGTTGTCCAAGTATGGTGGGTGTAGGGCCAGGAATATTCCATATACAAGCTAGAGTAAAAACCTTAAACAAGGGGAATTAACTAAGTAATTGAAGAGGAAATGTAGGTAAATGTCAAATATAGATCAGGGGTTATTGATGTACATCCCTATGAGAAAAGGTTGTCCAAGTATGTTCTGTATTGCACACTAGTATTCCATGTAGAAGCTTGACTAAAAACCTTAACCAAGGTTGACTAAAAACCTTAACCAATGGGAATTAAGTAAGTAATTCAAGGTTAAACGTAGGTCAAAGTCAAATATAGGTCAGGGGTTGTTGATGTACATCACTAGGAGACAAAGTTGTCCAAGTATGGTTGGTGTAGGTCCAGGAGTATTCCATCTACAAGCTTGACTAAAAACCTTAACGAAAGAGAATTAACTAAGTAATTCAAGAGGAAATGTAGGTCAAGGTTCAAAATGTAGGTCAAGTTCAAAATTAGACAAGGGTTATTGATGTACATCCAGGAGATGAAAGTTGTCCAAGTATGGTGGGTGTAGGGGAGTAGTATTCATACAAGCTTGACTAAAAAACCTTAACCAAGGGGAGAATTAACTAAGTAATTGAAGAGGAAATGTAGGTCAAGGTCAAATATGATCGGGGTTATTGATGTGCATCGCTATGGAAAAGGGTTTTCCAAGTATGGTGTTAGTTGACAATAGTTCCATGTACAAGCTTGACTAAAAACCTTAATAAGGGGGATTAATAGTAATTCAAAGTTAAATGTAGGTCAAGGTCAAATATAGGTCAGTGGTTGTTGATGTAATCACTAGGAGATGAAGTTGTCCAAGTATGGTGGGGTGTAGGGCCAGGAATATTCCATACAAGTGAGTAAAACCTTAAACAAGGGGAATTAACTAAGTAATTGAAGAGGAAATGTAGGTATGTCAAATATAGATCAGGGGTTATTGATTGTATCCCTATGAGAAAAGGTTTGTCCAAGGTATGGTGCTGTATGCACACTAGTATTCCAGTAGAAGTGATAAAAACCAACCAAGGTTGATAAAAAACTTAAAACCAATGGGAATTAATAGTAATTCAAGGTTAACGTAGGTCAAGTCAAATCAGGTAGGGGTTGTTGATGTCATCATAGGAGACAAAGTTGTCAATATGGTTGGTGATCCAGGAGTATTCATCACAAGGCTTGATAAAAAACCTTAAGAAAGAGAATTAACTAAGTAAATTCAAGAGGAAATGTAGGTCAAAGGTAAATGTAGGTCAATTTCAAATATAGACCAGGGTTATTGATGTACATCCCTAGGAGATGAGTTGTCCAAGTATGGGTGTAGAGTAGTTCCATATAAGCTTGACAAAAACCTTAACCAAGGAGAATTAACTAAGTAATTGAAGAGGAAAATGTAGGTCAAGGTCATAGATAGGGGTTATTGAGTGCATCGCTATGAGAAAAGGTTTTCCCAAGTATGGTGTTAGTTATTGCCACAATTGTATTCCATGTACAAGCTTGACTAAAAACCTTAATCAAGGGGAATTAACTAAGTAATTCAAAGTTAAATGTAGGTCAAGGTCAAATATAGGTCAGTGGTTGTTGATGTACATCACTAGGAGATGAAGTTGTCCAAGTATGGTGGGTGTAGGGCCAGGAATATTCCATATACAAGCTAGAGTAAAAACCTTAAACAAGGGGAATTAATTAACTAAGTAATTGAAGAGGAAATGTAGGTAAATGTCAAATATAGATCAGGGGTTATTGATGTACATCCCTATGAGAAAAGGTTGTCCAATTATGGTGTCTGTATGCACACTAGTATTCCATGTACAAGCTTGACTAAAAACCTTAACCAGGGTAGTCTAAAAACCTTAACCAAGGGGAATTAACTAAGTAATTCAAGGTTAAATGTAGGTGAAGGTCAAATATAGGTCAGTGGTTGTTGATGTACATCACTAGGAGATGAAGTTGTCCAAGTATGGTGGGTGTAGGGCCAGGAATATTCCATATACAAGCTTGACTAATAACCTTAACCAAGGGGAATTAACTAAGTAATTCAAGAGGAAATGTAGGTCAAGGTCAAATATAGATCAGGGGGTTATTGATGTACTCCCTATGAGAAGGTTGTCCAAGTATGGTGTCTGTATGCACACTAGTATTCCATGTAGAAGCTTGACTAAAAACCTTAACCAAGGTTGACTAAAAACCTTAACCAATGGGAATTAAGTAAGTAATTCAAGGTTAAACGTAGGTCAAAGTTCTATAGGTCAGCGGTTGTTGATGTACATCACTAGGAGACAAAGTTGTCCAAGTATGGTTGGTGTAGGTCCAGGAGATTCCATCTACAAGCTTGACTAAAAAACCTTAACGAAAGAGAATTAACTAAGTAATTCAAGATGTAGGTCAATCAAATGTAGGTCAAGTCAAATATGACCAAGGGTTATTGATGTACTCTAGGAGATGAAGTTTGTCCAGTATGGTGGGTGTAGGGCTGAGTATTATATACAGCTTGACTAAAAACCTTAACCAAGAATTAACTAAGTAATTGAAGAGGAAATGTAGGTCAAGGTCAAATATAGATCAGGGGTTATTGATGTACATCCCTATGAGAAAAGGTTGTCCAAGTATGGTGTCTGTATGCACATAGTATTCCATGTAAGTTGCTAAAAACCTTAACCAAGGTTGACTAAAAAACCGTTAACCAAGGTTGTAAAAACCTTAACCAAGGGGAATTAACTAAGTAATTCAAGAGGAAATGTAGGTCAAGGTCATAGATCAGGGGTTATTGATGCATCACTAGGAGATGAATTGTCCAAGTATGGTGGGTGTAGGGCCGTAGTATCCATACAGGTTGACTTAAAAAACATTACCGGCGTGACGGTACGCCGACGCCGACACGGTGACAACTAAGCTCTATTATTCTTCGAATGTCGAGCTAAAAAACCTTAACCAAGGGAAAATTAAGTAATAATTCAAGGTTATATGTTAGGTCAAATGTGGCCGCGGCCTGCATAAAAATTAACCAAGGTTGACACTAAAAACCTTAACGAAGGGAAATTAATAAGTAAATTCAGGTTAAATGTAGTTAGTCAGATATTGGTTGGGGTATTGGTACTCACTAGGAGATGAAGTTTTTCCAAGTATGGTTGCTGTAGGCCCAGGAATATTCCATATAACAAGCTTACAAAAACCTTAACCAAGGGGAAATAAGAGTAATCCAAGGATGTTGTCAAGGTCAATATGGTAGGGATTATTGATGACATCACTAGGAGATGAATTGTCCATGTATGGTTGGTGTAGGGCCAGGAGTATTGATCTACAAGCTTGACTAAAAAACCTTAACCAAGGAGAATTAAGTAAGTAATTCAAGAGGAAATGTAGGTCAAGGTCAAATATAGATCAGGGTTATTGATGTGCATCGCTATGAGAAAAGGTTTTCCAAGTATGGTGTTAGTATGCACAATAGTATTCCATGTACAAGCTTGACTAAAAACCTTAATCAAGGGGAATTAACTAAGTAATTCAAAGTTAAATGTAGGTCAAGGTCAAATATAGGTCAGTGGTTGTTGATGTACATCATAGGAGATGAAGTTGTCCAATGATGGGTGTTAGGGCCAGGAATATTCCATATACAAGCTAGAGTAAAAACCTTAAACAAGGGGAATTAACTAAGTAATTGAAGAGGAAATGTAGGTAAATGTCAAATATAGATCAGGGGTTATTGATGTACATCCCTATGAGAAAAGGTTGTCCAAGTATGGTGTCTGTATGCACACTAGTATTCCATGTAGAAGCTTGACTAAAAACCGTAACCAAGGTTGACTAAAAACCTTAACCAATGGGAATTAAGTAAGTAATTCAAGGTTAAACGTAGGTCAAAGTCAAATATAGGTCAGGGGTTGTTGATGTACATCACTAGGAGACAAAGTTGTCCAAGTATGGTTGGTGTAGGTCCAGGAGTATTCCATCTACAAGCTTGACTAAAAACCTTAACGAAAGAGAATTAACTAAGTAATTCAAGAGGAAATGTAGGTCAAGGTCAAATGTAGGTCAAGTTCAAATATAGACCAAGGGTTATTGATGTACATCCCTAGGAGATGAAGTTGTCCAAGTATGGTGGGTGTAGGGCGAGTAGTATTCCATATACAAGCTTGACTAAAAACCTTAACCAAGGAGAATTAACTAAGTAATTGAAGAGGAAATGTAGGTCAAGGTCAAATATAGATCAGGGGTTATTGATGTGCATCGCTATGAGAAAAGGTTTTCCAAGTATGGTGTTAGTATGCACAATAGTATTCCATGTACAAGCTTGACTAAAAACCTTAATCAAGGGGAATTAACTAAGTAATTCAAAGTTAAATGTAGGTCAAGGTCAAATATAGGTCAGTGGTTGTTGATGTACATCACTAGGAGTGAAGTTGTCCAAGTATGGTGGGTGAGGGCCAGGATTCCATATACAAGCTAGAGTAAAACCTTAAGGGAATTAACTAAGTAATTGAAGGAGGAAATGTTAAATGTCCAAATATAGATCAGGGGTTGATGTATCCCTATGGAAAAGGTTGTCCAAGTATGGTGTCATGCACAATATTCATGTAGAGCTTGACTAAAAACCTTAACCAGGTTGACAAAAACCTTAACAATGGGAATTAAGTAAGTAATTCAAGGTTAAAGTAGGTCAAAGTCAAATATAGGTCAGGGGTTGTTGATGTACATCATAGGAGACAAAGTTGTCCAAGTATGGTTGGTGTGGTCAGTATTCCATCTACAACTTGACTAAAAAAAACAAGAAAGAGAATTAAAGTAATTAAGAGGAAATGTTGGCAAGGTCATGTAGGTCAAGTTCTATAGACCAAGGGATTGATGTACAATCCCTAGGAGTGAAGTTGTCAAGTAGGTGGGTGAGAGTAGTATTCCATATACAGCTTGACTAAAAACCTTAACAAGGAGAATTAACTAAGAATTGAGAGGAAATGTGGTCAAGGTCAAATATAGATCAGGGGTTTATTGATGTGCATCGCTATTGAGGTTTTCAATATGGTGTTAGTGCACAATAGTATTTCCATGTACAAGCTTGACTAAAAACCTTAATCAAGGGGAATTAACTAAGTAATTCAAAGTTAATGTAGGTCAAGGTCAAATATAGGTCAGTGGTTGTTGATGTACAATCACTAGGAGATGAAGTTGTCCAAGTATGGGTGGGTGTAGGGCCAGGAATATTCCATATACAAGCTAGAGTAAAAACCTAAACAAGGGGAATTAATTACTAAGTAATTGAAGAGGAAATGTAGGATGTCAATATAGATCTTGGGTTATTGATGTACATCCCTATGAAAAGGTTGTCCATTAAGGTGTGTATGCACTAGTATTCCTGTACAAGAATTGACTAAAAACCTTAACCAGGGTATCTAAAAACCTTAACCAAGGGGAATTTAACTAAGAATTCAAGGTTAAATGTAGGTGAAGGTCAAATATAGGTCAGTGGTTGTTGATGTCATCCACTGGAGAGAATTGTCCAGTAGGTGGGTGGGGCCAGGAATATATCAAGCTTGACTAATAACCTTAACCAAGGGGAATTAACTAAGTAATTCAAGAGGAAATGTAGGTCAAGGTCAAATATAGATCAGGGGTTATTGATGTACATCCCTATGAGAAAAGGTTGTCCAAGTATGGTGTCTGTATGCACACTAGTATTCCATGTAGAAGCTTGACTAAAAACCTTAACCAAGGTTGACTAAAAACCTTAACCAATGGGAATTAAGTAAGTAATTCAAGGTTAAACGTAGGTCAAAGTCAAATATAGGTCAGCGGTTGTTGATGTACATCACTAGGAGACAAAGTTGTCCAAGTATGGTTGGTGTAGGTCCAGGAGTATTCCATCTACAAGCTTGACTAAAAACCTTAACGAAAGAGAATTAAGAATAAGTAATCAAGAGAAATGTAGGTCAAGGTCAATGTAGGTCAAGTTCAAATATAGACCAAGGGTTATTGATGTACATCCCTAGGAGATGAAGTTGTCCAAGTATGGTGGGTGTAGGGCGAGTAGTATTCCATATACAAGCTTGACTAAAAACCTTAACCAAGGAGAATTAACTAAGTAATTGAAGAGGAAATGTAGGTCAAGGTCAAATATAGATCAGGGGTTATTGATGTACATCCCTATGAGAAAAGGTTGTCCAAGTATGGTGTCTGTATGCACAATAGTATTCCATGTACAAGCTTGACTAAAAACCTTAACCAAGGTTGACTAAAAACCTTAACCAAGGGGAATTAACTAGGTAATTCAAGGTTAAATGTAGGTCAAGGTCAAATATAGGTCAGGGGTTGTTGATGTACATCACTAGGAGATAAAGTTGTCCAAGTATGGTTGGTGTAGGGCCAGGAGTATTCCATCTACAAGGTTGACTAAAAACCTTAACCAAGGGGAATTAACTAAGTAATTCAAGAGGAAATGTAGGTCAAGGTCAAATATAGATCAGGGGTTACTGATGTACATCCCTAGGAGATGAAGTTGTCCAAGTATGGTGGGTGTAGGGCCAGTAGTATTCCATATACAAGCTTGACTAAAAACCTGAACCAAGGCGTGACGGTGACGCCGACGCCAGGGTGACGGTCACACGAAAATGTGACGGTCACACGACTTTTGCATCCCTCTATGACATTTTCGCTACACGATGAGATAAAATAGATATTTTTAATAGGGCTCATTAAAAATTGTAGTACGAATGTCCAGATAACTTACCTCCAGCTCCTCACTCCATCCAAATGTGATGCCGATGTCAACAACAGTGTATGACATGATCACCGCTGGCGCACTGGCAGATGCAGCCTAGAATAATATGACAGGTTGAAATGCAGAGATGTTACTATTACATAGGACACACATCTGTCATGGAAATGGTGATTGATAGGTGTTTTACAACTGTTCAAAAGTAAGGACATATGCAGACGGGAATGCATCTGTACGAGTATGAAACATAACTTCAGCATTGAAATTTGAACACCGAGTTAGTGTCCTGATCTGGTGCAAGGCACCCATACTGCAGCTGATAACTTAGCCTTGGGTGAGAAAACAAGAGGGCTATGATGGCCCTAATTCGCTCACCTGACTCCATGAACACCAGAGGAGAATGTGACATCGAGTTCATGTGTTTTAAAAAAATTGCGCTATTTTTAGATGGCGGTCATCTTGGATTAAGCGATGACTCTCATTTTACAAAATCTGAAAATGCTTCACCCAGCATCGGCCATGTGGTTCCTGAGAAAAAGACGTTCAAAATCTTGAATAAATGGACCTTTTGGTGGCCATCATGGATGACATAACAATCCGATTTCGAAAAAAAATGCACCAGAGTGATCGCCTCATTGATACCTTCAATTTGATATACGAAATGACCATATTCAGTCAAAAATAAAATTTGACCCCAATTTGACCCCACGGGCCACGCCCATTTTTGACCCCAGGGTCACCATTTTAACAATTTTGAAAGAGCAATGTACATCGATCATTCCTACCAAGTTTTGTCGAAATCCGGTTGGCGGTTCTTGAGAAGAAGATTTTTTAAGAATTTGTGCTATTTTTAGACGGCGGCCATCTTGGATTACGTAATGACGTCATTTTAACAATTTTGTAATCCCCCTACCTAAGGACCATGACCATGAAGTTTGGTGACTATAGACCCAATGGTTACCGAGGAGAAGACGTTTGAAAATGTTCACGGACGACGAAGACGGACACATTGCGGTAACAATAGCTCACATGAGCTTCGCTCAGGTGAGCTAAAAAGTGAAAGTGAATGGGTTTAACGTCCCACGAGACGGGACACAGTTTAAAGTCTCCTCCGACAGACCAGTGGGGTGGAAATACTATGAAAGTATTGTTGATGCCCAAGGCGTGGATTGAACGCACAACCTCCGGATTGGAAGTCAGGTGTTCTAACCCCTGGGCCACAAATCTCCATGGCAAAATATCCAATGGGTAAAACCAGACCTTAACTGACATGGGTGGGGGCGGAGGGGAATAGTAAATTATGTTCTGATTAATCAGGCCTGAATTTACAATATCCGGTTCTTGTCACAGGTACCCGACCACACCAGTAAAACACTTAAGACACATATCGATTTACATTGAGCAGCGTCTTACAACAAGTGATAGCTACTGCAGTAGATACTGTCCTGGTGCTGCACAGGGCTACAGCAGTACATTACGTCCTACACAGAATATTTTAGGTTTTAAAAAGACATCTAAAACAGTCATACATTACTTATTTTGAGGTGTATATTAAAGGGTGACCAAACAAAATTTATATAACTTTTACATTTGCATACTTAATGGTGCCCAGATTTTTTTTACTTACTTCCTTATAGCCTTGGGTTGATGCTTCACCCACGCCTTGGGTTGATGCTTCACCCAAAGTTGCAAGAGACTTCCGGTCAACCTTACCAAGAATGGTCGAGAGCAAGACCTTTGAACCGTCTGGCTTGACATGCAACCCATCGCGAGCGTAGTGGTAGGGCAGCATGGCGTACTCCACAAATTCCAGGGTTTCCTCCACGCAAAACGTCCGCAGGGTCCGGTTCATCGTCGTCACCGTCTGCTGCAGTCGTGGTAGTTGGCGGCGGTTCCATACGTCTCCTCTGTAGTTGTCCTCAGCTTCTCGGCAGGATGGAGCACACCTTCATCGTCGTCCCCGAGGAAAGACGGCGAACGCAATCCACCAACCTAGAAATTCCACTGCAACGGACAAGAAGGACATTAGTACAGTATCGCAATTCTGTAAAATATTAAATACCATATATACCGGTACTACACACATTTTTACCAACTTTTTGGAGGTGAAACAGTGCACGATATACATAATGACATACATTTGACATTGAAATTTGGGGTTTTAATCCAGGACTCTTTAGATATAAGCGAAGTCCGAGGATGTCATGACAACCATTTAAAGATTCGAGATAACATGGCCATTATCTAAATTATTTATGTTTAATAATGAAAGATAATAAAACATAATCAATCTCAAGTCAGACCTATTTCATCAGGGTATTAGAACCACATGCCATACCATTTTAATGATATTTTAATACAGACACATATGTGGCTGGGACTGAAGAAATATGGCTTATGGATTTTGTGACCAGTGTAAATCAAGACCAGCCTGTGCATCTGCAGTCTGATCAGAATGTGTACTGCTCGCCATTCCACCAACGAAATGCTTGGCAGCAAATAGGTCTTGAGTCAGGGTCTGCAACATGGTGAAAATCACAATCCATACATACCGGATTACCCGGTACACACTTGCCAGTCTGATTAGCGTTGGAACTGTCAGTTGGAAAACGTGACTATGGCTGCATGTGCATGTTAACAAGAAGTTTACATGGAATTATTACATTTGATGTGTCATAAAAACTATCAACCCGTGACACAAACACTAATTACTTATTTTACCCTCAATAAACACTAAATACTAAATACATAATCATATATGTACATGTTGCAGCTAATTTATCTAAGATCTACAACTAATCTACAGCTTAACTACATGTAGAACAGAAATCGCACACTAACAGACTGTTTGCCTCAATTGGGGCATTGTCACTAAATGCTTGGACGACAACTCCAAATGTAGGTATACAACATACAGCTTATTGTTCGGACACACAATTATCTACAACTTTTCTACAGATAAACTTGAACAAACATACAAATGTATATATTAAATTACAAAATATACAACAACATTATAAACTGATTACAAGATACTGAGCTAGTAACAAATACACTAATGCAGTGATAACACCGGGACCCTATCACTTAGCCACCGTCTATGAAAAGCAATGGCTATTGCAGCAATATTATATTTCAAACGTATACATATTCATCACAAGGCATTTGGCGTGTTTCATCTTTCATCGGTATAACTATATATGAACAACAAGGGTTGTAGCTTTGGTCGGACACGACCTTGCATCACAACAAATTCCGCGATTCTATTAATGCTAATGTTCATATTTGGGCGGAAAGTGCAGATGTTCATTTGAGAATTATTTTTATCTTGCTGAAATGTCAAATTACAGATGGTTTTCCTTGGTCAGACACGACCTTGCATCATAACAAATGAAATAATGTCAATATTGTAGTGCCAAGTTCATATGTTAATCTGAGAATTATCGTTATCCTGCAGATATACATAGAATGCATAGAAAATTACAGTTTTAACCATGTTACTTGTTACAATACGAGCTTGTGTCCCACCAGAATCTACATACCTTACTATAAACAACAAAGGAAAGGCGTTATTTTAATCTCAAAGGAAATAATTATTGTAATGTATTCAGTATTACTAGCGCCGTTCAATTGTAGCAATGTCGACGAAAGCCGAAACATGCCCAATGCATGTGGGCCGAAATTAATCAATAATGCCTATATAGGGGTACAGTCGTTGAATTAAAATAGAATATAAAAAAAAATGTTGTTGATAGTTTTTGGTCTGGTTACTGGTATATATTTTGACTGATTTATTTACATTTTTCAGTCACAGTGTAGCATCTTTTATTTTATTGAGTCAATTTTTGTGTACAGTTTTTGCATGACAGGACTGTAGCAGTTGCAGCCTGTAACTCTTTGACCCTCCCAAATCGTACAGACCAGAGTCAGAGTGGCAGGCTGCAACTAGGACTGAAGATGCAGCTAAAATAATCACTCAATGAACTTGGAAATGTCCAGGAATTAGCGAAAGAAAACAGTTCATCATACTGACCCTAGCTTCCTTTAATGGCTTTATACTTTAAGGATTGTGCATACGGTTTTGATAACAACACAATGGGTGGCACGATTTACCCAAATCTACCCAAATCTACCCAAATCTTCATATAATTACTATATATGTTAATAAATAAAGCTATACACATCATAATAACGATGTTTGGACTGTACTTACATAATGTATGACATTAATTTGCTCATACCAGGGCCCATTTTAATGTTTTGATGCAAAATGGACTGTGTTCTGGTCAATACAATATAATATTGGGCTTTGTCTACAGAGGTGTGAAAAACATTCAAGCTATTTGACAAGATATACAAACCATACACAAATTAAACAAGAGGGCCATGATGGCCCTAATTCGCTCACCTGACTCCATGAACACCAGAGGAGAATGTGACATTGAGTTCATGTGTTTTAAAAAAAAAGTGCTATTTTTAGATGGCGGTCATCTTGGATTAAGTGATGACTCTCATTTTACAAAATCTGAAAATGCTTCACCCAGCATCGGCCATGTGGTTCCTGAGAAAAAGACGTTCAAAATCTTGAATAAATGGACCTTTTGGTGGCCATCATGGATGACATAATCATCCGATTCCGACAAATATTGCACCAGAGTGATCGCCTCATTGATACCTTCAATTTGATATATGACATGACCATATTCAGTAAAAAATAAAATTTGACCCCTTGGGCCACGCCCATTTTTGACCCCGGGGTCACCTTTTTAACAACTGTGAAAGAGCAATGTACATCGATCATTCCTACCAAGTTTCGTCGAAATCCGGCTAGCGGTTCATGAGAAGAATATTTTTTTAAGAATTTATGCTATTTTTAGATGGCGGCCATCTTGGATTAGCGATGACCTCCATTTTAACAAATCTGAAAAGGCTTCACCCATGGACCATAACTTTTAAGTTTCGCTACCATGGGCCAAGCGGTTCATGTGAAGAAGAATTTTGAAATCTCTAATAAAAGAACGACCTTTTGACATTCCGGCGGCCATCTTGGATGACATAACAATCCGATTTCGACAAAAAATGTACCAGAGTGATCGCCTCATTGATACCTTCGATTTGATATATAACATGACCATATTCGGTCAAAAATAAAATTTGACCCCACGGGCCACGCCCATTTTTGACCCCGGGGTCACCATTTTAACAACTTTGAAAGAGCATTGTACATCGATCATTCCTACCAAGTTTCGTCGAAATCCGGCTAGCGGTTCATGAGAAGAAGATTTTTTAAGAATTTATGCTATTTTTAGACGGCGGCAATCTTTGATTAGCGATGACCTCCATTTTAACAAATCTGAAAAGGCTTCACCCATGGACCATAACTTTTAAGTTTGGCTACCATGGGCCAAGCGGTTCATGTGAAGAAGAATTTTGAAATCTCTAATAAAAGAACGACCTTTTGACCTTTCGGCGGCCATCTTGGATGACATAACAATCCGATTTCGACAGTAAATGCACCAGAGTGATCGCCTCATTGATACCTTCGATTCAATATATAACATGACCATATTCGGTCAAAAATAAAATTTGACCCCACGGGCCACGCCCATTTTTGACCCCGGGGTCACCATTTTAACAACTTTGAAAGAGCATGGTACATCAATCATTCCTACAAAGTTTCGTCGAAATCCGGCTAGCGGTTCATGAGAAGAAGATTTTTTAAGAATTTATGCTATTTTTAGACGGCGGCCATCTTTGATTAGCGATGACCTCCATTTTAACAAATCTGAAAAGGCTTCACCCATGGACCATAACTTTTAAGTTTGGCTACCATGGGCCAAGCGGTTCATGTGAAGAAGAATTTTGAAATCTCTAATAAAAGAACGACCTTTTGACCTTTCGGCGGCCATCTTGGATGACATTACAATCCGATGTCGACAGTAAATGCACCAGAGTGATCGCCTCATTGATACCTTCAATTTGATATATGACATGACCATATTCAGTCAAAAATAAAATTTGACCCCAATTTGACCCCATGGGCCACGTCCATTTTTGACCCCAGGGTCACCATTTTAACAACTTGGAAAGTGCAATGTACATCGATCATTTCTACCAAGTTTTGTCGAAATCCGGTAGGCGGTTCTTGAGAAGAAGATTTTTTAAGAATTTGTGCTATTTTTAGACGGCGGCCATCTTGGATTACGTAATGACGTCATTTTAACAATTTTGTAATCCCCCTACCTAAGGACCATGACCATGAAGTTTGGTGACTATAGACCCAATGGTTACCGAGGAGAAGACGTTTGAAAATGTTCACGGACGACGACGACAGACACATTGCGGTAACAATAGCTCACATGAGCTTCGCTCAGGTGAGCTAAAAATATACATATTGCATGAATATTAAGGTTCATTTTCATCAATATTCTTAATACAAGAAAATTTATTATTGTTATTCTAGATGAATATTAAGAATATTTATATATATATATAGCCTTCCTGTGTGAGTTTTGAAATGTATCTCCGTAAATTAAATTGCAATAACTCAACTATATTTGTCCAGAAGTCAATTGTGCTAATAAAACATTCATTCAATGCATTATACTTTGTTTTTAACTATTTCAAAAAGCTGTTGGCATATAATTACTCGGCGAAATACATATTGCAATACTATGGAGGTGACCGGTTAGACAGTTGGACGATTTACAGTCAAAACGCCCCCAAGTCAAATCGCCCCCAAATTGGTCAAAACACCCCCATCAATTAGTCAAAACACCCCCATCAGTTTTGGTCAAAACACCCCCTATTTGGTCAAAACGCCCCCATCTTCAAATGTTTATATCAAAAATATGAATTGACCACATTATGACAATCGTCTTTTTATGAAAATATTGCTATAAACACTTTCTGTAACTATTGTGCTAAAACTATTGTGCTAAAACTAGAACTATAACATGTATGCGGGTGCGTGTGTGTGTTGGCGCTTGGTGGGTGGTGTTGGCATAATACCACTGTGAGGTGGAAATAGGTACCATTGGCAAGACGGTTAATTGATTACTTTTGCAAAAATTAATCTCTCATTTTATATGGTACCTATTTCCACCACACACTGGCCTTATTCCACCACCGTCCTGCATTACTTTTATCATATATTATTATGTATTAAATTGACAGCACATGAGAATCGTCTCCATCCAGTGGAGACGATTCTCATGTGCTGTCAAAACCAGGTTTTTGTTAAGAATTAAAGCAAAAATGAGCAATTTCCGTCAACAGCGTAGGAAGAGTTAAACATGTTAAATTAAAGTATTGTATAATTGTTCAGCAGTTTCCAGATAATCTAATCTGCCTAAGGGCTGTAAAACTAGTGGAATATAATTAGGGATTATCTCAAAGATCCATGTATAGCCAGAATGGTACTATTATAAAGAGGGATGGTCTCAAATGTAGTATGCAGTTCTGGCGATATATGGTCAACTTGCTTGCTAGTATATATCTGCATTTCTACAGGAAGATTAATTTCACATACCTGTATACCAGTAATTATTTTATGAAAAGGAAAGTGTGAATCCTTATCAATAAGCATTAATTGACAGACACAATACAATTAGAATATGATCAGAGTAGACCGCTCCAGTGAAGATCAATGTGGACCCTGGTTAATATCAAAAATACACATACGGAAAACTACTACCAGCATAATACAAGTTTATACCCCGATAAATTCCACAAAAATAATTCCACAAAATAAAATCACAGGTGTTTTCTTGGTGTCTGGTTTAGAGCGGTTCCATTGTAGAACACTCAAAGGAGACCGAAAAGCGCAGGTAAACCAAAATGTAATTTTTTCTTCCCAGATACCTACCCCCCCTCACTTTTTTCTTCCCCGGATACCCCCCCCCCTCAATATTATCTTTATAATACTCCCCCCCCTCACTTTTTTCTTCCCGGACACCCCCCCCCCCTCAATTTTCTCTCTTCCATACCACACCCTCAATTTTTTCTTTCCGGATACCCCACTCAATTTTTCTCTCTCTTCCATATACCCCCCCCCCCTCAATATTATCGTTATGATACCCCCCCCCCCCCACCTCATTTTTTTCTTCCCCCATAAATAAAATTATGGGGGTGTTTTTTGGGGGTGTTTTGACCAAAGATGGGGGTGTTTTGACCAAAGATGGGGGCGTTTTGACTTGGGGGCGTTTTGACCTGCTTCCCAGTTGGACTAGTATATGTGCCATATGAAATCATGATCGATGGCAACTTAAAGTTGATAAACTGAGACATAATTAATGAGTCTCGATCAAGGTAGTCTCCCTTTATAATAATGCTACATGTATATTAATCGCTTTCCCGCGGAAATATGTGCTTTATTCTTCCATTTTTCGGTCAAAATGTGCTTATTGCATGATATACTAATGATATATTGTTGAAAACGTATATAATATAATCATAAATATTATTTTTAATGAAGATTTGGGTAGATTTGGGTAAGATTTTGGTAGATTTGCCATTTGGGTAAATCATGCTGCCGCAACACAATTGCGAACCTCTGTGCACCAGCAAAGTTTGATGAAAATGACAAAACAAAGTTTTATAACATTATTATTATGTAACATTTGATATACATACCAAAGAAATAAATCAACAGACACAAGTCTGGAAACGTCGTTGGACCCGATGTGAAGAAACATCACATCTGGCGTCGCCCGTGACAGGTGATCCTCGAGACGCTCCTCGAAGTCCTTCCTGTCGTCCATCACTCTGGCCCCTGGAACGCAGAGGACTGAGACGTCATGGCACAGGGCTGGCAGGATCCTCTCGACAAACTTCAGGTTCGAGTCGCCTACAAAAAGAACTTGAACACTGGCCATTATTATAATATGTTAGTTAATAGATCTAGTGTCTGAAATTTAAAGGATTAGTGAAAACTATCTAAGTACTTAACTACATCAAATACAGATATACACAGACAATGACACCCCAACAAGAGTGTCGAGACGGACAACAATTTAACGGACAGAAAAAGTATATATGGCCTACGACCAACAACAAAATAACTCGAACTACAGGCCCGTAGCCAGACCTGTTTGAAGGGGGGGGGGGTGGACGTCGAAGGACCAATGGGCCGGAGGTATCTAGGGGGTCTACAAATGTGTCGAGGTTAAAAAAGTGTACCTCGAGGCTGGCGGGGCGGGGGCGGGGCCCCCCCCCCCCCACACACTGGCTACGGGCCTGAACTAGTATATAACAATATTAACTATATAACAGGTATGCTGTTTTCGTAACTATGTATCGGTACACTATAATCTAATATATACACCAATACAAGATTGTAATCGATACGGCGCTGAATTGCAGTGCAATGTGCAAACAACGATGCAAGAAGCGAGAAGGCAAATTTAATGAATAAAAACCGAGTAATCCGATCAGAAAGACCGATTCGGATACCTTCGGTTGCTGAGCCGCTTAGAAGATTGAGAAAAGTTTTTGAGATTGGAGGCTATATATCTGAAGTATTTTAGATTAGAGTCTCGCAAGGTTATCTATTGCTGGCTTGACTCCAGTACTATATGCCCCCCTCACCATTCGGTGGCGGGGGCATAACAAGTTAGTACTACACTGTATATTACTCTACTGTAAGGTACTCCAACTTTGTGCCGACTTGTTCAATGTTTTCTGAATCCTTTCGACTAAATTGCGAGTCTAAAGTTTCTGTAAAAATAATGTTAGCGCTGTTAACTCGTGTTGGGCCAATTCATTGTCAGACACTTTGTACAGGACTAGTCATCCTGTCTCACTGGACAGTTTAACCTAACCGTACGGTCAAAAGACATATGTTTCTAACGCGTCTTGGATGGTCAATTATTGATTGTATGATGGTGGGTCTAGTTTTCGGGGTATTTTTTTACCTTTATCAATAGTATTTGTATGATCGTTTTTGCATTACACAACATATCAGCAGTGCAAATGAAAAATATTTCGAACATAAGTCGACAAGTGTGTGTTCTACGTTGGTATAGAGTTTATGTGGTAGCAACCTTAGAAGTATGATTTTGAATACGTATATATTAATTTTAATGGCTTACACATTGAACGCATAGCCACTATATCTTCCGAAAATGAATATGACGGTATGGCATAATTCTGAAGTTTAGGAATCAATCAATGTGTATTACTTTTATGTATATCTATGAAAATAATAAAAAAAATGAAGTGACGCTAGTTTTACATGGTTTACGTTTTACAAAACGTTAATATATTGTTTTATCCATAACATTTGAATAAGTAGAGACAACTTTAGTGATAGATCTCCAACCAAATAGCTAGTAACACTCTGATTAAGAACATGCTCGTTTTATGTCGGAGAGAATACAACGATGCTGTTGTAATTAAAATAAACTTTGTCCCGTAAATTAGTTCCAGTTTGTCACGTAAATTACAGTAGGGTCTAAAACCTGAATAACATCCAACTAATGACGAAATCCCCATGTAGCAATAAACTATTCACATAACTCGTATATCAATGACTAGGTTCGTACGCAAAGTTACATGTATGCGTTGTCCCGTAAATTAGAATAAATGTGAGTTTAAATGATGCGCTATAACACAAGTAGCCAGCCCCTGACACGGGTCAGTGACCGGCTACCAATGTACGTTATCACAGACGGCCAACCCCCAACTCGGGTCAGCGGTTGGACACCAATGTACGTTATAAAACCGACGGCCAGCCCCCGACTCGGGTCAGGGGTTGGCTATCAATGTACGTTATAACACAAACGGCCAGCCCCCGACTCGGGTCAGGGGTTGGCCATCCATGTACTTTATAACACCGACAGCCAGCCCACGACTCGGGTCATGGGTTGGCTATCAATGTACAATAAACACGAATCGAGCCTCAATAGATAACATTCTAGTGGTGCTCTTGACTGTGGGATAGTCTATCCCGATGGACCGGCCTTAAATGACATTAGCTGATGATTTTTTTCGAATGCTTTATTGAACAATACGAACAGAACAATGTGCATGTAACTGCAACTAGTACAACATTATTACACTGGATGTTCGACTTCGAACGTGTAATAGATGGTGTATATTATCACTGCACCAGATACGTTAATATTGTGTTACAGATGCCTAAATACTCGTTGTTTCAATAGACCACATTGCAAAAATAAGTTTAACGAACGTTTAATACTCGTGTACTAATTTATGACATTTATACATTTACTGTATATGTATATGATAAGAACGGCTTATGCTTAAATATATCAGTAATTCGAATACACAACATGTTAACATTTGGTGTATTTTACATATACATTGCAACATGTATACAATGTGTATAATCACGTGGTTACAACAACAACAACAACAATATTAAGGCGCATGTCATATACAAAGTACGTATTCTCGTATATTGTCGTTATTATGCAACATATATTGGTGAAATATGACTTATGAAACCCGTATTGTTAAGCGTTTGATGCCTTACCAAAATATATTGCGGAACGAGGACAATATACAATAATACGTTCTTTGAAGCTGAGGCGCCTTAGGCCAGTTCACTCGTGTTTCAACCACGTGAGTATACGCATTGTTATATAAATCTAAGGTATTTATACAGTACATAACGTGATTTATATTACGTATTTGGTGCTATGATTCATTCACTCTGATTCTACCATCGAACATACGATGTTTTCAAACAATAAACATCGAATTACAAATGGAAAAGTACTAAACCTATATGAGCCGGGATGTGAGAAAACCACCCTAATTGCATCGCCGTATTCTCCGATTCAGTCAATTTTCCTAAATGAAGATGGGTATCAATTTTCGATGTTTATATACAGAAAATATATAACAGATTATCCAAATAAATATCAGCATAATATGGCGATGCGATAAGGGTTGTTTTGTCATAGCCTGTCTGATATGATCACCTTTTCCAGCGAGTGTCCCAATTATCAACTACATTTAATCGAAATAACCATATTCAGAATCATTCAGTTTGAACTGCCTCTTAGATTTTCCGACTGCCACTGGGTCTTCAATAGAAATCACGATATTGTCAAAATTGACCCAAAGTTCGTCATTTCGTGCCGGCCACTTAAAGTGCTTTTTGTCACCTTTACCTTTAGTTTCCTCCATGAAGCTAATTTGTACATCGTCTTCAGTATTGTCTATGTCTAATATTTTCCCTACATATATCTTTTCGTCGTATTTAGCCAACACAAAGACACCTGCATGAAGTGTTGGTGGTTGATGATTTGTACCGGTTGTTTGACTTGTTGTTCCTCCATATTTCATATCCCAAATGCACGAGGAATTACTTTTAAACCCGTGTTCATCGAAGCAATTTTCACAAACACATGTGGTGTTCCTAACAAACATCTGATCCCCATTAGTCGCAACAGCATGCAAGACCATCGTGCCCTTTACTGGTTTAATGTCATTCTTCCTCTTTTCAATAATACCGCTGCTTTCCTCATATTCTTCTGGTGTTACCATTTGATACTCGATTTCACTTGGTGTAGTAGCTAGCAGCCCAGGCGTAAAAATCATCGGCATCTTGAATTACTACCTTGTTTTGTTTTACGGCCATGTCCGCATTTCTCTTGGTGGTCCCACCGACACCATCGCATGCACTTTTCCCATGTCCGCTTTCAAAATAATGCCAACTGGCTTTGCATCCATGAACTTTTTCGAAGTTTCTCAGCATTTCAAATATAGTCTTGTTTCTGTACTGGGACGATGGCGAATCCGTCCAGAAGTGTACAAACTTCAGGTCAGGCACATACTTCCTAGCGCTCTCAACTACTTTCTTAACGATGACCGAAACCATGGCTGCATTATGATGCAGGACTTCAGAAACAAAGACCATTGATTTGTGTCCAAGTTTGCCACTCTCTTCATTGTAGTATACTATTGTAGGATGAAGGGTGACCATCGAAGAATTCCAGTACGCCGATTGTATTTCCTCCATGCACTGGCACGTGTAGTTCTCGCTGAAGTCCATCTGTACTAGTACATGGTTCTTTGGGAGGTTTTCCTTCATGGACTTAACCGACCTGTACTGTTTGGTAACTCTGTCCACGTGGTCCGCGAACTCAGTAAATTCCTTTTTCTCATTATCAATTTAAATTGCTCTCGTGACACATCTACATCTACAATTTTCATCCTCTCCTTCCCACTCGGTAGCTTCACTCTCTTCCATTGTTTGTATATTACATTTCCGTCTGGCAGCTTCTCAAGCAAATCATCGAGGTGTGCTGGTGTGTTCTTATACATATCCACAAATGAATCGGGGCTTGTACAAGAACATACATTCATGTTTTTCATGCACCTCAATTTGAAACTAAAGTTCTGGTGCTTAGAACAAAGGCAGACACTTCGCGAGGCGAAATTCACTAAACAAGCTTCTTTTGGTCTGAGTCTGCAAAACGTTGCTAATGATATTCTGTACTGTGATTCTGATATAAAGTTCAAGTGAAGGTTGTGCATATAGTCATTTAGTACCCGCATTTGTAGTTTACCTGATGCCCCTGTCTTGACGGTGTCACCCTTTCCTGGCAGTATTCGAGAATTGTCATCCCTACGTAGAAAAGTTTGTACATCGCATTTCACTTTCTCTGCCTGCTCTCTAAGTATTTCTTTTTTTCTCATCTTTAATACTTTGTCTTCATATTGCTTGCGTCTATTTAACTTTGTCATTTTCTGCATAAAGGATTTCATCTTATATTTCTTAACAACTTTTCCAGATACCACTTTCTGAACAGTCGCCATGGTTTTGGTATTTGCGTTCATTGTGTCCTTGATCTCTGCATTCAGACATTCATTATAAATCAGTTGTTTTCTGATTGCTGGTACTTCTTCGGGTGTTAAACCTGATTGTCTAATTAAATGGTCTGCTTTACTTTTTGGGGTCAATGGTTGTTTATTTAGTTTAGCAGCTTCATATCTCCGTATACGTTTCTGTGCACTCTTCAGCTTTCTTTGTATTTCCTCATTTCTGTCTTCTAGAGTTTCAATTCTTTTGTAAGATCGTTTCAAAGCACGAGACGCTCTTTTCTTCGGACCATTTTTCCTACCATTATGTGTTATAAATGGCATTTTTACTGTGAGATTATTATTAAGCGTTGTACTGCTAACACCATTTTCATCAGTACTATCGTTGCTGCAACTTTGCCCAGGTGCATCGTGTCCTTGGTGTTGGTCCTCTGCTGGTCGTTCTTCACCATCAATTGCAGTGGCATCATTGTCATTATTGTGTCTATAATAAAACTTCCGGGCATTTGTTTTATTCCTCATACGTCGGTTCTGTTTTTCTTCAGTTGTCAATAGTTCTGTGGCAACGTAGTAGCCTTTCACCCTTTTATTTTCCATCGCTAGCCACCTGTCACCTAGTTGCTCTTTCTTTATCGCTCTATATTCCTTCATTCTCTCTGACTTTGACTTAGCCATGCTGAAAAATAGAGGAATAAATCCTAAGGGTGGCACTGAGCAGGACTAACATAACACTAACAATACATCATAGAAAACTACGGCACGGGTACAGCGGAAACCGTAACAAAATCGTAGTCTAATTTACGGGACACAAATAGTTATAATTTACGGGACAGTTAATGGAATAACACAGTTCGATTACAGATGCATCCATTTTGAATATAATGGCCAGTTTTGCCAATAACAGACATTTAGACAACTGAATAAAAAACATAAAAATGAACTCCGAAATTCATGCATCATACTAGGATCGTATTTACTTGCAAGAAATATAAAATAATGTTTTATTAATAAAGACATGAAACTTCGAAGCTATGCATCAACATAAAAGGTCACCGTATTTCCGGATAAACATGTATTTGCAATACTGGAAATTATACTTAAATTATTAACATTGATTTAGTCACAAACGACGCCTTATCATTAGCTAAACCGTGTCAGTAAGTGAACAGTATCATTGTTCTAATTTACGGGACAACATTTTCTAATTTACGAGTCCAAACGTTTGTGCTAAAACACATGTGTGTAAGTTGTTCTACACAGATCATTGACTTATGTGCGGATCTACAATGCAGCAATGTCAGAAATATAGCACAAACATTTACATCATTGACAAGCTTATGTGAACACAAGCATTTACTTTGATCTTACTTGAAGTAGGAAATTTAGCAGACGAAGTATCTACTAACACGCCGCCATATTTGACATATACACATCCGGTGATACCTTAAATAGCGAAATGAGTGTAAATCGGTAAAATGATGGGTAGAGAGTCTCCAAAAAACCCGTTCAAAATGAGTTTTGTCTCGTAAATTAGGACTCGTAAATTATAAATCAAAATAAAATAAAAACTTCATCCACCCACTTTACACAATTATTGACATTGACAACGTTCGTGTTGGCAGTGTATTAAGCATTCATGCACTGACTACATACGTAATTAAAAATTATTGTGAACAACGCAAATCTATCGTAGTAAAACGGCAATCGGGCAATGTCTCGTAAATTAGGAGCGCATTTTTCCTTTCAGCAAAATGAAAGTTGCATACCGCGTATTCTTTCCACGATTTATCTATCCACATGAAGTTTACCTTATCGTACTAAATAGTGAAAAAGGGCCATATTAAGTGTGGAAGTTATTTCGTTTTGTAAAAATGAATAACCTTTAGTGAGTTATCAAATATGGACTCGTAAATTAACGTAACTTTGGAGACAGGGCAGTTTCAAAAAAAAAATCGTAAATTATATACAGTACGAATGAATTGATTCGATTTGGTCTGGAAAATTGTCACATTTTATTATAGAAATACCTTCAATTACGATTTGCTTTGACATATTCCACTTTAAATAGCATTTGGAATACGCTATTTCTGACTGGAGACATGCAGATTTTAGTAACCCTAAGCTATTGGATGGTAATATTATGTATACAAAAGGCCCACCATAAGCCACAAAATCATATTGAACCTAGTGGTAATTGTGAAAAGTAACATAATTATTCGTAATTTGCGAAATATAATGCGCCCTGTATCAGATGTAGTCACGACAACGCTGGAGACCCTAGTTGTCGCGGTTCCGTGAGAATGGGTCATGAGCTAAATTGTTAGTTCAATAGAATGATAAACATTTCTTTCAATGTTTCTTGCCTTCAAACTAAGATTGTTGTTGGATTAAAATTTGCGTCAGCTCGTTTAGCAACACCTGATTCAGCCATCTTGAATATTGACTTATGGTTCGAGTTTTCGGGGTATCATACGTCATAAATGAAACACCTTTCTAGACCGTGTACAAAACAATTCAAATGCGGCTACAAGGCACCGAACCTTGTTTTGTTGTATATACAACGTTTTTGTTGCCGTTTCCACATGTCTTTGACCCGCTGATTATGTTGAGTGCTACTTCGAAAACATTGAGCATTTTTGTCAAATTGCTTAAATCCAAGATGGCCGCCAATTTTTCATACCAATATTTCTTATTTAGACAAATATATGACATTTCAGTGATGTAAATGTTTAAATTTTTAGCTCATGAGAACATTAAATATTTGTGAGAAATTCTAATTGTATACGACACAAGCATCATGTGGTAACAAATCAAAATGGCCACTGTTTTTAGAAATTAGAATAAAATCTTGATATTTCGGCAGTTTAGCTGTTAATATGAGGGCTTGTAACACAACGACGTTTGATAGACAGCATATGCCAATAAAATTCATGAGCTCACATTTATTAAAGTTGGCCGCGAAATGTAAATTATTACATATATAATATGTCACATGTTTGTCGATGTACACATTAATCTATCGTGAATTATGAGGTTCTTGTTTTCTTTCCAATATAGATACTTATATTGACTCTTGTGGTAACATAGAGGAAACCTGTATGTACATTCCTCTAGAAAGGCGAAAATCAAGATGGCCGCCATGAATAAACAATTGTGTTTAAACTGATATTATGTAAATGTCATACTTGGTGTTACGGTACAGTTATCGATGTAGCTTACTATCATGTTCAAGCAGTCAGAAAAGTAGAACAATCAGGCTGTGTGTTAACTATTGTCAGACCTGTGTTGCTCATGCTTGCTTTTGTGAGGGTAGAACGCGAGGAAGAATGGCCGCTGTTAGCAGTAGGTAAAATGCTGCCTTTCTTCTTTGCATCAGGCCATGTGAACTATGGCATCTGGTATGATCTATTCATTGAGAGTACCTACATGAGATATGACAAAGGACCATCCGGCATTATTGGCTCAACACTGAATGAATCAACTTTTGCTATTTGGGCCCTCTCGTTATCTTTGGTAAACTGAAGAGTAACATAGAGGCAATGCAGGAAGGTGCCACACAAACAGCAATCACGTCTCACAAGGAGGAGCAGGCTACTCGAATCAAAGCAGATTCAGCTGGCAGAGAGAACATGTGAAGTACTCGCTACATGCATATACGTATTTGACTACAGTAGTCGCCCAACAAACATTGTAAACATATTTACAGGACAGTTCATTGATGACTAAACAGAAAATGCCGATGACGCAATCACGATTGGAACTGATCAGTGGATGGAGTATGAACATAAGTGGCATAAGAGCCTTCACAACAAGCTGAAAAAGAATGCAAAGTTCATGAGAGCAATAAGGTTGTTAACACCAAACTCATATATACAGGAGTTATTTGGATCATGCCATCGTCCAGGGAGACCATTTCCACTGCAACTCTGTTGTTCTATTATGAGTTGGCTCGTTATAAGCCTGCTCTGTTCGACGAAGGTGGTGAAATGCGATCAACAAGCAAGTCAGCACTGACACACAAGATAAAAGTAGAATGCAACCAACGGAACATGTATCGACCTGTTATTCTGGACATGTGCGCTATTATATGGACCATCCCTTGACCATCATCACCTACAACAGTATCCACCTTTGCAGATGGAAATACAGTTATGCATCAATTGCAGACGTGTACAGTTCTGTACGTTGTCTGACAAGTACTATGCGAACAGGATAAAGTCAACATGCCGAATTACACTTTCAAACGGATTCAGCCATCACACTGACAGTTACTGCAACTATAGTGCATATCATGAAGCTGATTGTGGATCACCTGTGTTCATAAACATTCCTGATGATAAGCGGATGATCGTAACTGGCACAGATCCACACCCTATATATGTTGGTACAGGAGTAGGGCAGTTGCTCAAGAGGAAACTGACATCCTAATGGCGTACCACATGATCAATGATACTCGCCAATTCAAGTAGTGAGTGAGAACACGGATGTGCTTGTTTGTCATACGTGCCCATCACCTACTCACAGAAACGAATGATGTGCCACAGAGAGTACATTAATACAAATCTTCTCTCGTACAGGAAGTCGGTCTGTTATCGATGTCGACCACGTCGTGCGAACACAAGCAAAATTAATGCCAACACTTCATGGCAGCACATGCATTGACAGGATGTGACGGTGTGTCGTGCTTTGCCGGTATAGGAAATGCCACTGTCTTGCAGAAACTGGAGTAATATACAGCGACATAGGAGACCAACAACTTCCATTTATGAGTTTACTGGATCGGCTTTGCCATATGTTGCCATAATTAATAGCCAGGAGACCGTTGACCGACTCTCTTGACAAAATGCGCGTTGCCAGCTTCACAAGGATAATTCATAGTGGCAAAAGACATGCACCACCGAAACTGAACAGCTTGCCCCCTACAATGCCCACTGTCCGTCCCCACCGTGCACGTGCATATTATCAACCAGTATTGTGGAGAGCTGCTGGCATGGCTGCACCTCCAGCTATGGACCCACTGAAATATCGATGGGAGAAGAAAGCGTGTATGATTCGTTTTGTATGCCTCGATGTGGATCGACGAGGTTCTTAATGTAATCAGTGGATGCACCTGTGTGTATGCAGGAACAGGTGCAAATAAATACTCTGTAATTGCAATACACATTCGCCCACGTGCAAGTGTTCTGCAAGTGCAGGGTTGGGGTTGCATGTGATTTAAGATAATCATCTGGCCGTACCATATTACTACCTGTCGCTAGACATGACCTTGGGGTAAGGGTTGGGTGGTGGGTTGTGGATTTGCTATAGCACGATAGAGTATGCATGTATGAAATATCAAGGCGTTCCCTGTAAAGAAACAGAAGTTATACAAAGACATTTACTCCAACGTTAAGTTTATTATGTTGATGTTGGGGGAAAGAGGTGGGGGGGGGGGGGGGTTGCGGGGATGGGTCATGGATTTGCTGTAGCACAATAGAGGATCATCAGATGAATGCATGTATGAAATATCGAAGCGTACCATGTAAAGAAACAGAAGTTACACAACATTTACCCCAACGTTAAGTTTATGAACATGCTAAGTTTGTGACCTTGACCTTGGGGTAAGGGTTGGGTGGTGGGTTGTGGATTTGCTACAGCATGATAGAGGGTCATCTGAGGAATGCATGCATGCAATATGAAGGCGTTCCATGAAAGGAAACAGATGTTATAAGACAATTACCCCAACGTTAAGTTTGTGGCCTTGGGGTAAGGGGTGGGCGGTGGGTCATGGATTTGCGATAGCACGATAGGGTATAATCAGATGAATGCATGTATTAAATATCAAGGCGTTCCATGAAAGGAAACAGATGTTATAAGACATTTACCCCAACGTTAAGTTTATGAATGTGATAAGTTTGTGACCTTGACCTTGGGGTAAGGGGCGGGGCATGGATTTGTTGTACCACAATAGAGTATCATCAGATGAATGCATGTATGAAATATCAAGGCGTTCCATAAAAGGAAACGGATGTTATAAGACATTTACCCCAACGTTAAGTTTATGAATGTGATGAGTTTGTGACCTTGACCTTGTGGAAAGGGGTGGGAGGTGGATCATGGATTTTCTATAGTACGATAGAGTATCATCAGATGAATGCATCTATGAAATATGAAGGTATTCCCTGTAAATAAACAAAAGTTACACAACATTTACCCCAACGTTAAGTTTATGAATGTGCTAGGTTTGTGACCTTGACCTTGGGGTAAGGGTTGGGTGGTGGGTCGTGGATTTGCGACAGCATGATAGAGGGTCATCTGAGGAATGCATGTATGAACTATCAAGGTGTTCCATGAAAGGAAACAGATGTTATAAGACATTTACCCCAACGTTAAGTGTATGAATGTGCTAAGTTTGTGACCTTGGGGTAAGGGTTTGGTGGTGGGTCATGGATTTGCTACAGCACGATAGACGGTCATCTGAGGAATGCATGTATGAACTATCAAGGCGTTCCATGAAAGGCAACAGATGTTATAAGAAATTTACCCCAACGTTAAGTTTATGAATGTGCTAAGTTTGTGACCTTTACCTTGGGGTCTTTAGGACCGAACCAATCCCCTAGACTTCATAGATAACGTGGACCTAACATCTAAATGTAGGCTGTCTCGTGATCTGATTCTAGAAGTATGCGACATTGTACATGCTGACATTATAAGGTCAACTCTTGAGATCACACAGTCAGAGTCTGCCAGTCATCATTGCAAGTGTTGACTGCATTGCGATTTTACGCAACTGGTCGTTTCATGGCGGTTACTGGAGATGTACACAGCATTAGCAAAGCAAGTGTTTCTAGAAAGTGGAGTATAACTTTTGCGTATTGGCGTATTAGCCTGTGTTTCGTTTCTGATAAGGGGCTACCTTGTTTTCCGACTAGATGGAGAAACAGTCCTGACGCATTTAACAACAATTTCAGACCAGTTATATGCTGAATGCATGTGCGCGTTAATCCATTCCTATACTGGTCAGCATGTTCAGGCGCAATCCTATATGTGCATTTCTACTTGTAATCAACAAATTACCCGTGCCCAGTTCAAATAAATATAATATGCCATTCGGTAGTTGTACAAGATATATCCATATCTGACCGGGTACGACAGTACACGTGTTCTTCTGACTCAGAAACGTGATCGGCACGTACCAAAGCTGTAAACAACAACTAAGTTGTAACTTATGACGGACTTGTTATGACCGTCTTAAGTTTGTTTTGTTAAACCAAATAAGCAATGACTTAAGTCGGTCATACCTTTTGTCATAAGTTGTAACTTAAGTTCGAACTTATGAACAAACTAAGATTTGGTAGTGAAACGGGCAGCATGGCTCCAGATAAGGAATTAGTAATTGAGTATTGTCACTCCATCATTTCTGAAACAATTGGGTATTTCAAAATTTTAATTGGGTAAAATCAAATCACACTAATGTTTACACATCAGCAGACAGCAATTATTGAACAGTTTGCTTCGAAATGAAAACATGTCTTGTCATTTCATTAGAATTGTCTCCTCCTTGGAGACAATTCTAATGAAATACCATGATGTGTTTTCATGGAAAATAAGAAATATATGCTATTATTTGTGGTCTGTTTATCGTGTTCTGCAGCATGATAAAGGTACCACAAAAAAGTATGCTTTTTGACACTCGCTACTTCCGATTTCAATTGTTTTTTTGCAATTTTAATTGGGCATTTAAGCAAATACGCAGCTTACCTAGAGCTCTGCAGGACAACTTCATCCCGGCATCCCGTAGGTGACCCCTGACCTTGACGTGGTCTGCGGGCTTAATCTTGGAATTGCTATCGCAATTCCTAGGGTTGCGGTTGTAGTTCCCGGAGAACTAACAAGGGGTGGGTTTGCTGAGGAATAACTGGGTTATGTGCATGCACTAGCTATTGGTGCATGCACATAATACCTAAACACCCCTGAGTGAATCGTAGGTACTCTATGCATTCCCGCACAAAGGTAGGTACACTTGCCTTTGGGCGTGATTGTGTAGGGGAACCTGGCTGGCCGTTTGCCGTGGCCTGCGACCCGGACGTTTTGGAGGAAGGGATCCTGGTGGGTGAGTGTCTTGCGTGGCTGGCAGAATTTCTGGCCAAGATGTCACGCATTACTACAATACACCACTTCGGCCCTGACTTCAAGGCAAACGGGAGGTCCTTGGGTGAGCACGCCCAATGGGATTAATCGGTTTCTGTGGCACCCGGTGCTGGAATCGCGACTGGAGCATATATTTGTTTTTGTTTGTTTTGTTATATATTTCATATATACGTGTGAACATTATATAGTTCCCTTTTACATTGTGTGACCAGTCCGCGGCTCTAGTAGGTGTCACGGTTTAGTGCTACACGAGTGAGTTATTTGTCTTGCTCGAGTATATCACTATGTATCCTCGGTGTGCGGTGCGGAGACCCGCACCATTAGCACATCCCCTTGTAGGGCTCCACGGAGGGTGGGGAACATAGTGATGAATATAACGGCCTACTGATATGCATCGCCAAAAAAACAAAAACAAACAAACCTGATCACAATTATCGATTAATCCAGTCGATTGGAAGGCTTCGGACTTCGAAGAAACGGACGCGACCTGCAGAATTCAATTTTTTACCCGACAACGAACCTGTTTTTCTAACACGATCAATCCAACAACAGTCAGAACAAGAACATGTAGCCACATCGCCTCGATTCCTTGTGGTCCATGCAACTGATTCAGACAAACCGCTCAGCAAATTGTCTGTCTTTGTTTTGTCAACGATTTTGAATAGTGTGGCAAGAGAGCCAAAGAATTTGAAGTGTTTACGCTCTGGTGACCTTCTCATAGAAGTTGAGAGAAAGAGCCATGCAGAGAATTTACTACTCTGCAACAAATTCTTGGTGTCGACATTCAGCCACACAAATCACTGAACAGTTGCAAGGGGGTTGTCCGATCACCGGAGTTTGCTCATGTAACAGTTAACTGAGCAAGAAGTGATCGAACAACTCAAACCGCAAGAAGTCGCTGATGCCAGACGGATTAGTAGAAAAATCAATGGACAACTAGTCCCTACCAATACCTTCGTTCTGACTTTCAACCTCACTGTACTTCCGAAAGAACTTAAACTTACCAGATGTTTACTGATCACAGTTGATCCATATATACCTAACCCGTTACGATGTTACAACTGCCAAATGTACGGCCACCACACTGACAGATGTAAGAGAGATCTTGCATGTGCACGCTGTGGCATTGCTAAGCACAGCAATGACAACTGTGTGGAGGCCGAACATTGTGTCAACTGTGGCGGTAACCATTCGGTATATTCGACTGCCCGAAGTGGAAGATCGAGAAGGAGATAGTTCGCGTGAAACATACACGCAATATATCATTCCCTGATGCCAGGAAAATTGTTGAAATGCCAACAACTCCTATCCCTGGCTTCTCTTACGCTTCGGCTGCAGTCTCGCATGCCCAGCAGAACATTTCAACTCAAACTGAAGTTTCTTGGAAACCAGCTGAACAACCCACAATAACATAGCCCTATAATCCGCCACACTACAAGCCTTCCAACACATCTAACGCATCATCGTCTTCACAGACAGGATCTCACCGAGGCCGGAGCCCAAAGGCCTCAACCTCCAAATCTACTTCGGAAAGTAAGACCTCAATGGTCACGCCTTCCAAAAGCACTAAAGGTCGGGCTAAACATATCATAAAACATACGACGACCGTGTCTCCTGTGCGGTCACGGCAAGGGCATGATGACAGGTCGGCCTCTCCACTACCAATCAGGGGTAGGCAGATTGCGAAGGAGAGGATCCCATCCCTTCCAAACCGCGCAAGAAAGGGTCTGATGACCCTGGATCGCAGAAGGGGGCAGACGGCCCCATCTCAGTACAGAACAGGTTTGAGTCGTTTGACTCGATGGAGACTGAAGTTTTATGACATTCAACTCCCAAACATGTTCCACCCCGCAATCCCATACTTCCACCTATATAAACATGGATACTATTATCCAATGGAACTGTGGAGGAATTAAAGCAAATCGTGATGAATTAACAATTTTATTAACTCAACACAACCCCATTGCTGTTTGTCTTCAGGAAACATTCCTGAAAGTTGACGATACATTTTCTTTTAAATCACTTGCATTATACAATAATTGTTCGGATAATGCTGAACGCGCATCTGGTGAAGTCTCAATCCTCGTTAATTTGAGCACCCCACATAGCATTGTGAATCTTAACACTAATCTTCAGGCTGTGGCCGTTAGTGTTGCGATACATAAGACTATTACATTATGTTCTATGTACATTCCACCATCTGCATGCAGTCCTGTTAAAATCAGAACTAGATAATCTTGTATCTCAGCTTCCTTCGCCTTTCATTCTCCTTGGCGATTTTAACGGACATAACATGCTTTGGGGTTGTAAAGACACAAACAAAAAGGGGGAACTTATTGAAAATTTTCTTTCCGATCACAATCTCAGTATTTTTAAAGATAAATCTAGCACATATTTACATCCCGCAATCGGCTCATATTCCTCTCTGGATTTAACTCTGTGTAACCCTTCTCTGTATTTAGACTTTACGTGGAAAGTTGGTGACGACCTATGTGGGAGTGACCACTTTCCTGTCTTCTTACATAGTAATGGACCACCATCCACTGACAGAGTCCAGAGGTGGAAATTACATAAAGCCGATTGGGACACATTTCGTAATATGTGCATGATTGAACTGGATTTTGACCGCTTTCGAGATGCGGAAGATCCACTAGAACATTACGTTTCCCTTTTACACGATATTGCAGAAAAGACAATACCAAAACCATGGGCAAAGCCCAAACCTGTCAATAAACCATGGTTTGACGAAGAATGCATAGAGGCAATGACTGCTCGTAAGCAGTCTATTCGTCAAATCAATAATAACGCAACACCAGCAAACGTAAATGCTCATAGAATGTTTAGAGCTAAAGCTCCACGCACTATCAAAGCTAGCAAGAGAAGGTCTTGGAGATCGTTTATCTCCAAGTTGAACTCTCGATCAAAAATGAAAACAACATGATTCGTAAGATAAACGGTAAAGGTAAATCGACTTCTATCAATCACCTCAACAAAGCAGGACATAAAGTATCTTCCAAAGCAGACATTTCACATTAGCAGACACCTTCTCCAAGAATCCAATAGTTATTCTGAGGAGTTCTTGAAGGTGAAATCTGAGCAAGAAAAAAGCAAACTAAATTTCAATTCAGACAATTCAGAACACTACACCGCTCCTTTATCTATGAGGGAATTAAAAGTTTCCCTCGAGAAAGCACATGATACATCAGCTGGCCCTGATGATATCCACTACCAACTGCTTAAGCATTTACCTGAACACTCTTTTAGATAACCTCCTTGAAATATTTAATTCCATTTGGGAACAAGGCGTCTTTCCGCCTCATGGCGGGAAGTTACAATCATACCTGTTCCCAAACCGGGCAATGATCACACCGACCCATCAAGTTACCGTCCCATCGCACTTACTAGCTGCGTATGTAAAACCATGGAACGAATGATTAACGACATGCTTCTCTGGTTTCTGGAATCCAATGGACTGATATCTGAGTCTGGAATCCAATGGACTGATATCTGAGTATCAGTCTGGATTTCGTCGCTAGAGAAGCACTGCCGATAATCTGATTAGACTCGAAGCATTCATTCGAGACGGGTTTAACAATGAGCATACAGTTGCCGTATGTTTATGCTACCGGGTTTCGAAGAAACGGGTGGCATATAGTGTTTGGACCGTCCGTCGTCCGTCCGTCTGTCCGTCGTCCGTCCGTCCGTCTGTCCGTCACACTTTTCGGTTAACCAATTTGTCACAGTTTCTCAAATATGCTGCAGGTGGCATCCGCGTTCGACAGACGCATTTCTTGTTTGACCTAGAAAAGGCATATGACACGACGTGGAAGTATGGGATTATGAAGGACCTTCATGACATGGGTGTACCGCAGGGAAATATATTGTCTGTTACCCTTTTTAACATTAAACTGAATAATATTGTAAAATGCCTGCAACCAGGTGTTGACTGTTCTTTATATGTCGATAATTTTTTAATATGTTACAAATCAATGAACATGCAAACTATTGAGCGCCAATTACAACTGAGCCTCGATAGAATTAACAAGTGGGCCACAGAAAACGGCTTTAAGTTTTCGAAATCGAAAACTAACTGCATGCATTTTTGCAAAAGACCTGGTCTTCACCCTGATCCCGAACTTAAACTGGGATCACATCCCATCCCAGTTGTTCGGGAGCAGAAGTTTCTTGGTCTTATCTTTGATCCTAAACTCACTTTTAAACCTCATTTACGATACTTAAAAGCTAAATGCCAGAAAGCACTCAACTTAATGCGAGTGGTAGCAAATCATGACTGGGGCGCTCAAAACTAGACTACGGATGCACTGTATATGGGTCTGCCAGTAAATCAGATCTTCGAACGCTCGATCCAATACATCACCAAGGCTTAAGCCTGGGTGCATTCGTACGCGTACGTCTAACGCACAGAGCTTATATGCCGAAGCAAATGAGCATTCTCTCCACGACAAACGCACCAAATTATCTTTGCATTACGCCACTAAACTACATTCCAATCCATCTAATCCAGCTTATGACACTGTCTTTCATCGAACTACAGTTTATGTATTCGATAAGAAACCAAGCTTCAAGCCACCATTCGGCAAGAGAATGGATCCTTTGATACACGATGCTGGCTTGGATCTGGATCACATTGCCAAATACGCTGTTCCAGATACTCCACCGTGGCAGTTGGAGCAGCCCAAGATGATCTTCGATCTTGGTCAGCACACGAAGGCAACAACTTTTAAATCATTTTTAAATCATTTTCTCTTGAAGTTAAAGACAGATACAATACATACACTCCGTTTTTTACTGATGGCTCAAAGGTCGGGGACCGGGTAGCATCTGCTGCCGCTGTCCCCGAGGGAGATTTTCAATCCATACTCCCAGACAAATCTTCGATATTTTCTGCTGAATTGAGGGCGATTTTACTTGCTCTTGCTTTTGCGAAAATATCTTTGAGAAAGCGATTCATTTTATTTTACGATTCATTATCTTCACTACAAGCTTTGTACAACATGAAACTTGAACATCCAGTTATCCGCCAAACCATGGAGCTACAGCATATTTTACTTTCGTCTGGCAAGGACATTATTTTTTGTTGGCTACCCAGTCATACTGGTATCAAATGCAATGACAGGGCAGATAGTGCTGCCAAGGCCGCCCTGCATCTACCAACTTCTCATTTTCCTGTTTGCTATCATGATTTTAAATCATACATCAACTCATTCATCTCCGATACAATGCATATCATGATTTTAAATCATCCATCAACTCATTCATCTCCGATACAATGCAGATCCAGTGGGATCTGCTCACAGATAATAAACTTCATGCGGTGAAACCGACTCTGGGCGAATGGACTCCTGGCTACAGACATGTACGCCGGGATGAAGTTGTCCTTAGTCGATTGCGCATTGGACATACTACTAACGCATTCGTATATGCTCAATGGTGAGCCGCGTCCATGGTGTATTCCATGCCACAGCGCATTTACTGTGCAACACATTTTTTCATTTATATTGTTCATTAATATCTACATTGCTTGGCCCTAAATGATACTCTTTTGTGTTGATGGGCCGTTAAGCATCATTCCATTCAATTCACTTGCAGAGCTATTCCAGGTGAAGAACATTGAAGGTTTGCTTCGCTTTCTCCATGAAACGAACTTGTATCGGAAAATTTAATTTTATCATTGTATACATGTTTCTCATTTCTATAATTTTATAATGCTATACACGTTGTTCATTTATATTGTTTATCATATTAATATTTTTACCCTGTTCGTCTCATTGACTACCACATCTAACATACTATTTTACTATTATGTTTACCCTTCATTTACATTGCTTGGCGCTAAATGATACCCTTTTGTGTTGATGGGCCATTAAGCACCATTCCATTCCATTCTTCATCTACATTGCTTGGCCCTAAATGATACTCTTTTGTGTTGATGGGCCGTTAAGCACCATTCCATTCCAAGTAATAATTTGATAAGTAAATGGTAGTTTCTGTCGGAAGGCGGTAAGATATATTTTGTGTGGTAGAATGGTTTTTATGCCACCGGGTTTCGAAGAAACGGGTGGCATATAGTGTTTGGACCGTCCGTCCGTCCGTCCGTCCGTCCGTCACACTTTTCGGTTAACCAATTTGTCACAGTTTCTCAAATATGCTGCAGGTGGCATCCGCGTTCGACAGACGCATTTCTTGTTTGAAATGAGAGAGCCAAAAGTATATGCTGATATTTTTATCCTTTTGGAGGAATGAGGGGTTTGAATCTGGAAGTCGGATTTGGTAGTTAAATAATGGTGAGCAACTATTTGTTGGATGTTCAAGGGTTTCCTTGCTGTAGTCATTGTTTGTGTTTTCTGCCAGACAAAATAAGTGGACAAGAATTAATAGTTGCACACTGCTGCCATTTCCGGTTTGGTACAGGTGGTGCTTGAGTGTCGGAAAATGTTATGACAAACACAAAACACACACACAAATGTTAGTCACAGATGATCGTTATCTTCGGCCCGAGTGTTACCCACGGGTACATATGATGGACAAACAGATAGACATGTTAATACATGAATAGAATAGGTTTAATAGTTGATAGAGTGCAGTATACCTGTACCAAGTGTTTGTTTACATTTTTGTGTCTAACCGGAAGTTGGCGGAAATTGGCGAGTGACAATAGAAAAAGTCAGAAAATGCCAAATAATTGGGACAATGGAACGCAACGATACAGCTTACCAACCAATTTATGTTACAAATGTTATAATGAAACAGAAAAAATATGAAGAGACTTTAATTAAAAAAAGAAATTAGTTTTTGCAAAATTTTGGAAGAGCGATTCGAAAGTGAACTGGCGCCGGCGCATGCGCATAGTCATTTTTGTCGCGCTCGCTTGCGGAAAGCGCGATGTAGTCGGCACTTTGGCGTACGTACGTACGTGTGTCCGGTTAAAGTTTTTGGTTAAAGTTTTTTGGTTAAAGTTTTTCGTTATACTATATCTCTGCAACTGCTTCGCCCATTACCTTGTAACTTCACATGGGTGTTATCATCGTCTATATTTTCATTCTACCCCCTACCGTGCGGCCCCTGTGCCCAATGTCAAGGTCTAATTACTTTGAAATTTTTGGTTAAAGTTTTTTGGTTAAAGTTTTTTTATATCTGCAACTGCTTCGCCCATTACCTTGAAACTTCACATAGGTGTTTATCATCGTCTATATTTTCATTCTACCCCCTACCATGCGGTACCTGTGCCCAATGTCAAGGTCTAATTACTTTGAAATTTTTGGTTAAAGTTTTTGGTTAAATTTTATTTGGTTAAAGTTTTTCGTTATACTATATCTGCAACTGCTTCGCCCATTACCTTGAAACTTCACATGGGTGTGTATCATCATCTATATTTTCATTCTACCCACCCCCCCCCCCCTACCGTACGGCCCCTGTGCCCAATGTCAAGGTCTAATTATACCCCCGCAACGAGTTGTTGGGGTATACTGGAGTCAGGTTGTCCGTCCGTCCGTCCGTCCGTCCGTCCGTCCGTCCGTCCGTCCGTCCGTCCGTCCGTCCGTAAACTTAACATCAGATAAATATTGTTATAACTTCTATTTCCTTCATCTAAAATGCTTAATATTTCACACATGCATTCCTGTAAGGCTCTACTACCATGCTGTGCCAAATCCACGACCGTCCAACCCCCGCTGATCCCAATGTCAAGGTCAAATACTTAGTCTCTTTACAAAACTTAACATCAGAGAAATATGTTATAACTTCATCTAAAATTCTTAATATTTCATGCATGCATTCCTCTAAGGCTCTACTATCATGCTGTGACATATCCCCGCTGATCCCAAGGTCAGGATCACATACTTAGTCTCTTTACAAAACTTAACATCAGAGAAGTCGGTTATAACTTCTATTTCCTTGCTCGGATCTGCTTCACATTCACGTTCGTGCCGCCCCCGCTAAGCCCAGAGTCAAGGTCACAAGCCCACACTTGGAAAATTTTACATATTTAGGGGTACCTGGGCCCATGCGGGGGGTATTCCGTAAGCCTCGCTTACGCCTCCCTTACGGACCAATCTAGTTACTTTGAAATTTTGGTTAAAGTGTTTCTGTTTATCATCATCAATTTATCATCATCACGATATAGTCGCCACTTTGGCGTACGTCCGTCTGTCCGTACGTCTGTGTGTCCGGTTAAAGTTTTTTGGTTAAAGTTTTTCCGTCTACTATATCTTTTTTTAGTGTCCATACCTCGCCCCAAGGCGCGACATGCAGGCCGCGGCCATCTAGTCTCTAGAGGATGGGTGTCTTAGAGGATGGGTCTTCGGCATAGTTATACAGACAGTGAACATGGTATGACGTTTACAAGGAACGCTTTGATATTTCATACATGCATTCAACTGATGATCCTCTATTGTGCTACAGCAAATCCATGACCCCCACCCCTTTCCCCAAGATCAACATC